>OY821750.1:32502672-33102672 GCA_963682055.1 Primula veris | reverse complement strand
AGAGGGCCAGACAATGGTTTAATTAACATGCATATATATACTATACGTGTGACATTTGCAATCAAGGAAATATAAATTTGAGAAAATGTCTATCAATGATACACCGATGCTAATTAGGCAACCCTAACAAGCTAGCTGTGACCATCCAGATTTTCAGGAAGGAAATTCTGTGGTGCGATATTGTGCGTCAGTCCCACATCGTCCAGATATGAGAGTACTCGTGTGCTATATGAGCTTAAAGATCCATTTTCTATCAACAATGTCTTTTAAAGTCGTACGGCACAATAGCGATGACGGAACTCCATAGTTAAGCGTGCTTAGCTTGGAGTAGTACCAGGATGGGTGACCACCCTGGGAAGTTGTGCCAAAGCGAACAATATTGTTGATACGGGCGTGACGGTTCGGTCCGTAGGGCCGGGTCGTTACACTAGCTATCACTACAAAATAATATTTGATTTAGTGAGAGTCAAAAACTGTCACAAGTTCGTCGCTAATTTAAAAAAACTGTCATAAATCTGTCACAAACTGACTAAACTGTCACAAAGCCGTCACAAAACCGTCGCTAATAAGCTCGTAACAAAAAATATCGTCACTAATTCCGTCGTTATTTGAGTAATTTTTTAGTGTATAAGTTAATTTCAAAAAAGTTTAATGCACCCGAAATAATTTTTATCTACATTATCAGAAATGTTTTTGTAACATATCATCCTTCTTCTGAATTTGATTTTAATTCGACTTTTTTTTTATGTGATTTAATTATAAGTGCTCAATAATTTCTCATGCTCTAAAAATATATAAATAAAGATGAGAATATGGTTGTTGTGCATCCAGATAATAGCATCAAGATGTGTTTGAATTGAATATCCACCATCTTGGACTATAGTTTAATTAATTACTCCATTCAAAAACGAGAATCATGATAATATAGGAATTCTGTTGTAGGATATTATTGGACTATTGGGCTTGTAATTTATGGGTCCAAGTGGGCTTATAACCCTACCTCTCTATCTATATAAAGAGGGTTAGGGGTCTTGTATTTTACATTCATTCATGCATTCTGATTAATAAAATCTCCCTTATTGTTGTCTCTCATACCTCTCTCTATATGTATACATATCTCTATATATATCTATAACGAGCTAATATGTCACACAACACGTTATCAGCACGATGCTCATGGAGATTGGAGTCCAACCTAGGATACTAGGGTTTTATGCTCGAAGATTGAGTTATAAAAACATACGGCCAAACTTTGAAGTTTTTTTGTTCTATCGGCCTTCCACAAAATAGCAGGCGTACGGTACATTTTTTTTCTACTTATAAATCACATGATATTAGAAGTAGAACCTGCATCTTAATTCGCGTATATAATATGGAATTGCATGTATAGTACTATATGAACTCCACTAGGACAGTAAACAATAAACCTCGCTACGATTTATATTGCTAGTAACATGCATATGTGATTGTATTTAATCATGTTAGTTTAATTTTTTTTTGCAAACATGTGAAGTATGTTATATATGTGATTCATGGATAAAAATTCAACTGGTATGTTAAAAATTGTTAGTCAGTGTAATTTTATTTGAAGTACATGCAACAAAACAAGACCAGTAAACGTATACCTAATGATTTTTTTTCGAAATAAGGTTGTAATACTCCTAGAAAAAAAAAGGACTATACCTTAGTTTTTTGATTGGATCTAAGAACGTACTGTGTTAAAATCATGTTTCCAGAAATTGCATGTTTAAGGTGTGTATAAACGTAGTAATATACATCTGTCGGACTGGATTTGTAACAAACTGAAACTCGTAGTACTAGTTTGTAATTTTCCTGAAAGTATGGACTGAATCTGTAACAACTCTATAACTGAAATAAGTAGTTTGCTGAAATTACACGGATAGTCCCTGTAGTATATTACATGTATAAAAATAGTATATATGTGTTATAAAAGTCAATATTCGGTCTATAAATATTCACCCACATGCATATATATATTTATTAAAAGGCAAGCGAATAAAATTGCATGTTAATTGAATAAATTGATATGTTTCTATGTAAATTTAACCTCTTTGCATGTTAAAATATTTTTTTTACCATAAATAGAATTGATTGGTAATTAAAAATATATTGCTTGCTTGCATGTTAAAACTACCATGTATAGAATTATTCATATGGCGATAAACATAGATAATTGATTGATATCTTGTTAGCATAATCATATCTTTTGATAATACCATATATATAAATATCACATATGCCAGTAAATTATTGGATTAGATCTAATTGATAATATTAAATTGATTTGATTTGATATGTTAGAATTTTTATGGATTGATTGATAATCTTAAATTGATTTGATATGTTAGAATCTTTATGGATTGATTGATAATCTTAAATTGATTTGTTTATAACACCAAATCTACTGCATGATTAGATAAATCCTAAAATATATTTACTGCCTGTTTATATATATGTGGTTAATCTAGATAGATATTGTCTATATTGTTAATATTATAGCCATATATAAAAAGCGAAAATCGTATATATTCACATTTAAGTTGGAAAAATTATGAATCTTCCCCAAATAGGCTCACCTATTTGGATACGATGTCTAGGAAAGATAAAGGCGGAAGTCGTTCTCCTAATGAGGTCGGTTTTTAAGAGGCATTCGTGCCCACCCCCCTTACCGTATTTCCTGGTCGTGTTTAAATAGAGCTACCGAAAGGGGTTGAGTAAATAATAATTTTCCCGAGTGTGTTTATATAGTGATGTATGTTTCGCTGAATTGGTGTTTCAGTATCGACCCGTCGTTCGATCAATGAGAACCGATTCACATGGAAAGCAAAACTAATGTTTTCGAACCTGTCATTTCGAAAAAAAGTTTGTGCTTGTGCAAATCATAAACATATAAACCAGTCGTTTTATATGATAAATAATCCAGAACTCCCAACACATGTTGGATGCCATCTATGATGAGAAAAATCGTAAAACATACTTGCGAAATGACTGTTTAAACGTTGATTTTAATCCGTCACCACATGCTACTCACACTTATGTGTGAAAATGTGATGCCCAAATTTTTTTTTTGGATGCCATCTTTGATGAGTAAAACACGAGTTTGTTGTTACCCTCAGGATGCATGCTAAGACGTTGATTTTATTCCGTCGCCACATTTGAGACGTGATGACGTCTATGGTGAACAAATGTCTCGAAATAATTTTCCATTTGGATTATTAATTTTCCATTTGGATTATTAATTTTCCATTTGGATTATTAATTTTCCATTTGGACCATACTTTTGGATTATGGTTTGCCTGTTTACTAAATTTCTCGAAATAATTTAAAGTGTTTTGAGCAAATTCCTTTGACAAATGTGACCAAACTTTAAATTATGAAATTTTAGGCAATACTTGTGGTGTAGTTGGTTTTTTGGAAATAGTGGGTAACCGTGTACCACATAATTTCACCAACTACTTGCCTAAAAGAGTACTCAGTGACAACGATTCTGGACCTGTCGTTCCAAATCGAAATTTTTGGTAAAACCAAATTGATATGTCAAATATGAGGTCTTATACTCATGTAGGTCCTGCCGTACCTTGTTGAGTTATAAAATATTCGAGAAAACCAGCGTTATCTGGTAATAGCTCATAAAAGAATTGAAATTTCTTTACAAAGCCTCCATTCAATACGATCAAAAACGTATTTTAGAGGAGTTGAAATGTCTTTCAAGTGGTTACTACCACATTCTTTAAAGCATTTAAAGTTAACTTATCATTTCGCCTGTCGTCGAAATGATAAATGATTTAGATGCTAAGACATGATTGTCTGTACTATCATTCGCCTGTCGTCGATTGATAAGAGCATTTTGATATTGTGGCATTGACCGGATGAGATATTCCCGGCTCAAAAGACGCATTTGGATTCCCTTTGAGGATATATTTCGTAATTAATCCGAAATCCATGCCACTAATGCTCACTTTGAAAGACTAGTATGTGTAAAGATCACGAAATCGACTCATAGAATTCTTGTAAAGAATTGAAGGAGTTATTGTGGACTTATCCAACCATAAGACGGACCATAAATATAAATGGTTATGGTTGATGCATCGACAATAGGTCACATGATTATTGTTGTCCACAGAAATGCAACATTTCCCAAACTTTTAACCCTATCATTAAGTTGATGGCTCATGATCCGGATTATCCTGAAAAGTCTAGTCGACTTGATAATTCCGAAGAGTAAAAATCAAAATTTCGATTTGAATTACTTGAGTTTGGAAATTGAAATTGAACATCCTGTCGATTATGTTCAGACCCAAATGGACTCACGGAAATTTTGATGATGCGACTACAAATGATTGCACGCATTTCTTGGTTATGCGCACCAAGATTTATATTTCCGTGTGGGATTATGCTATTTTGCTGCATTAGTCCGTCATGAGGCCCATAGACACTCAAACACCATACGCGTACCAGCTGGTTATTGGTTATGAGCCAGAAGTCTCATGTTAACGCGTGTTTAGAGTGATTAATTAATATTTTGATTGAGCCGCTATAGCGTTCAAAATATGGACCTCTGAAGGGGACATAAGTCGATTATGAATCCCCTGCCTATCATTTGATAGAGTAACCTTGGCAAGCGATCTCTTTACCGCATGATATGCGAAAGTGACATCGCTAAGGTTGTTCTCCCCGTCGTTAGAGGGAGATTTGCACGTTACCGTTGATAAGGAACGACATGAAGTAACGTGACATAACCCACTCAGTCTTAGCTTGATCCCCAAAACTGCACTTAGTGATAAGTGCATAGACTCTCTCAAGTCTAACTAAATGCCAGACGCATTTAATGACTTTATGAGATGTCACGAGATCATTTATACCTGCTGCAAAATGCTTGCAAGGATAGACGTCCCTGTCGGACGCCGTGTTCCTGTCGTAACACGTTGCTTTGGCCGAACCCGCCAAGCAAAGGACGCTGTCGTCGGCCGTCAGTCTGTTGTCCTTCATAAGATATGAGGAAGTTGACCGGTTCTTAATTCGTTCAGCCTCAGAGGTGGTGAACTAAAACTCGTTTGTCGCACGAGATTATAAAGGATCTAGGAGATGTGTGATTCCTACTCATCCTAAGAATCTCGAAATATCTGTCGATCATGATATCTTAGACGATATTGAAGCGAAACGAGACTGTCATTGATTACTTGTTCATATATTCAGTGACGACTGATAATATGAGCAAATTATGACAGGGAACCATGTAATGTTGCCTGAAGTCAACATAGAATAGACTGGCCTAATGGAAACTTGCAATCCAAGTAGACTCCTTAGCGAAAGTGTGTTCGGACCTGTAGCTCCAACACCACCAATGTTAAACGAGTTCGTTTATTTGGTTATTCGTAAGGAAAAGTGATGAGAATAATGAGATTGTAGAATGCTCGCCTAGTAGCGCAAGGCTTCTCTTACACCTTGGAATTGATTACGAGATGGTTGATTTTCTCGTAATAGACGTTATAACGGTCCCCTACTTTATCAGTTTAGTAGTTTCCGAAAAACTGATTATGCAGCATGCGATTGTGGTCACGGTTTTATCTCTATGGGGATTTAGACAAAGAGATATAGATTAAGGTCCCTGTGTGACTTCATGTGCTTGAATCAAGTAGTTCCTGACCACGGAACACGATCTCAATTGACTGAGACGTTCACTATATGGATTAATATAATCCGAGCGGATGTGGTATACCCGCCTAAGTGAGTACTTGATTAGCTTGGGATACTTGAACAAGTATTATGCCCTTGCGTGTTTTATTACGCGGTCCATTTTTGGATTTGCCTTCGAGATGAAGGATATTGGGAAGACACGGTAGTGACTCGGCCTGATGATCGAGTCCCGTAAAGATTGAATTTAAGTCCATGATTCAGACTACACCCAGAAGGTGTTATGACGTTTTAGTCATCATGACGCTAAGTCGTCAGATTCTCCCATGATCGTTCGATCACTAGACATTGATATAGACTCAGTCCGTCCCTGATGAGACGATGAAGAGATATTGAACCATCATGTTCATATCTAAGTACAATAAGCGCATCATTGTACTTGGTCTAATGTGCTAGGACGAACATCTCGTCTGTTGTGAATGGTATAGCTCGACACAACATCGCGCTAACACGCTGCCATCGAAATGGCACTAAAGACACATTCCCTTACCTTATGGTAATTTTGGAAGTGGGCTAGTTTATCCCATTTGCGTCATCGAGTGTACCTACCCCCTTTGGTACTCGAATTAACGCAACCCTTTTTCGGTTATACCGATGCTGGTTACTTATCAGCCTGCATAAGAGATATTCCTAACATGGTATGTCTTTACCATTAGGAATAAGGCTATATCTTGGAGGTCTTGGAATGACTCCAAGTGAATCACTCTGATCTATTAGTGCTCTATGAGACGACTAGAGAGTGTATATGACTTCGAGCTAGTATTAGTCATATTTGAATTACATATGCTCTGTCTCACGATCCAGATAAAACACTTGTCATAGAAGACAACTTGTTGTTATTGATCAAGAGAGACATGACTACATTATGCTATTTAGCATTTCTCGCCAAAATTAATCTTCACAAATGAAGTTTAAGAGCATCCAGTTGAATGCTCGTTCTATTCCACGTTAAGTTTTTCTTGCATCCAGTCGTATGTAAGTAAATGAAGCATCCAGTCAAATGCTCGTACTCTTTCTTGGAATGTGAAATCTTTGCACCCAGTTGTGTGCAAGTGAGGGGGAGCATTCAAGTGAATGCTTATTGCACTAATTACTACTTAGTCGAAATCCTCGCACCCTGTCGTGTGCAAGTGAGGGGAGCATCCAGTCGCATGCTCGTGTACTCTTTTTGTCCTTAGACCAAGGTTTTTTCTCACTGGGTTTTCCTTGGCAAGGTTTTTAGCGAGACACGTTCCCATCTTATCTCACTTAAGATTGCCGAAATTAGGGGGAGTATCCTGTTGTATACTTATTACCACTGTGTACTCTTTTGTCCTTCGACTAGAGATTTTTTCCCACTGGGTTTACTCTAGCAAGGTTTTGATGAGACACATGTTTTGTGGTTGATCCCCTACTACTACCACTGTTGCACTCTTTTTCCTTCGATCAGAGATTTTCCCATTGGGTTTGCTCTGTCACGGTTTTGATGAGGCACACTGTTTTGTGGTTAGTTACTTACATGATATTTCGGCCTATATCATTCGGCTACACAGTTTCTCCTAGGTACCGATTTTGTCCCACACTGGGTTTTCCAGCCCTGAGGTTTTTATGTGTTTAGCATTGCGAATGAACTCGACTCAGATCGACTGCATGAAGACGAAGAATTCAAGACGTCCAAAGGGGGAGTGTTGTAGGATATTATTGGACTATTGGGCTTGTACTTTATGGGCCCAAGTGGGCTTATAACCCTACCTCTCTATCTATATAAAGAGGGTTAGGGGTCTTGTATTTTACATTCATTCATGCATTCTGATTAATAAAGTCTCCCTTATTGTTATCTCTCATACCTCTCTCTATATGTATACATATCTCTATATATATCTATAACGAGCTAATATGTCACACAACAAATTCTATATTATTGTATGTACAATTCATAGTATTTAATACCATGATATGTACTTTTCTGCTTTGTCCTCACCAATTAGTTTAACCAATACAACTGTATACAGTATTTAGTAATTGTTCTAGTTATTAAAGGGTGCCAAAGTCGATACATCTCGAGATATATACAAGCCGGTGCTTTCTTTTCCGTCATGCCGATTCCTTTGTTTGAGATTAATCGTATAACGATAAATGTTGACCGTCTGACCTCACACAAAAAGTGAGGTTACAAACGAAAATAGTGACAAATTCTAGTTTCGGCATGACGACATATTTATGTTTTACAGACATCATTAATCATTTAATCACAGATTTGACCGTATTCAATATAATCATCCATCAACCACCTTAAAGAGTCAATGTTGTAAAAATACCACAAATTAAGTCATACTCTCCTACAAAGTCATATTCCTCTATATACATCACTACAAAATAATATTTGATTTAGTTAGAGTCAAAAACTGTCATAAGTCTGTCACTAATTTAAAATGCTGTCACAAATCTGTCGCAAATTGACTAAACTGTCACAAAGCCGTCACAAAAACCGTCGCTAATAAGCTCGTAATAAAAAATACCGTCACTAATCCCGTTGTTATTTGAGTATTTTTTTTATAGTATATGTAACAGACCTAAATATGAAAAACATATAATAAAAAGATGTTACATTAAAGAAAAATATTAGAAATGCATAGTGTGGTTTGACATGAAGAGAAAGGAATTCGTTTTCTTGGTACAAATTTTAGACTTATATATTCAGTAATTTAAAATACTCCCAATGAGGGTAAAAAAATTGTCTCAATGTGAGACTCATTCAAATTGCCTAGTGTGTTTAATTTGAAATGCATGAGGAGAAAAAAAATATTTTGGTAACTAATTATTGAAGTTACACCTTACTATAAAATAATATTTGATTTAGTGAGAGTCAAAAACTGTGACAAGTCTGTCGTTAATTTAAAAAGATGTCACAAATCTGTCGTAAATTGACTAAACTGTCCTAAAAAACCGTCGCTAATAATCTCGTAACAAAAAATACCATCACAAATCCCGTCGTTATTTGATTTTTTTTTTTTTTAGAGTGTTAGACATGTTAGTTCATTAATTATGTGAATTTTAATATTCAGTTGGGGTAGATATTAGCTGTTTACAGTAGTTAATTAATTTGAAACATTATTTTATGTAATACGTCATTTGTTGAACATGACTTAGTCAGCATAAATAGTCATGACCCACAAATTTGTCAATTTCAACTTTTCAACACTACCAATAATTTATTTATTTGCTTTATTTTCCTTACACCACCTGTTTGTTTAATTGTTTTCATTTTTTTCTTTCCCTACTAATTCTAAATGACTGGTTAAATGTCTTCCAAACAAAGACATAATAATAACTGCTTAAATACTCAACTTTTTCTTGATTTGACAAAAATATTTTCCTAATTTAACAAAAGATAGGTCTTTTCTAAATGGTAAACATGTTAAAAAAAAATCTACTTTAACAATTTTTTTGATCTATGTACGTTAACGATTAACGGACAAATTAATATATATACCGTGTAGAACACATCCCATTTTCTATGTTCCATGCTTGTCAAACTATTAAAATAACTCTAAAAAAAAAAGTTAAATCACAGACATAATTATTGACATATTTTTTTTTCCAATGATCTAATCAGAAATAACATGGTGACGGATTTCAAATTCACTGACATAGATGATCATTGAGTCAGAAATAATTATTTAATAACAGATATTCTGACAGATTTGACTGTCACCGGATGAAACCTTTTCTTAGTGTAACAAGAAAAAAAAAAATATATCCATGCACGATAGATGATGAGTTTGTATTAAATATATTAAAACCTAGATGTAGTATATGAAAACAAAAAAAAGTGGAAAAAACAAAATAAAAGTAGAAACAAACAAGGCACATGTTAATTAATTATATAAGTCTGGACTCTGACTATGTCAGTCTGGTTCGGTAGGCGTTAGGAAATCAGTGCCCCCAACTCCCCCTTTCTCCCTATCATTAAAAAAAAAACATATAATTATATTTTTATATTTTTATTTATTTACGCACATACAATTAAATACAAAAATATTTCAAATCAATATTTTAATTAATGCAAATCTGTATCATTTTGAAACGGAAATACAAATATTCATCTTTTTTTTTTTTTTGAGATGTACAATTATATGTTTTGAAAATTAAGTTAAAATTTAAAAATTAAATACATGCAAGTATATATCTCGAAAAAAAAAGATACGCATATTTGTGTTATATTCGTGAAACCATTAAAATTTGCATTGTAAAAAAATATTTAATTTGATGTCTAAGTTAATGTCCATATAATATATGTAAAAACGTTTCAAATAAAGAGTTGATTAATGCAGATCTCAACGGTTTCACGAATCCAGTATAAATATACGACTTAATTTTTTCTCGAGAAGTATAATTACAAATTTTTAATTTTTAGATTTAATGGTAGTTTCCAAAATATGCATAAATATATAATGGTAGTGCATAACGCGTCTATAATTTATATATATACAACACATATTAACATACAGTGTATTACCCGCGGTTTTATGATTCTCTCTATAAGTACACTAAATATTAGTATTATTTTAACATAAACTCACAGCTAGCTCCTTCTCAACTCTCTCTCTCTCTCTCTCTATATATATATATATATATATACACCTTGAATATTAATATCTATATCTATATATATAACGCATATTTACATTAATATATATATTATTTATTTATTTGGATATGGATTCGACACCGGAGAAGCTATCGCCGCTAGACCTAATGGCGGCGATCCTGAAGGCGGGTGGCATTTCCGCCACCAGAGACCTTTCAAACACCTCCTCTCTCTCCTCCTCATCGTCACCCTCTCTAACCTCCCTCTTGAACAACCGTGAGCTCGTAGCTGCGTTAGCCACCTCGTTGGCTGTGATGATAGGGTGCATGGTGGTATACGTCATGAGAAGGAGGAGCTCAGGCAAGGTGAAGGTGGTGGAGCCGATGGTGGTGAAGAGTAAGAAGGTTACAGAGGAGGTTGAAGATGGGAGGAAGAAAGTCACCGTCTTCTTCGGGACTCAGACTGGTACAGCCGAGGGTTTTGCTAAGGTGGTTATTTTATTTTTTATTAATTGTTACTGAGTTTTACGTTTTAAGAAAATATCAGGATATCAACAATTTTAGGTTAGACTTTACGTTTGCTACTCCTTCTGTTCCTATTTAATTGTTCACAACGAAACTACGTGCGATTTTGACCGGCCGATAGCTTGTATCAATATTGTCGGAATGAAAATTTTCAAAAAGTTGATGGTATAGTTCAAATGTTAAATTTTATGATTAGATTTAAAAAAAAATTCATTCCGACAATTTTGATATAAGCTATCGGCTGGTAAAAATTGCATGTAATTTCGTAGTGGACAATTAAAATTTAGCAACAGTTATCATTATCAGGTTGTGTTGCTATAGTATTGCTAAATTTCCTCCACCGCTAAAAGAATATATTGGTAATTAAATTGTAGCAACAACTAAATACACAGGTCGTTGCTAATTAATCTTTTGCCATCCTGATAACGCAACAACTAAATACACAGGTCGTTGCTAATTAATCTTTTGCCATCCTGATAATTGCGTTGTGTTTTTTTTTTCTCGTTTTTCCACGGGGAAAATGGTTTTCCTGTGGTATGTTTACAAGAAAATGGTTTTCTTGTGCTATGTTTATGAAATTGTCTATGTTGTAACAGGAGTTGTTGTTTGGTAGTTTTTAGTGATATTT
Organism: Primula veris; assembly: GCA_963682055.1. NCBI lineage: Eukaryota > Viridiplantae > Streptophyta > Magnoliopsida > Ericales > Primulaceae > Primula > Primula veris. The sequence goes on along the minus strand of OY821750.1, from coordinate 33,091,235 downwards.
GGAAATTTGAGACATTTTAGGTGGTTGTTGGGAATAAAAATGCATTTGGAATAGACTTCTAGAAAAGAACTATAGGAAAATAATAATAATAATAATAATAAAGGATACTTGTTTTTGGTGTTGATAAGTTGTCTGTTATGTTTGATGTATAAGTGAAAAGCGACTTCTATGTTGAATAATAGTATTATAAACGTTAGTTACAAGTGAAGATTAATGTGGAGTTTTTTACTAGTTTAGTCTTTGTTGTTTGATCCAATTAAAGTTTGTTTCTTGTTTTTAAATTTAATTGGATTATTTTATACTACAAGGATTTGATGAACCAGCTTCTTTAGCCTTGACCTTTTCTTTAATATTGTTGATCGATTACAAGTAATTGAAGAATATAATTTGAATATAATAATATATAATTGTGTGTTTTTTCTTCATATATGAGTCTGACTGGCTTGCTTTCCTTGTCATGTGATCATGCGACGGACTCATGTGTATATTGAGGCCGATGTTCATCAAAAGTAGCTGATTATGATTCAAATTACTGAATACGGTCTTCTAATTCTGTGAAATTAACCCCAATTTCCTTATTACTATGATGTTTATAGATATTACATATATGGCTAAGTAATCAAGTATTGAATTTACCAATGAAATGCTTGTGGTACTAATGGTTTTTTTTACAGGCCCTTGCTGAAGAAGCAAAAGCAAGATATGAGAAGGCGGTCTTTAAAACTATTGACCTGGTTAGTGTTTTTTTCCCCCTTCCCCCCTTTTACCTTTGCGCGTTAATATTGGTAGAGTGAAGATAAGGCTTGAGTTGAACTTGCGGGACTTTTGATTTCATATTATTTATTGACGGTTTGATTTGCAGGACGATTATGCAGCAGATGAAGAAGAATATGAGAAAAAGTTGAAGAAAGAAAATTTAGCAATTTTCTTTTTAGCCACGTTAGTCCTAATCCTTACTTTCCATTGATCCACTATGTTACTTAGGAAGTGGATCAAAAGTTGAATTTGATATATTTTATAAGTATCTTGTATCTATATGTTGATTCATCTGTTGTTTTTTGGATTAGATATGGAGACGGCGAGCCTACCGATAATGCCGCGAGGTTTTATAAATGGTTTACAGAGGTAATTTAATATTGCTTTGATTAATAACTGCTAAACTTATCTCTTCAACATAAGTTTTGGGCTTAAGAAAGTCATACATAATTAGTAATTATCTTGGTAACAGGGGAGAGATAGAGGTGAATGGCTTCAAAATCTTTCATACGGAGTTTTTGGGCTTGGCAACCGACAGTATGAGCATTTCAACAAGGTCTGGATGCAAGTTTCCTTTTCTGTTTGTGTTTTTTATGTTGTATATTGCTGTAGTATAGTGTATGAGTCTCTATGTGCACATAATTTGTTTACAGGCTACAATTTTGATGTGTGGTTTTGGTTCTTATTAACAGATTGCAAAAGAAGTGGACGACATTCTCGCCGAGCAAGGTAGGTTCCCGTTCATCAATTGATTCCGAATGATCAGTGTCTAAGTCCTTATATTATCATGGGTCTTTTCATACGTAGTGTGTGTGCATATATAACTGTCTTGTAGTGGAAAAAAATATATTGCAATTTTTGCTACTCAATTATGAATTTTTTCACATGATTGTCACAATGTTTATAAATTTTTCTTCAATTTAAAGTTTTTAACAATATTTGATCTTGTTTTTTGTGCGTATTATTTGCAGGTGCAAAAAGACTTGTTCAAGTTGGCATGGGTGACGATGATCAATGTATTGAAGATGATTTTACTGCATGGTAATAAAAATACTTTGTTTTGCTTGAAATTTCATTTCTTCGATAAAGTGCATCTATTTAATTTTCCATATCTGTTGGCTAATTCAGGAGGGAACAACTGTGGCCCGAATTGGACCAAGTGCTTCGTGATGAAGACGATGCTACTGTTGCAACTCCATACACTGCTGTAGTACCAGAATATCGTGTAACTATTCATGAAAACACTGATATTTCTTTACTCGAGAAGAATATTAGTATGGCAAATGGCCACGCTGTTTATGATGCGCAACATCCATTCAGGTACTTCAACTTTTGTTAATCCTAAAGTCCTAATCGTTTATGGCTTTACGTACACTCGTTCAACGTTCATGCTTAACAAATATTTCTTTAATGATTTTAGGGCCACTGTTGCTATCAAAAAAGAGCTTCACACATCTGCTTCTGAGCGATCTTGCACCCACCTCGAGTTTGACATTTCTGGCTCTGGTCTTGTGTAAGTTTTATTTTGTGCAAGTTATATAAGCTTGTTTACTTGCAACTTCTAAGAAATAAGCTGACTTTTTTAGCATCTAGCTTTTACAGGCCCTAAAACAAGAAACATCTCGTCTTTTAAGCTGATCAACCAAATGCAGTCCAACTTTTAAGCAAACATAGAGAAATACTTAAACCAAGCAACCCATAATATAATATTTTTGCAGAAAGCATGTATGATATTTGATAGAATGCATTTACTATTAATATGGGCGGTAATTTTTTTTTGTAATCGTTTGCAATTGGTGCTCATTAATTCGTATTTTTTTCGTCAACAGTTATGAAACCGGTGACCATGTTGGTGTGTATTCTGAAAATCTTATAGAAGTTGTAGAAGAAGCTGAGAAGTTACTTAATTTATCTCCAAACACTTGTTTCTCTATCCACACCGATAAAGAAGATGGAACTCCACTTAGCGGAAGCTCCTTGCTCCCCCCTTTCCCACCTTGCACCTTAAGAACCGCACTTACAAAATATGCTGATCTTTTGAGCTCACCTAAGAAGGTAAATGAATCTCAACATTTTCTTCGCCTTTTCATTTTTGTAATATGAAAGTATGTATTAAAGCGGTATCCATATGCAGTCTGCTTTACTTGCGCTTGCGGCTCATGCTTCTGATTCAAGCGAAGCCGAGAGATTGAGACATCTTGCTTCACCTGCTGGCAAGGTATTATAATTATTAAGTAATATGTAATAAATAATAATGTGTTTATATTATTTTCTTGTTTCTTGAATGTGTCTTTCAACTTATATATGTACTGTATATATAGGATGAATATGCACAATGGGTAGTGGCTAGTCAAAGAAGCCTTGTTGAGGTTATGGCGGAGTTCCCATCTGTCAAACCCCCTCTCGGAGTATTTTTTGCCGCAGTTGCCCCTCGGTTACAGCCCAGATTTTATTCTATTTCATCTTCATCAAAGTTAGTATCTTTCATTTGACATTTCTCTCTGTAAATCTATGTACATATCGATTATATGTTTAGGATACATATTTGGTTTCTCTCTTTTGTTTTGTCTCATGTTTTTAACCGTTTTAACTTGTGTGTGTGTTTACAGAATGTCACCTTCCAAAATTCATGTGACTTGCTCGTTAGTGCACGAGAAAACACCTGCTGGGAGGATCCATAAAGGAGTATGTTCAACTTGGATGAAGGTATTGTTAGAATCTCTTAAGACTAAACCACTTTCATTTTAATGCGCATTACTTGAAATAATTTTGTTTTAAACTTTTTTTCTTCACTTATTGTCCTTTTACAGAACGCTACACCATTAAATGAAAGCCAAGATTGTAGCTGGGCGCCTATATTCGTTAGGCAATCTAACTTTAAACTACCAACCGATACTAAATTGCCTATTATTATGATCGGCCCTGGTACTGGTTTGGCACCTTTTAGGGGTTTCTTGCAGGTAGAGCTACCTTTTTTCTTATAGAGTTTTTTTAATTTTCTCAGACCAATTTTAGATTTATTATACTAAACTCGAACTGTTATACATGGATGATCTATTGCAGGAGAGATTAGCTCTTAAAGAAAGCGGAGCTGACCTAGGACCTGCTATGCTGTTCTTCGGATGCAGAAATAGTAAGCTGGTAAGTGTATTCTTGATGATATTTATTTAATAACCTGTAATTAGTTTTCTTTTTGATTAAGCAGTTGGATTAAATGTGTCACTTTCTTTCAGGATTATATTTACGAGGAAGAGTTGAGCAGCTTTGTCGAAACCGGTGCCATGTCGGAACTTATTGTTGCTTTCTCGCGTCAAGGACCGAATAAAGAATACGTTCAACATAAAATGGCACAAAGAGTATGTCTCATACCTATGTTATACACTTTGGACAATTATTTCAATCAGTGATACCCGACAAATGCACTAAATTGATAATTGAAATATTAACTTTATTCATTTTCGTTAAATTCAGGCTTCAGATGTCTGGGATACGATATCCCAAGGAGGATATATTTATGTATGCGGGGATGCTAAAGGCATGGCTAGAGATGTTCACCGTACTCTCCACACAATTGTGCAAGAGCAGGTATTTTTGGAACTTGTGGCGAAAAATAGTATCGATTATGGGGTAGTTCGGCTGTAACTTTTAGCTGATAACCGGGTTTAAAGTTTCGCCTTTGTCATGCCGAAATAAAAAAGTTGCTTAACTATTATGTCACAAATTCAACTAGAAAAGCTGATACGCATAAAACTTGTCACCAAATCAAACAAGCTTTCTATTGTATGGTTGTCATGTGTGTGAATGTGTCAGTTTCTATAGCTTACCTACTTGCTTTATGAAAAAAGATTATTGCCTTCAATTTTGGTACAACTACCTTAGAAAATGGTGACCACAAAAGAAGAAAATGGTTAGGAAATGACAAACGAATGAGAAAATATTTCGTGGATGCAATTAGTCTATACTTATTTTATAATTAGTATTGTAAAACTGATAATGCTAGCGCTGGAATTAGTTAACTAAAACTAATGTCAGCTTAACAGTGGAACACTTTACACTTAACACTAGAACAAATGCACATTACGTGTATCGATAGATCATAGCGATAGATCATAGATGTCTTAGGCTACTACACGATCATTTAAGTGGTTATTTTATAGGATGTCGTATAAGATCATCTAACTCGTACACTTAATTACTATTGAGGATGGGCTTGGAGCACATAGAGTTATAGGATCAAATAACTTCGCCAACTATCGCGAGCCTAATTAATCATCTTATAGGCTTAATTGATTTAATATATTTGTATAACTACTAAAGCGGAGAATCGTTTGCATTTTATCATCAGGGATCGATGGACAGCACAAAGGCTGAGCTCATGGTGAAGAATCTACAAACAGAGGGCCGATACTTACGTGATGTATGGTAATTAAATTCTTCAAAATTATGATGCTCATCGAGGAAAAGGCGCAGAGAGGAGATAAAAACAAAATCTTACTCAACTTACTCGTTGGGTGCTCAAGTTGTTGTACTGACATAGTACTCAGATTTGTGATTTCTTTTACTTTTTTACTTGCCATAGGTAATTTTTGGTTCGTTATATTTATTATTTATATATATATACAACTTTAAAAGTTCAATAACTCAGTGTAATAGTGGACAAGCTATTGTATTTATCTCCAAATAGATTGAAATGAGTTTAGTTAACAGAGATGATGAGATTTGTAATGTTAAATGTGAACCACTTGTGATGAGATTTCGGTTTTTCTTATAAAATATTTTAACATAATAATTGGTTTTTGTCTTGCACACCTTATAACTTTGACCGAGGCTTGAGCTCATGCGATCATACTCACTCGAAATTCTTTCACTCCAAATCCAGTAAATCGTAGAAGAAGAATATTCCCTAATACAGCGGATTTCAATCTTCCTTTTATCACCCACTCATTCAATACGATCACGAAAAAACCTACCTACAAACCCTGACCTAGCTATTGCCCAAACTCTTCTCGAAAAATCACACTCGGTGAATGAATCCTTGACGTTTTTTTGGCATTTAAAAGAAAAGGAGAACAACCATTTACGCCAAAAAGAGTTCATATGTTGAAGTCTATCCGTAATCCATTCACAATTGTCATAATTCATCAATAACACGACAGTACATTTCATGAAACGAGATTTGCGTTGCCCAAACAACATGAGACCAAACAACTTCGGGACTTCTAGCTCTATCTAATTGAATTCTAAGCGGATTTGACAGCAAATCCCTAAATTGTGTGGTGATGTTTTACTCAATGAAATTTCTTTCTTTGAAAAGAAAAAAAAAAAAAAAAGGTACACGAAATAGGAATTAAGAATTTTTTACTTCTCTGGTGAAATGGAACACAATTTAACAGAACTATAACAGTAAATTAAAGACTGCATATTCCAAAATAAAACCCAAATAAAGGAAATGACATTCTTAATATGGAAAGCCCATGACACAAAAACCACATAAAGAACGAATACTGGAAAACAACACTAATTAAAGGTCCAAAAGTGTAAAGTACTACACATCTCTTTCAGGTATATATATTACTATATTGCTCTCTAAGTCTCACTTTGATCGTATTCTCAAATTACTATCCGTTGTTCTAGTTGCAGTTTTGCAGTTAGGTTTCAAGTGAAGTTGCAACCACAGATAGAACCTAAGTATATTGATGGACAGAATAGTATAGTTAAATGTACTTGAATTAAATCACACACACATTTAACAACGGAGTTCACCCAACTAGGCTACGTCTCCGAGGCACTCACCCAGATTATGATATTATAAAAACTTACAATATAGGATTCAAGTCTTAATGAAAAACTCTCAGACTCCCTCTAACTTTTTCTGACTATCTTTATATTGCTCATATTTTATAACTATCACTCAAAATATCAATGACATCCCACCATTGTTTTCTTTTAAAAGCTCACTGTGTATTCTCTCAAAAATGAATTCTTTATAATTTAGAACACACAAAAGCATAGTTATCAACTATATAAAGAAGTAAAAACAATTTTCTTTCTTCAATATCTTTGATGATTGATTTTGACTCTTTTGATTGACTTCAATCCTTCCATATTGCGATACTTCAGCATACCTCAATCTTCATAAGATAGTACATGTTAATAACTAGTTTGAAAATAGGAGTTAATCTATTCCTTAAACAAGAAACATATAAGATAATATATTTTAAAGATAAAATCTTTCTAAGTATATATATATGAAACATTAACTCCATATTTCATTCAATTTTAAACGTATCATACTGATTTTGATAAAGAACATAGATTGAAACAAGTGATAAAGATTTGCATAAGAATAGAGATCTAGATTGCCTGGTTTAAAGTAAACATATCTTTTAAAAACTAATCTTCTTATAACTTTTAGGAAACATTTTTCTTATCAATTTAATATTCTCAATATACATAAACTAAATTTTTAAGAGCATATGAGAATATATCCTGCATACTTTAAAACAAATAATCAGAATAGTAATGCAGAATTAAAGAATTGAACAGAATCCTGCAGAATAACAGGTTGGAACTGTGGTTGCAACTGAGGTTGCAACCTTACTTGAAACCCAAAAACTTTTTCAATTCTTAACATACAACTAAGATTATTTAGTTCAAACCAATAGAAAACAAATAGTATATGGGCCAGAATTATGGTCCTAACACATTCATCACGAGAGATAATAAAGGGGGTTTTAAGGAGGGATAAGGAGAAAATAGAAAATGTTAGGCTTAAATATGTCGTTTTTTTATTTAGCTCAATATGTTTATTAGTCCTCCATGAGCTTTGTTTTTTTGTCTTCTTAAATGTATTGTAGGCCGTTATGTAATATTTACATTTTGTTATCGGTTTGTATCGTATTTGTACCGGACTTTTACCGGACATGCTAGCATGCATGGATGGTAACATGACCCATGCAAACAAACTTTGTTTCTTGCATTAAAAATATATATATAATTCTGGACGCAATAAAGATCGATGAAGGTATATTACTATATTTTGAAGTATATATGATGGCTTGGTTTCAACCTCAAAACTAGGGGTGGATTTTTTGTATCAATTTATACTAACTGATTGATTTTTGAAATACCGACTTTTCAGTACGGTACAACTGAACCAAACTTTAAAAGTTGGTTCGGTTTCGGTATCCATTTCGTATGTTTGGTATAATACCGAACCGAACCAAACATTAAAATTATAAAATATATATAAATGTACACATAGTTATAACTTACAAATAAATTGTCTTATACTTTATTTTAATTTTTCTTACGACTTACTTTCCTATTTACGAAGCCAAATACAATAATTTCGTGTTTCTCCATTTTCTTGTCTAATATTTTAAAAGAATTTTTATTTTATAAGTGTTTACTATTTTAATCAAATTCACAATAAATGTAGCAAATATAAGGATAGTTGTACACATTTTACTTTTTACAAACTTTTTTGCTATTTTATTGTTATCAAGAATTATCTTTTAATAATAATAATGTTTCGGCATAAAACGGAAAACCGAACCGTACCAACCGAAAAAGTCGGTATACCGAACTTTCGATATACTGACTTTTTCGGTTCGGTTATGGTATAATTTTTTCAAACCAAACAAGTTCGGTTCGGTATTGGTATATGGTAAAAAAAATCGGTACCGTACCGAAGCCACTCCTGCTCAAAAGAGTGACATATTTTGCATCAATATATATATATAGTTTAGGTAAAACACATTTTATATCTTTTTACCTTTCAAAAATAAAAAATTAGTTCGGGAAACACGTGGGAAAAAGTCAAAACATAGCGAGCCGTTCGGCGACCGCAGCGGGCTAATTGTCTTCCCTATTATTATTATTATTATTATTATTATTATTATTAATATTATTATTATTAATTATTATTAATTATTATTTCAATTTACAAGAAGACCTTTTTTTCATATATCTTATTTTATGGTTTCATTGAATACTTTGACCTAGTATTTGTTTTTTTATTTGAGTTTGCTTTTTCTTCACGCATTTATCCCCATCCCTATAGAAACCCAATAAGTATTTCTTTAACATATCGTATCATACTATTAATATAGTATAACTAAAAAAAGTCGAGATTATTTAATTTAATCAATTTTTTTTCAAAAATACTCGTATATTTTTTTTTCTTAATTAACATATTAAATACTTTCATAAAAAATCGAAAAATAAAAACTAATTACATTCCATCTTTTAACCACACAAAATTTCTTATATCCTATATTTTTTTTTCTTAATATTTGTATAATCATCACAATTTATATCATATTTTTTACTCTATATTTGTATTATCATCATAATTTACAGTGTATCACACGTAAGACGTGAGTATCGTTTTTTAGTAAATATATATGTGTGTCACTGTGTATCTAAGAAGCATGCAGAGGTTAAAAAAAAATAAAAAAAAATAACGTTGCTTATCATATTGCTTCACCATATTTTGACTTCTGAAACTCTTTTAATAGTATTATAAGGTTTGTTTCATACCAAAATATTTCAAGTAATTTTGTTAGAGTATTATTACAAAATTCATGCAATATTTTATGGCCTAACATTTTTGTATAATGTCGGTGGAGTGATGGGACGGAATGGTGCTATATATTTAGAGGTGCTCTCAATACACTACATTTTTTCTTTAAAAACGCTGAAACCGTAGATTAAATCTACGGTTTACAGTGATTCACTGTAAACCGTAGATTTAATCTACGGTTTGGATCAAATGAATACAAACCGTAGATTAAATCTACGGTTTACAGTGAATCACTGTAAACCGTAGATTTAATCTACGGTCTGTGTAATTTCTGAAGAAATTACACAGTCAGTCCCTGATTTTCAGAATTACACAGTCAGTCCCTGCGCCAAAATTACACAGCAGGTCCCTGAAAAACAGAAACTTACGTTTTTTTTAAAAAAAAAACATTTTTTATACTACATTCTCTCTCTTTCTCTCAAAAACCCCCAATTTTCAACCCAAAAAATCACCCAAATCAATCAACCACATTAACTATCAACTTTATTAACAAAAAACCCCAAATCATCAATCAAACTTATCCATAATTCAAGGGTATATCTTTTATTCTCTAATTTATTATGTATTTTGTGTAATTTAAATTTGTAAAATAGGAAAAAATATATAAAATATGCAAATCCATAATTCACTTAGCTATATATCATTGTTTGTTGTTTGTTTATATTAATTATAGAAATTTTAATAATTGTTGATATTTGTCCCATTTTTGCATGTTTTTTTATTTTGTTTGGTTAATTTGAATTGTTGATAATGTGTTTGGTTATGATTAAAAAATTGAGTTATTATTGTTTGGTTTATGATTAAATGTGTTTGGTTATGATTAAATGTGTGTTTGGTTATGATTAAAAAAATTGAATTATTATTGTTTGGTTTATGAAAAAATGTGTGTTTGGTTATGATTAAAAAATTGAATTATTATTGTTTGGTTTATGAAAAAATGTGTGTTTGGTTATGATTAAAAAATTGAATTATTATTGTTTGGTTTATGAAAAAATGTGTGTTTGGTTATGATTAAAAAATTTGAATTATTATTGTTTGGTTTATGAAAAAATGTGTGTTTGGTTATGATTAAAAAATTGAATTATTATTGTTTGGTTTATGAAAAAATGTGTGTTTGGTTATGATTAAAAATTTGAATTATTATTGTTTGGTTTATGAAAAAATGTGTGTTTGGTTATGATTAAAAAAATTGAATTATTATTGTTTGGTTTATGAAAAAATGTGTGTTTGGTTATGATTAAAAAATTGAATTATTATTGTTTGGTTTATGAAAAAATGTGTGTTTGGTTATGATTAAAAAATTGAATTATTATTGTTTGGTTTATGAAAAAATGTGTGTTTGGTTATGATTAAAAAATTTGAATTATTATTGTTTGGTTTATGAAAAAATGTGTGTTTGGTTATGATTAAAAAATTGAATTATTATTGTTTGGTTTATGAAAAAATGTGTGTTTGGTTATGATTAAAAAATTTAATTATTATTGTTTGGTTTATGAAAAAATGTGTGTTTGGTTATGATTAAAAAAATTGAATTATTATTGTTTGGTTTATGAAAAAATGTGTGTTTGGTTATGATTAAAAAATTGAATTATTATTGTTTGGTTTATGAAAAAATGTGTGTTTGGTTATGATTAAAAAATTGAATTATTATTGTTTGGTTTATGAAAAAATGTGTGTTTGGTTATGATTAAAAAATTTGAATTATTATTGTTTGGTTTATGAAAAAATGTGTGTTTGGTTATGATTAAAAAATTGAATTATTATTGTTTGGTTTATGAAAAAATGTGTGTTTGGTTATGATTAAAAAATTTAATTATTATTGTTTGGTTTATGAAAAAATGTGTGTTTGGTTATGATTAAAAAAATTGAATTATTATTGTTTGGTTTATGAAAAAATGTGTGTTTGGTTATGATTAAAAAATTGAATTATTATTGTTTGGTTTATGAAAAAATGTGTGTTTGGTTATGATTAAAAAATTGAATTATTATTGTTTGGTTTATGAAAAAATGTGTGTTTGGTTATGATTAAAAAATTTGAATTATTATTGTTTGGTTTATGAAAAAATGTGTGTTTGGTTATGATTAAAAAATTGAATTATTATTGTTTGGTTTATGAAAAAATGTGTGTTTGGTTATCATTAATTGGTTATAATTGAGTTATCATTGTTTGGTTATCATTGAGTTATCATTGTTTGGTTATCATTAATTGGTTATGTTATCATTTTTTTGGTTATCATTAATTGAGTTATATTTGGTTATCATAGTTAGGATGACAGACCCAGGTCCACAGATTAAAGGGAGGTTGGGTATTTTACGACAGACCGGTCATATTTCTAATCAGACTTGGGATGCTGGCAGAGAAGCGGGTAGAGGAGATGCCAATAAGATTAGGGTTTATAATTATAGTTGGCAGATACCGACGCCTGGAAGGGTAGTTCATAATATCATTAGGGCTGGTTTTTACGGTATTTACAGTATAGGTAATTATACCGTAGACCGAGGGTTGATTACAGCCTTAGTTGATAGGTGGCGTGATGAGTCGCACACGTTCCATTTTGTCGGGGGAGAGTTGGGGATATCTTTACAGGATGTAGAGATTATGCTCGGTCTGAGGGTGGATGGTCTTGCTGTGACCCGGTCGGAGCGGAATGACACGAAGGCGAGCAGGTTGGCTATGATGGAGAGTTTGTTGGGTGTTAGGCCGGCTGACAATCAAGTCGATCAAAACTGTCTGACAGTTAGACTTGATTGGATGTTACAGACCTTCGGTGAATTACCCCCCAACCCTAGTGAGGAGCGTTTACTATATCAGTCTAGGGCTGCCATGCTATTATTACTGGCTGCACATGTGTTTTCGGATAAGAGCAGTGATCAGATTCCACTCTGGCCTCTGCCATTTCTGGAGGATTTTGACACATGTGCTGAGTATAGTTGGGGATCAGCTCTTCTGGCCTGGTTAGAGGCTAATCTATGCAGGGTGGTACGTTGTAAGACAACCGGAGTAAGCGGGGCGGTGATGTTTCTGGATATGTGGGCGATTACCAGACTACTGCCGGTTAGACCGTGTGAAGAGCTGCCGGAAGATGTCGAGCCACCGAAGGGCTTGCCTAGGTTCCCCCTCGGTTACAGGTATGATATTTATTTAGTTTTTGAATTGGATTTGCTTTTTTATATTATTGTGTCATCTATCATTTACTTAGCTGCCGGTTATATTTATTGTTTATCGGTTTTTGTTTGTATATTACAGATGGAAGATGTGGCGGCAAACTAACCTTACGCCATATGTCTACGGACATAATGTGGTCCACATACGTGACCAGTTTGACAATATGTCGCCTGAACAGGTAAATTATAATTTTCGTATTATATGTAACTTACGTATTATATGTTGTATATGTTTGCATTGGTCTTATCTTCGCAGAATTTATTACTCGTCTATTTTTAAACCATTGTTTATATATTCTAATTTGATGATTACAGATAGTGTGGCAACCTTACGGGGATCTTAATCAGTATCCGGAATACTGCACGCGGGGCCGGTATATGTGGCATTGTTCTGTGCCTCTCATTTGTAATGAGAAGATTGAGTACCATCCCGCGGACAGGTTCATGAGGCAGTTCGGTTTTGTGCAGCGGGTCCCTACGTATATTTGGAAACCAAGACAGGGTCACGGCAAGGATAGAAGATATGGGATTGGGCAAAAACACGACTGGCCTTTACTAACTGGAGAATTTATAGTCGTGTGGAATGACCGCCACACCCGTCTTATTAACGGCGAATATGGCACGGGGACGTCACCGGGTTACATGAAATGGTATAGAGAGCGGACCCGCATCTTCATAAACCCACCTGAACTTGCCCCGCCCCCTCACGGTTTCCGGGAGAATACGGGTGTCTTCAATAAAATGGTAACTACTAAATCGTTTTTTACTAATAAATCGTTACTTCTTTTTATGTATATTTCAATACTAATAAATCGTTTTTTATTGTTTTTTTTTACAGAAAGCGATGTTGCGCCGCAGTTTCAAATCGTTCAAACGGCTGAAATCTAAAACGGACGTGGACTTACTACGTAAGGAGTTCGCTGAAATGGGTATGAATCCGTATGGGTCAGCTGATGAACAGTCGGAGGGGGAGGATGACGATGACGACGACGACGACGACGATGGTGATGACGACCTACGTTACGACCCAAGAAATTACACTAGGTCGGCAAGTTGTCGGCGTCCCGACGAAAGAGGCAGAGGGGAAGGCGAATCTAGTAGCGGCGGTAGAAGAACCAGTGGAGGTCGACCCCCGACCACAGATCAGGGTCCGGGTCCGAGTTCAAGCGGTCATGGTCGTCGTGCTTCTTTTGCTGGGTCGGGCTACGTTCAGGATGATGTGTCGTACGAGCATCATCCTAGTCATCAGTCAACCGACAGTTGGAGTCGAGGGTTGACAGTTACATCCCACGAGCGTGCGCCGCATCCAGAATCGCAGCAGCGACAAAGACGACGTACGGAGCTAAACGAAATCGAAGAGTCTGTTGAGCCGTCATCCGATAGATTAACATCGGCGGGAAAGATGCTCCCTATGTCCAACTTTAAAACATTTAGTCGTTACAAAAAAAAATAAATGCACTGTTTTTGTATTTGATTTCTATGTTTGATTTGTCAGTTTTATTATTAGCTAGGGTTGGAATATTATAAATTCGTATGTTTAATTTGATTTCTATGTTTGATTTGTACGTTATAAATTCGTAAGTTTAATTTGATTCGTATGTTTGATTTGTATGTTTTAGGGTAAAAAATATTCTGTATTTTAATTGATAGAACCAATATTGAGTTTTTACAAACCCTAAACCCTAAACCCTAAACCCTAAACCCTAAACCCTAAACCCTAAACCCTAAACCCTAAATTAACAACCCTAAACCCTAAACCCTAAATTACAAACCCTAAAACCTAAACCCTAAATTACAAACCCTAACCCTAAAACCTAAACCCTAAATTACAAACCACTTACCCTAAACCCTAAAAGCTAAACCGTAAACCCTAAACCCTAATTTACAAACCCTAACCCCTAAACCCTAAACCCTAAATTACAAACCATAAACCCTAAACCCTAAATTACAAACCCTAAACCCTAAACCCTATATTAAAAACCCTAAACCCTAAACCCTAAATTACAAACCCTAAACCCTAAACCCTAAATCCTAAACCCTAAAAAACCCTAAATATTCTGAAATACATACAAACCGTACATTTAATGTACGGTTTGTACAGATTTCATACAAACCGTACATTAAATGTACGGTTTGCATGTATTTTGTGCAAACCGTAAAAGTAATGTACGGTTTGTACCCCTGATTTGAGCAGCGACGTTTTACGAATGTACTTTTTGCACTGAATCACCGTAAACAACGTAAAAAAAAAAAAAACTACAAACCGTAAAAGTAATATACGGTTTGTAGTGTAAATTACATTGGATACCATATCTATCAAAATAATTCCGACAACACATTATCACTTTTGAATTATTATGACTTGACAACCCTATCCGAAAATGACTACTCAATGCATTATTAAAGTTTCGAAATGACTACTCCAAAAAAAACACTACAAACCGTAAAAGTAATCTACGGTTTGTAGTGTAAACTACATTGGATACCATATCTATCAAAATAATTCCGACAACACCTTATCACTTTTGAATTATTATGATTTGACAACCCTATCCGAAAATGACTACTCAATGCATTATTAAAGTTTCGAAATGACTACTCCAAAAAAAACACTACAAACCGTAAAAGTAATCTACGGTTTGTAGTGTAAACTTACCCTATAAATATGACTCAATTTTGCCAATTCTAACAAACCATAAAATCAAACACAAACACATTTCGGAAATCTCTAAAAAAATCCTCATTTCTCCCCAATAAAATATACAAACAAACACTTTTTCGAAAATGAATTACAACTATGGTTATGACAACAACCAATGGAATAACAACAACAATGCGAATTCATCCAGTGGCTCAAACGATGAGCTAACTGATTATTCGGAGCACTTTGAAGTTGATGAATTGACTTGGGAAACAAGGGATGAAATGCTTGCTGATCTTGCTGATGTGGCTGGAAATTGGGGTTTCATCCTTACGATTCGTAGGTCTGGAGGGGGTGATGGGAGCAGAACACCGTATGTTGATATTGTGTGTGATAAATCGGGGGTTTACGAAAAAAAGAAACCATCTTCCGTAAAATCAGGTACAAAGAAAAAAGATTGCCCATTTTTCATTAAAGGTTACGTAGTTAATGGTGAATGGATGTGTCACGTAGAAAATGGACAACATAACCACCCACCTCCAACTTACCTCCAAGGGCAAGCACGACGTGCTCGTTTAACCCAAGATGAAAAAGAAATTGTTAAAACTTTAAGGCAAAGTAGTTTTAAAGTTGGTGCAATATTAGAGGCCATTAAAAATAGAAATCCTGACAATGTATCAAACACTAAAACGATACATAATTTTTTGGCCGGACTGAAATTTAAAGAACGAGATGGTAGAAACCCGATACAGGAACTTTTTAATTTGTTGGATAGACATCGCTACACGTTCTACTATAATATGAACCCATCAACCCATTCCCTTGAGAACTTGTTTTTTGCACACCCCGATTCTATAAGGATGTTCAAAGCTTTTCCTGATGTCTTGTTAATGGATTGTACATATAGGACAAACCGTTTTAATATGTCATTTCTAGAAGTCGTAGGAATGACATCAACGAACCAAACATATTGTTTAGGTTTTGTTTTCATGAGTGACGAGACACAAGAAAGTTATATATGGGCATTGGAAAAATTTAAAGTTACATTGGAGGGGTGTATACTACCTAGGGTGTTTGTAACCGACAGGGAAATGGCCTTATCAAATGCTTTATCCGTTGTTTTTCCCGATTCTCATCATATTTTGTGCACTTTTCATATTGCAAAAAATGTTTTGAAAAACTGCCGTAAAAAGATCCCTGACGAGGAGTGGCAAACGTTTTTAGATGATTGGGGTTTATTGGTTGATTCTGAGTCGATAGAGGAGTACAATTATAACCGAACTAATTTCAATACCTCTTACAAATCGTACCCTGCTGTGATTAAGTATGTAGACAAGCTTTTAAATGATTATGCTGAAAAGTTTGTTGCATGCTATACCAACCACACAACACATCTAGGTAACAGAACTAGCAATCGAGCCGAACAACAACATGCTAAGCTGAAAAGATCCCTTTCCACTAATACTGGCACGCTTGAAACTGTTTGGGTAGAGGTGAATAGAATTCTAGAAAAACAGTTTGAGGATATTAAGACGAAGTTGGATAAATGCAAGTCTTATTTTCCACATTCTGAAAAAACGCCTCTATTTATAAATCTTAGGTCGTATATCACACACTATGCCTTTGATTTATTATTCCAAGAACACAGAAAATGTAGTGGCCAGGCTGATGAGAATTGTTCTTGCGGTTTTAAATTGTCTCACGGTTTACCTTGTCATCATATTATGAGTGAACATATTTTATTCGGGAAGCCTCTTCCTCTAGAATATATTCATCCATTCTGGAAAAAATTAGACGTAATTGATGATAATGGGAACACCGATGATTATGGGGTAGAGGGTGATCTAGAAGAGTTTAAAAGTGTTTATGCTAGCAAAACGAATGTTGAAAAACGGCGTATGAAAACACAACTCCGAGAGATAACCGTACCAGCCAGAACATCCGTCAGTGACCCCGAAGTGAGAGCAAATAGGGGGAGACCTAGAAAAGGCGACAAATCTAGTAAGAGGGATAAGTCGGGATGGGAGTATGTGGAGGAACAGAGTGCTGGTGCTAGTAGGGACAAGGGTAAAGGCAAGGCGGATGAAACACCGGAGGTAAGGGTAAACCCAACTAGGAGGCCGCGAAACCAGAACCCTAAACCCACCCCCAATAGGCCAACCTTCCTGTACAGTGACCAAATATGGTTCATGTTACATAGTTACATCGAAACGGTTTATGATGTGCGTGGGGATGGTAACTGTGGGTTCCGGGTAGTTGCAAATGCGACGGGTAAACAGCATGGGGAAGATGATTGGTACGCGGTAAGATGTGAATTGTTTCAAGAGCTGCAGCAAATGAAAGGTGTTTATTATGAGCTGTTTGAGAATCTTGACTTTGAAGCTTACCGGTATGATTACATTTTATCAAGTTTAAATTTTTATCATGCTACAAATCCCGCACCTTCTGAGAAATGGATGAGATTTCCGTCGTATGGTTTTTTAATTGCTTCTCATTACAATATGCCAATTGTATTGTTGTCCTTATGGGAAAATCAAAATGGAGAGGTAAACGTGTGGAACTCTACTTTTTTACCTCTTTATACTGGTCCGCCTCAGGGAACGACATATTGGATCCCGACTGTAATGGTGTTCGTCAACAGTTGTCACTATGCTCAGGTTATTCCTAAAGAAGGGATCTTCCCAATGCCAGGAATTATAGCACGGTGGGAACAAACACGCACTGAGGCAGCTGCGCCATGGAAGGAACTTTTTCGACCAAATTTCAAATTATATATGGCGCTGGAAAAGCAATCGGGGAAGAAAAAAGCAAATGAAGAACCTATAGACCTAAGTCCATAATCGGTTTTTTATTTTTAATTTTATGTAAATTACTATTTTTTCCAATTTGTTGTAAATTTATATGATGTAAACAAATGTTTAATAAATTTGTTTTATGAAATTTAGTTCTATGAAATTTTGTTGTAAATTTTGTTTAATTTTGTTGTAAATTTTGTTGTAAATTTTGTTTAATAAATTTGTTTTATGAAATTTATAAGTTTATATTCATGTTTGCATATTGCGTTATACAAGTGTTAAATACAAACCAAAAAAACTTCACAAAAATTGACGATTTAGTTAATGATTCAATAAATATCAACTTATACACTTGACAAAAATATAACATGAACCAAAAACATAAAATTTATCAAATCAACTTTTTTTGTGTAAATTTGTATAAATTTTGTGTTTATTTTTACAGATTGTTAGAATATTCGTAATTTATTTTATGTAAAATTTAAAAAATAAGTCATTTTGTTTTTAAATTTGAAAAAAACAAAATGTCTTATTTGAAAAAAATATCAACTTATACACTTGAAAAAAATCAACTTATACACTTGAAAAAAATATCAAATTATACACTTGAAAAAAATATCAAATTTTAAATATAAGGCATTTTTATGTAAAAAAAAAATCATGTTTAATTTGAAAAAAATATTCAGTATTTTAATTTTAATTATTAGAATTTTAATTTTAATTTTTATTTTCAAAAAATCTGTGAAATAATGTAAACCGTAGATTAAATCTACGGTTTACAGTGATCCACTGTAAACCGTAGATTTAATCTACGGTTTGCATTAAATCAATACAAACCGTAGATTAAATCTACGGTTTACAGTGGATCACTGTAAACCGTAGATTTAATCTACGGTTCACGCGTTTTTTCAGAAATTATGTAGTGTAATAAGTGCACCTCATATATTTATGGGTTTTGCTTTTACGCATGATTAATACTGACGGTAATGATACAAATCATGCCACGTAATAAAAACTCAACCTACTAAAAACCCAAATAAATATATTGGAACACTAGTTTGAGTCTACCCTAAATTTAATTAATATTAATTAAAAAAAATTATTTTTATTTTTATTTTTAGTAAATTGAGTTTTTATTACGTGGCGTGACTTATACCCCACCACACTAATACAGTCGTCGTCTGTATCGAGCAGATATCGTCTGTATTTAACAGATGACTGTATTTACATGGCTGTGGTTATAATAGACTTAAAAGGCGCCAACACCTAAAACAATAATGCAGTCCTTTTTGTTGGATAAATAAAGTTTCCAACCAGCAACCTAAATCTATAGCATGTTATTCTTTCATAAAATAAAAATATGTCGTCATAACGTCTCCATTAATATGTGAGGAACTAAAACCTGTCACTATTTATGTGCAATATGATATTTTTTCTTTGATACAAAATTCTCCATCGGATTATTCATCATTTTTCGAGTGATAGACAATCGAGTTTTATTTTGGATCTATAGTATTTCCTATCTGAAAATGATGCATGTAAATATCAAATATTGATACATGATGAGTATATCTAGATCTTCATTTATTTCCGTAAAATGAGCAGCCTAAGAAAGAAAACATTTAATTTTAATTTTTCCAATTCATCAGATTCAATGTTGCACTGGCTTTTAAGAGGCAAACATTGAAATTTATGTACCAACAACTCAAAGTTAAAAGAGTTGTTTTTTGTTTCAGATCATATTTTTCTCTTCCGACATTTATGCTCCTACTCCCAATAATTATTATTTTTTGTCTTATAAAATGCCTTAAGTACTCTTCCCTATATATATATATAATTGAACACATGGAATTTCACACTCCCATTATCACTTCTCCGTTTTTTTAGCTACTTAACTTTTCTAACCAAAATAAAAACAGCTAGCTAGGGTTTATTTTTTATAAATTTGAAAAATAACCTAGCAAGAAAATAAAGGAAGAGATCATGGATAGTTGTGAATCAAAAGTGCAAGAATCCTTAAAGATGAAGTGGCAAGGGAGGAGAGAATCAGTCTCGGAAAAGAGTGCTATCACAGGTATTTTACACTCGATTTAAAGCTTAAAAAAAGTTTAAAATCTTGTTTTTCGACTGCTAAAATCTTATGCTTTAGCTAAGATTTTGCTTTCTTTAACATTGATTTTGCATCATGCTTATAATAATCTTGCAAATGACATTATTGGAAACTAAGGTGATCACTTTTTGTTTCATTTTGAGAACCATTTCTATCTTGTTTGTCACATTAATTAATTGTATATATAAGCTGGTCTTCCAACTTCCAAGGATGATCTATATGAAAAACTATCATGACAACTAAATTAAGCTTTAGAATTTGGAAAATTAGAAGCACTCTTTTTGTCTTCATGGGAAAACCTTGTTGCTAAAACTTCAGATTAGTGATCATTGATCAATCTAATTCATTCTTTAAAATTATTTAGCGATACATTATACTATTATAGTACAAGTGTGTAGCCTATTTGTTCCTAATTAATTCATCTTCTGCTTCTAAATATTTCCCTTTTTTCTCTTTTGACTCCAGCAACACCTAATTTTCACTCGATGCTTTTTGGTTTCGACGATAACCTAGCAGCAACAATAGTGCCGCCAGTGACGGTGGTGCTGGAAGGGCGGTCAATTTGTCACAGGATCAGTCTTGATAAACATACAAGCTACCAAAGTTTTGCCAAGGCTCTGCGGAAAATATTTGTTGATGATGTTACTATTGATAACGAGGTTACAACTCTTGATTTATCGAATGCTGTTCCTGGTTACCTCATTGCTTATGAAGATCTAGAAAACGATCTCCTCCTTGTTGGTGATCTTAATTGGAAGTAAGTACTGCATATACATATACTATATGCTAGCATATATAATATATGTATAAAAACTAAAAAGGAAGGATCATTTTATTTTTTCCAGCACCAGAAAATACTTACTACAACCTGTAAAAAGACTTACTATATCGTCTTCGCTATAAAAAGTATGCCTCTAAGGTCACACAATTCTTGAAATAACAATCTGTAGCCAAATGCACATTTCAAACACCATGACAATAACTATAAGCTAGGATCATGCGACATTTTGAAGCATATGTTGACCCACCAAATCTCGATTATTTGGACATTTAAACAAGGTTAGGATGAGCGGCGGTTTTGAAAATTGATCTTGTCCATTATTTCCATTCCAATGTCTCAACGCACATAAAATTAGAACTAGATGCAGTTTTTATATTTTTTGTTAATGTGCTAAGAAATCAGGGTTGCAAGAAAACGACATCAATGATTATTAGATATCGTCAATTTCTTTTCCTTCGCGTTATGGCTGATGATATATTTTTCTTTAGGGATTTTGTGAGAGTCGCAAAGAGAATTCGAATTCTCCCAGTCAAGGCAAAATCAAGAAAAGCGAAGACACCGTCTTAGTGTTTTTACAATTTGGAGGAATATTTTACCATGAGAATGTTAACAAGTTATACAAGTTCATTCGAAAAGAATGATGAGATGTTTAGATATCGGAATTGCGCAAAAGTTTTGTGTTTTAACACCAACTCTTTGTCTTCAGATGTAAGAAGCTCTAAATTTACTTAAATTTTTGTAGCAACATATACATCTTTCTAATAATACACAAAAGTCTCTCATAATTAATTGCTTATATCAAAATGTGGCTTATCAAAATGCTTTTCCTTGTGTTATTTTTTTTTTTGAAGAACACTATAATAGTCAAGCGGTGTTAGAGTAATTATCCCACATCGTCTAGATAATAATCGAGCCTGCAGTTTATAAAGAGATATTCATCCTTACCATTACGAGGCCTTTTAATGGTAAGTAATATGGATTCTAATATGATATCAGAGCGGACCTAGCGATGTTGGGCTCACCTCCACCAATTGAATATGTCCGCTCGTACGACCCTTGAAATGTCGGGACACGAGCGAGGGGGAGTGTTAGAGTAACTATCCCACATCGTCTAGATAATAATCGAGCATGTGGTTTATAAAGAGATATTCATTCTTACCATTACGATACATTTATCTAGACGATGTGGGATAATTACTCTAACAGAAAACATACACAACCAAAGAAAAGTTTCAAACCTAAATAAATAACATTATATTATAACTATCCTAACTTTTTATAGCCAGCAAGAAAAACCAACTTATTATATAACCTTATTCCTTTAAAGCTGATCAGTAGATGTGTTCATTTAATTGTTGAGTGTTTAATAGTACGATAACGTACCTAACTAATGCATTAAGAAAAAGACATTACAACTATATTAAAATTTCGGAATAGCATTATTTCTGCAATGAGGCTCTAAAGGTATATATAGCTAGGTTAGGCATGTTGGTTTGGTTGATCATGTACTTAATTAGTTATCTAGTTTTTCTTTTTGCCTAATGTATGTAAAAGTATTATTGACTTGAATTAACAAATTTAATTAGTATATAGTAATATTAGTTTCTCGATCTCGCCCCTGCAACTAAACTTTCCTAGTTTTGCTCGAATTTTATTTTTTCAAGAGCACAAAAAATACGTATCATATGTTATATGTTTATGAAAAAATGTCTCTAAATAATTAAACAGAATGTTACTACAAGTTTCAATTGAACTTTGTCAAACAACCTTGTCGCAAAGTTTATCCTAATTCATAAAGTAACGGTCATCGATATTGTGGTTTTGCGAACTCTGAGGCTTGGAAGTTTTTTAAGTTTTTCCTGATTTATAAAATCCATAAATGATTTTATGTTTTTACTTTTAAGAAGGAGCCAGAGCAAAATCTGGCCTAAAATGGGTTAAAAAAACGGTTTCCCAACTTTGGATCCTTCCATGACTTTGATCTTTTGAATTTTGTTAGATTTTGACACAAATTTGTACAACAAGTTAATAAGAGGATACATATACATTAATTTGCTTAACTACATAAGACTTCGTAGCATTAATATGTGTGTAATTATAACCCGATACTAGTTCATGAAAAAAAAATCGCAAAACTTTTTTTTAGAGGGTAAAATATTCACAAAACTTGAAGAACACTAAGGGTGTGTTTGCAACCCGAAAAATGACACGGAAAAGAAAAGAAAAATAAAGTAAAATCAAGAAAAATTAACTTGAAATTATTTTTCGATCATTTGTTTAAAAGGTTGGTAAATCAAGATATAACAAAAGAAAATAAAGGGAGATATAGGTAGATAGTCTCACTTTTCTCGTTTGTTTTACTTTTCTTCTCAATTTTGAAAGTAAAATGGTTTATATCATTTTCCACACTTTATTTTATTTTATTTTCAACTAGTTTTCTTATGAAGTCAAATAATTAAAAAATGTTTTTTCAGGAAATTATTTCATTTTCACATGACTTTTTCGGATTACAAACACGTACTAAAAGTAACTAAGGTTTTGGTGTAAATGTTTTGGAGATCCCAATGTTTCAATTTGTTTCCTAAATCTCGGAAACATTAACTTGCAGACAAGAAGTTGACATATATAGCATGATGTCTTTGCCATCTTTGTAAGCAATGATATCTGAATTTATTTATTCTTCTTCTATGTTACTAAGTATTATATTTATTTTATGATTTATATAGACCTTCATAATCGTTCATTTCCGTCCAAAATCAAATAACATAATACTACTTGATATTGTCCTTCAGCAGAACTTGACTGTTAACTCAGAATATATGATACTCAGAAGTCATTTCCGTCCGAAATCATACTACTTGATTTTGACGGTTTCTCAACAAAACGCCCCAAGAAAAATGCAGCCAAAGCTTCAGAAAATTTATAAACAATAATGTAAGGAAAATAAAAAATTTACAATCAAAGTCTCATTTGCAACTCAAATATGAAGTATAAACACAAGTTCAACTTCCATTGCCCTTTTGAACCGAATTTCTAAGAAGAGTGACAAGAAAAATGGCACTGCATCCATAATTCATTCTCTAATAAATAATCATATTGATGCTGGCTTCCCATAATATACTCCATTGAGTAAGTAAAAGAAGAATGGAATTGTGACATTTTGTTTAAAGAAAAACAGTAGTTTTTAAGTTGAAGCTTTTTCAAACGGAGGTAAACCCCAGTGAGCGGGGTTGAAATCCAAAAGGGAACCGAGGACCTCATCAGCTTCTCCCTGAAACGAGTTCTCGAGCGTTGTATTCAGTACCATAACCACTGACCTGCATATGTAGTTATACGTATGAATACAGATGTATCAGAAACAGATTAGTCATTTGACTCAATTGAAGCGTATTTGGCATGGCTTCATGAGAGGAAATTTCCTCTCAAATATTAGAATTACAGAATCTGAAAATTATGTTGGTGAGAGACAAGAGTGAGAATGAGTCAATGGCCCATCACACTTACTGGGTTAATCACGGAAGCAGTGTGCCTGACTCAGAGTCCAAAATTGCTAATAAAATGCTCAATTTTATTTTAATTGTTTTTGATTTTTAAAATCAAAATTATGTAAAACTTACATAATTCAATGAAATCAAGTTATAACTATTATTTGAAAATTTTGAATATTATATATGTAGTATACATACATATTATAAACATGTATATGTAAATATAATAATATATAGATACAAAATGTTGCTTGTTGTTTATTTTCATATTTGTAAGTTTATGTAAGTTTTATATACTTTTGACTTTAAAAAACAAAGACAATTAAAATAAAATTGAGCGTTTTATTAACAATTTTGGACTCTGAGTCACCCTGACTCAGAGTCAGGCACACTGCTTCCGTTAATCACTGGTTTATTGCGTGAATTGAGGAATACTGTCCCTATTAATCACTGGTTTATTGCGTAAAAACTGAGTTAGACACCATTTTTATGAAATGAAAGTTTGGGGGGGGTACTGTCCCTCTTTAGTAAAAAAAATATATAATGGTTAAGAAAATAGAACTCTTTTGACAGATTTGTGTAGTGTGTTATTGTAGTTGTGCTTAGAAAGTTAGTAAAACTAGTAAAAATGAAAAAAAGCCACAAACATACATATACATGAAGATAAATTGGTAAATGAATAATGATATATGTGTACATAATTGGGGATCAAAGCACATAATATACCTAAATAATAGCTGCTTGGACGAAAATGTAACAGCCATATCACTCTCCTGATTATTTTAGTGTAACGGTGAAGTAAAATAAGAGTCTGCGATGTTACATATAGCATATAGGATAAGTGTGTTCTGGACAATATTATGTATTTTATTATCTAGTGTATGGTTTGAACTTTAAATGATATTTTGTAGGATTGTTCATACATGTGTATGCAAAGAAAACTAACAAGCCTTATATGGACATATCAAAGCAACCTCATACCAGCTACTAGAATGATTTCTTCTAATCTTACTATCCTCCTAGTTAATGAAATGAAATTCTCGGTTACACGAAAGATAAATATGTATGATAAGTGCTTTTTGGAAGATTTTAGGGCTTGATTAGAGACAGCTTTTAGGAAAACAAGTTGGCTTCATTGATTTTGAGGCTGAGAAAAAAGCTTATATTGTCTGATCTTGTAACTTCTGGTTTTTACAAACCAGAAAGCAGCTCTGAAGCTAGTCAGCGAAATTTGTTTGCAGTTTATAAGCAAAAGAGCAACAAAAGACTCGAGCTTAAGAGCTAACAACCAAACAAAAACTTTGATCATTTGGCAAATTTTAAACAAACTAAGTAGACAACTTACATTTGAGCATTCTTAGCTGCAGAAACTCTAGCTGGTGTATCTTCAAAAACAAGACAATTTACATGGATTGATAGGACCTCCCTAAAAAAGGCACAATAATTTATCAATTTGTAAAAGTTATTAAAGGAAACATGAAGTTACACGACTATAATAAAATCAATTTGCCAATTAGTTTAATTACCTCAAATCTCCTGGCTGCTGCAAGAAAGATAGCAGGGAATGGCTTGCCTTGTTTAACTTCTGGATCATCACCACAAACAACGTGATGCATCAATGCAAACAGTTCTTCGTGCTTTTGTGTTTTTAGTTCAAAATGTAGCGTGTGAGATCTGAGGAATATGTTACAATGCGTTTAGTCAAAATGTTTATGTAGTGAGGAGGGGATGGTAGATAGATAATGATAGATACCCTGTTGCCACACATATTGGTATTCCACTACGATGGAGGTGGTTGATCAAGCGACTTGCCCCTACAAAGAGAAAAGGGAAAAAACAATTTTAACCATAAATTTTTTAACTACGATGGAGGTGGTTGGTATATTTATATGTATAGACATACACCAACATCCACACCACCAAACAAGTTATTAATACTGTATCGTAAATCTCATCATCTGTTAGTACTTTCTACATATCTTAAATTGTAATTGAGATACAAAAAAAAAGCTATTAAAAGTTTTATCGTAAGATTTTGCAAAACTGAATATTCATTATTTAGTACCTGGCATTAGCTCACTAGTAGGAAACATGCTTCTCAACATATCCTCTCTCGCTATTAGAAAATCTTCAGCGGTAAGAGAATGGCTAATTCCAGTCTCTTCCACAAACACTCGAGCAGCCTCAATGGCTTTCTTCCCCATCATTTTTGGCTTGAGAAACCAATCAAAAGTTTTGTAAAATCTAGCAAGAACAATCTTTTGGACTTCGGTATAAAACTTCTCCGCGTCTGCGAAAACAGAAAGAAATAAATAAATGCAAGCTTTTCATCCGCTCCATCAAAAGAAAGAAATAGAAGAATATGAATCTTAATATGCACAAGAAAGGGAGAAAAAGGAAATCTTTATCCTAATACCAGTAGTATTTTGAGGAAAAGATATGTAACAACTAACAAGTGCAACATGAATAATTTGGTTAGTTATGATATTTCAGAAATTTTACAGGCCTTTCTTTTTTTAAGTCTAACCTGCGCTAGGTTTGTTGCAACGATACATCGTGAGACAAAAAAGTAAGCAAATAAAGGAACTAACTCTTGCAAATTAGCAATATATATAATTATAATATCATCATATAAAGATAACTTTTATTATACTGACTTATACATAATAAATTTGTGCACCAAACAAATGTATTTTCATTGTTGACCCATTATTACGGTTACTAAATGGCAGTTATACTACGTACAATTGCAGTTATTCATGGTTCTATAAACGACAAACACCATTTGGAAAGCCATTCATTCCAAAATCTAAACACTAAAAACCCGAGTGACAAAGCTATCCAAACACTATTATGAAATGTAGCTAATGCCGTGTTTGTTTCAATTCATGCTCTGAGCTAATGTCTTGGGATTTTCAGTCCTCCCGAAATTTTGACAAAAAGATGGTTAAACTGTTAAAAATGTTAAGAAGTGGAAAATATTAGTACATAGTTTAGTACCAAAAATGACTTCCCAAGAACTAACATTAAGAACCCATATCCACAAAGTAACTTCTCGTAAGGCTATGCTACTACACTTAAAGCGTAATTGGCTTTTCTCGCAGTAAAGTACACCAATCAACTTTCATCAGTTTGCATTCGTTCTTATCAATCTTGTTCTAATTTGATCACCAATCTACATGTTTTTTCCCCTTCCAATTGAGGTGTACAATAAATCATAAGCATTTATAGGGCCTAATTTAGTTACTTGGTTAACCAATCCATCCGTTTTTTTTCTTAGCAACTTCTACAAAAATCTATTTGATTCAACCAGTTGTACACCATCCTAACAAAACGACTGACATCATTTAAGTAGAATCATATTTTCCATCTCAATTCTCATATTTGTCACCAATACGGACTCAGTTGCGACAAAATACATACTGTTATAGATAAATGACTGGATAAGGAACATTGGAAAAGAAGTGTAGAAGTCTACAACTGTACAAGTTGTTAAAAACTCATAGATCTGCAGTACAAGAGTGAATTTATCCCTGATAGTCAGTATTAACAAGAAACAACTAACTTGGACCGAAACTAAAAATAAACATACATTAGTTTGTATGCCTATGTTTTTCATTTACAGTGATCGACAATGGCGGACCTAGAACTTTTTTCTTTCGTAATTCTGAGGGATTGTAAAATGCTAAAATTGATAAATAAAAAATCAGGATACATGGTAAAAGATCAGTTTTTTCTCGAGTGCTCAAGTCCCATTTAGTCCTCCTTGTTGAATTTTGTTTGGTAAGTATGTCACATTGTGCACAAAAATCAGATCATTATATACAAAGTATGTTATGTGTACTTTCTACGTACTTCCTTTCCAAACCATCTTGTAAAGAATGAATGTACAAAAAATTCAGTTTTGATCTTTAAGTGTATTTTCAAACCGATTCATTTACCATCTATTATTAGATCGATTAATCTTTTATATTGAAATGTGTAAAGTCTTTTATTTGCCCCCGAGTGAAAAAACCAAGAGAATAGGCTACTCTTGTTCATCCCTTGTTGTATATCTTGGGGTTTGCCACGATAACTAATACATTTATTATACGACGATAAAAGACAATATGTCACCGGTTAACGAATTGCGAGTTCTAAAAATAGTTGGAGCCAAACCCAGTCGAAAAAAGATGTCATCCAATCCAAACGTATAGCATGTAAATATAAGAAAACATGATTATAATTTTCAACGTAGAGACAAAAGTTCTCTCAAATCATACAAATTACGCCATATCAATCTTCTCCAACCACACACGTGACTATTAACAATGTTCTAAAAGACGCTGTGCGATTTTTAGGCAGAAATAACTCGTCTAATGCTCAATCCCGTCGAATTCCTCTTTACCACCACGGCCTAATCATCTAATTCCGTCAAATCTACTAGTGGTCAAGTATCTGCCCACCATCTATGCTTGTCTTTTAAAACACACGTTATTAACAATGTTTTTAAAAGGCATTATGCGATTTTTAGACAGAAATAACTTGTTTAGTGTTCAATCCCGTCAAACTCATCTTAACCACCACGGCCTAATCATCTAACTCCGTCAAATCTATTAGTGGTCCAGTATCTACCCACCATCTATGCTCGTCTTTTAAAACACACGCTATTAACAATGTTTTTAAAAGGCATTATGCGATTTTTAGACATAACTCGTCTAATGCTTAATCCCGTCAAACTCATCTTAACCACCACAGTCTAATCATCTAATTCCGTCAAATCTAACCGTAGTTCAGTCTCTACCCACTATCAAAGTTAACACACACGTGCAAATATAGATTTTTTTATTTTTTTTTACCCTTTTATGTATTCGAAGAACCAAAAAAAAAACATCATTTTCACACACACTCTCTCAGTCTCTCTCTCTCTCTCTCTATATATATATATATATATATAAATATATAAATATATATAAATATATAATAAAAGGCAGCCGCCAATGGATTTGATATGTAGATCAATAAGATCAACAATGGGTTTAAGTTATGTAAATGAAAGATTTGAACATAAAAAGACTAATTATCTTTTTGTTTTCCCAATACAACAACAATGCTCTCGCAGGTATACTTTTATATCCCACGTTATAAATTGTAATGATGATATAAATGTAGAGTAAAAAACGATATATTATATAAGAAAAAAATATAATATAAACTGTGACGATGATACAAATATTTAGAGAAAAAAATATAGGATATAATAAATTTTGTGTGGTTAAAGA
Source organism: Primula veris (assembly GCA_963682055.1). NCBI lineage: Eukaryota > Viridiplantae > Streptophyta > Magnoliopsida > Ericales > Primulaceae > Primula > Primula veris. The sequence continues at coordinate 33,061,651 of OY821750.1, read as the reverse complement.
GAGAGAAATAGTGTAATTAGTTTTTATTTTTTATGAAAGTAGTTATTATGGTAATTAATAAAAAAGTTTAGGGGGTATTTTTGGAAAAAAAAGTGGCTAAATTGGGCAGTCTCATTTGACTTGAGTTGATATTTTATGGTCAAGTTTAAGTTTTTTTTAGGGAAGTATCTTTTCATTAGGAATTGTTTTAATTTTTGTAATTGTAGCGATTTATGTGTGTGTGTGTGTGTGTGTATGTATCTATAGTGTTTTTTTTTTTGTTAAGTTAATCGTTTTTTTGGGAGAAAAGTTACGCTGGTTTGATTGGTTAATTTTAGTGAGATTGGTATTTAATTGTGATTGTAGTAATATAATTTTAGTGAAATTTGTATCTATAATGCAACTTTTTTTTGTCAAGACTACTTTTTTCGGAGGTAGTATTGAAGAAAGATACGCGGGTTTGGTTCAGAATTTACTGCAAATAGTTTTTTAAGATGTAAATTGTAGCTACATGGTGTATATTTTCTTTATCAAGTTAGTTTTTTGGGCTAGTGTTGAAGAAAGTGATGTGGGATGATTTATAATTGTTGCATGTGCTGTTAATGGATAAATTGACTGAAATTAGTATAAGTTTTGATTGTATATGTTGTTGATACAGTTATATATCTCGGGTATATTTTATTTTTGTCAAGTAAACATTATCAGGTAGTATTGAAGAAAGTGATGTGGGTATGATTCAAATTTTTTGTATAGGTAAATAGTATTAAGTTGTACATGTATTTTGGTTCTCAAGTTAATTACTTTCTGGTGTAGAAACGAAGAAAGTGATATGGGTATGGTTCGGAATTGCTGTATGAGTTGTTTATGGTTTAATTGGCTGGAAATAGTTTAAGTTGTAAATGTAGCTGATCGAATATTTTTTTATGATTTTTTTATTGAGATGGGAATCAATATTAGAACTAACAAATTAATCAGCATTTTCTGTTGTTTTGAACTCTTTTAGCTTCATACAAACTTAACTTTAGTAAAAAGAATTGGTCTTTGTAACTACTATTATGTACTCTATCAGGTTTTTTACGAGGCCAATGTGGTCGCATGGCTGTTTTTTCTGAAATTAGCGAAACTACCTCACTCAAGGTGTGGAGATGAATTGAATAGAAAACTAGCCTAATAAAAGCAGTGCCAGCACTGCCATATCCTTCTTATTTTAGTCCTGCGATAAAATTACTCATTCGAACCCATAAACCAACGTGTTCATTATAATTACCCTATTTAGCATTCTTTTTCCCGGAAACTGTTGATGACAATAACATTTGTCTCTGGTTTCAGAACGGATTCTAATAGTGAATGGAGTAGAAGGAAGTTTTCTAATATCCGAACTTGTGCGGCAGCTAAAGGTTTTATCTCACACCAATGATCATTTTGTCATTAAGTTGTTAAGAGGAGGTTAATTTTTGTTGTAATGTCATTTATGCCTTTTTCCTTGCAAAAATTTCAGTTACCGCGCTAGAAACTCCTACGGAAAATGCTCACCTTCCCACAGGCGATTCGTGGTCAATCCACAAATTTGGTGGCACATGTGTAGGAAGCTCCGATAGAATTAAAAACGTTGCAAATATTGTTATGAATGACGACTCTGAAAGAAAATTAGTGGTTGTTTCTGCAATGTCGAAAGTGACTGATATGATGTTCGATCTCATCGAAAAAGCACAGTCACGGGAGGATACTTATACAGACGCACTAGATGCTGTTTTAGAAAAGCACAAACAAACAGCTATTGATTTGCTAAGCGGGGACGAACTTGATAGGTTTTTGTTGCGATTGTATGATGATATTAATAACCTAAGAGCTATGCTCCGTGCTATATATATCGGTACCAATCTCTTCCTTTCCATATATATATATACATAAGTTTTTTCCCTTGTTTCAATGTTTCTCAATTCTGTACGACAACCCAACATTTTTCTTTATGGAGACTTCTTTGGTTGCAGCTTGATTTTAACTTCCGTTTCTTTTATTGAAAGATAAACTGCATAAGATTGATAAGTGTCAAAGATGAGCTTTCCTTGTATTTTTTTTTTTCCTGAAAAAGGTGGAGGCTTTAAGGATAAACTCAAGGTTTTCTTAACCTGTATTTAATTTTAACGGGAAAAAGTGACGTCTTTTGTATTTTATTAGAACACTAACTAAGAAGTTTATGGTCATATTCGTACAATAACAGAAGTTTAGAAATAATATAACACCTATAGATTAGTTTACTAAAAAAACCTGCTCAGTCGGTGTATCAATCAAACACGCAGACAGGTTGGTGTGTAAAACAAAAAAAATTCTGTTGTATCATGCACTTTCTTAGATAACGAAGGTCAGTAGTTTTGGGGTTGTTGATATTTTCTTATAGTCTTTTATATGTTTTTCTTAATATTATGCAGCTGGTCATGCAACGGAATCGTTTACTGATTTTGTCGTTGGACATGGAGAGTTATGGTCTGCTCAGATGTTGGCTGCCCGAGTTCGAAAGGTTATATTACCCTTAAGTTATCTTATTTTTCAAATCTGACAGTGTGTCATGTGTTTTGGGCTAATTAATCTTCACTTCATACACTAAATTATGAGCTAGTTTCGAATCAGTATCCTCAGCTACGGAAATTCTTTTTGTTCATTGAACCACACTGTTGGTTGATTCTGTATACTGATATACTTGCACGAATTTTCATCTTTTCCCCAAGTTTACAAGTCATTTCAAATTTTAAGTGTATTCATGTATTTTTCAGAAAAAAAGGATAGTACTTAAGTGTAAAATTGAAAAACCGTGTTACTTGTCGGTGCACAATCTGATGACAGTCTATTAAATTGACAGTAAACTGTTGTTCAGTAGACAAAATTATTTACCGTAGTATTCTACAAAGTTGAAACTGCCTGATAGGTGTTCTAAACCTTTGTACATTGCCTATTTTGGCTGCTCTTTCATTAGGCTGTTCTTGGTTTTCTTTATTTATGTAGTCTGGGAAGGACTGCAACTGGATGGATGCAAGAGAGGTCCTTATCGTAAATCCGTCGGGTTCCAATCAAGTTGATCCAGATTATGAGAAATCAGAAAAAAAACTGGAGGAGTGGTTTTCTAGAACCCCCTCTAAGATTATAATTGCAACCGGTTTTATTTGTAGCACACCCCAGAATATTCCAACTACTTTAAAAAGAGATGGGAGTGACTTTTCTGCAGCTATAATGGGTGCTTTATTTAGGGCTCGCCAGGTCACAATTTGGACGGACGTCAATGGCGTGTATAGTGCAGATCCCAGAAAAGGTACACGTGCATACAAATATACAGGACCGGCCCTAGCAATTCTATACCTCAGTCCTTAAGAACATCGGCACATCTTTTAACTTTATCGGGACGAAAATATAAACAAAAAGAATCATAATATTGATTAGAATATAAAGTAATATTGTCTTCAAACATAATACAAAACCAAACTTAACAAAAATGGGATCTATTTACTGCATCAAAACTAAAAAAAATACGGTTTTCTTCCTGCGCCTTTCGGTTCATTGGCACCTAAGCTAAAGGGCTGTTATGGCTTATACTAGGGCTGGCTGTGCAAATGTGCATGCATATGTTTACATATACATACACATGCATATATGTGTGTATATATACATATATTTATGTGTGTATGCATATGTATTGATGCCTATCTTCTAGACTTAACGGGTTTATTAACCACTGTTCACAGAGTACTGCTAGGTTCACAACTCTGAAACTCCATTCTATTGTCCCAATATCAGCATCCTACGTGGCAGGGGTATAAATGAAAATATAGTAAACTATTTTTAAGGCCTTGTTAGGTTGTAGCTTTATCAATTTTTTTTTTTTGCTTAAGAGCTAGATTGCATTTGGTTGATCAGCTTAAAAGGTGATCTTTTCTTCTGGCGTGAAAAATGTGGAAGCTTTAAGCTGGACGAACCTAGATTTTCTATCAACCCCTAACCTCCGTCTTATTTGCTTAAAAGCTGCATCCAAACTAGCCCTAAGAAGTACAAAGTTTGCTATATTTTCTTTTCATTCTCTGTGATGTAAGATTGCTGACGTGGAGACTCAGGAGTTTTGACAACAGCTTATTGCAATATTTATTTAAGTGGATTGCTCACGAAATTAATACATAGTGGAATGTGCATCTGTATAGTTGATATTTTTTCTCCCTGCAGTAAGCGAAGCTGTGGTTCTGAAGACATTGTCGTACCAAGAAGCCTGGGAAATGGTAAATTTGGTCTTTCTACAATTTCCTTTGATTTGTCTATCTATTGTTTCTTTCATGAATGACGTAATTTACTTTATTGCGTAGTCGTATTTCGGGGCAAATGTTTTACATCCTCGAACCATCATACCAGTGATGAAGTATGATATTCCGATTGTGATAAGAAATATATTCAATATATCTGCACCCGGGACAATGATATGTCGGTCTTCAGATGAAGATATTGAAGATGACCAGAGATTTGAATCTTTAGTCAAAGGGTTCGCTACAATAGACAATTTAGCCTTAGTTAACGTCGAAGGGTAAGCTTATAATGCCTCCATTTCAATACATAAATGCTATTCTTTGTATTGTTATGTTGGTTTTAGGTTCTTTTTTGTGGAGGTATTCCACTTTTCTTTTTCAACATTGTGAATTAGAATGTTTCGAAAGTAAAGTCGATGCACAACCAGAAAAACAGCTAAGGCCCTGTTCTGGCTGCACAGCTTTAAGCTCAGCCCTTTTGCTTTCTTGCTTAAAAACCAGACCCCAGTTCGTGACCAGCATAAAAGCTGAGTATTTTTTTGATTTTGTTATGCAAAGGCTAGAAGCGGAGAAGCTTTATGCTGAATGAACCTAGTTAATTTGCAAAAAATTGAAACATCCAGCCTATTTTCTTAAAAGTTGCAACAAAAGACGACACATGTGTAATTTGCTGTCATTCAAACATGTTGGGGGTTATTACCCAGTTGTAGTTATGCCACTCTATCCAAACATTCAGTCTTTTGATTTCAAATTTTCATTTTTTTCCAGAACCGGAATGGCTGGTGTTCCTGGTACAGCTAGTGACATATTTGGTGCCGTCAAAGATGTTGGAGCAAATGTTGTCATGATATCTCAGGTAATTTCCTCGAAATATTCCTAGCATCTTTCAGATACATCATACTCCTATTTGGTTCCCATATATTCAGTTGCAACACTTATGATCCTTATACTTTAAATAGAATTCCTATTTGGTCTCAGTAGTTTCAATTGAAGACAATTCCTCCTCGTAGTGTGAGAAAGGTACACTCATAGTCCTCATATTTTACACAGGTTACATGAGTGGTCCCCATGTCTAACACTAATGTCAGCATAGGAATGGACCAGTAACTTAAACTATGGGGACCAGTGTTACTGTATTTAAAATTACGAGGACCATCTAGTGCAATTAAAACAATGGGAACCCCATTGCAATTTTTCTTTAAGTGTTGGAATCATTATTGAAGTTTACCCTAACGTCTAAAATTACTTATTTTTGTTTCTGTAATAGGCCAGTAGCGAGCATTCGGTTTGTTTTGCTGTCCCAGAAAAGGAGGTTAAAGCTGTTGCCCAGGCTTTAGAATCTAGATTTCGTCAAGCTCTCGATGCTGGGCGTCTTTCTCAGGTGCTAAATTTATTTTAATATATCTCCAATGGGCGTTTTTAGGGTTCATTTAAATCGAAATCCTTAACCCTTACCCAATCATGGTAATAAATTGTTACCATGCGAGAAGTGTTGAACATTGGTTGGTTTTGTTGGCATTTAATATTGAATCCTATCTATCTACTATCCTTATTCTAAAAGCATCATTGAAAGCTTGAGTAGAAATGTAAATTTTCTTTGTGGGTTCCTTCGTAAGTAGTTCTGATGCAGGACACCAAGCCCAAAACACCGAACTGATACAAAACTCGAATTAAACCCGAAAATAGAAGTAAAAAATAAAATAACCCTCACCAAAGACTTTGAGTACCAAACTCAAATAACAAAGAGTACCAAACTCTTTAACTTTAATCCAAATCCACTCTAAACAAAAAGAACTATAATGCTCCTATTTATCGGAGACTACATAGGAACTCAAAAGACTTCACATGGACCTAGAAACACATTGAAGAAACCAATCCTTAATGTAGACACTTAGAAAAATGAAAAGACACATTGATAAAACAAAACACACTAATTTATTGAAATAGAATGCATGAATCTGCATCAAGTTCTTTTTCCTCTTTACAGGTCGCAGTTATACCGAACTGTAGCATTTTGGCAGCAGTGGGCCAGAAGATGGCCAGTACACCTGGAGTCAGTGCTACACTTTTCAATGCGCTAGCTAAGGTTTGTAAATCGTAAAAACAGCCTTACCTAATAAAAGTTAAGAGTTAATTTTCCAATATCATGTCCTTGTATCAAATGTGAGTAAATTTTAACTAAATTTTAGTGTTTACAATAGCACCTTATTCAATTTTCTATGTTAAGTATGGATTTTTCGCTTTAAGCAAAATGTTATTTGGCTAGAGTTCTAAGCGAAATGTTGGTACTTTATGAAAAAGTGAGGGGCTCTCCTTTCTTAGTTTGCAAGCAACTTATGAGTATCTATCTTATTTGATTTCACCAAATGAGACGACACTAACTAAGTTTGTAGTGATGTTTGTACATGTATAGTTGGCATCTTATCATACACTCATGGAATACAAACAAGCATTAAGTAAGTGCCTAATAATTATAAGACTGCCATTGCTACCCCATCATGTATGTCAATAAATTTGTCTCTAAGTATACCCCCTGTTAGGCACATGTTACCTGGGCTAGTTTGGTGTAAATAATATATGCATATAGAAGTATTTATTTTGCCGTAAAACACATTATAAGCTCACTGAGAATTACCATAAAAATGCAGGCTAACATCAATGTTCGTGCCATTGCCCAAGGTTGCTCTGAGTACAATGTTACAGTGGTTGTTAAAAGAGAAGACTGTGTGAGGGCCTTGAGAGCTGTCCACTCACGGTTTTATCTCTCTAAAACTACAATAGCAATGGGTATCATTGGACCTGGATTAATAGGTGCTGCTTTGCTTGATCAGCTCAAGGATCAGGTAGTTTCACATGTTCTTGATGCATAATAACTAGTAGTGCATCATACGTTTAGCATTTTTGTATCAACATTTAACAATCAGTACATTCTTCCATTAAGTTTTACAATTTTTGCACCAATCTAGACGAAATCGAACAATTAGGACACCAACATTAGAATTTCAACTCTTAAGCACCAGGTGCGTAATTTTTCTATCATGCATGTGTACAAAGCACCAATTGACAAAAAAAATAAAATCAAGGAATTAGTATACCAGCTCTAAATTTTGACCTCTTTTAGGCACTTGTGATTTTTTTTTATTTATAGTTTTTTTGTACTAGTTGTGAGATTTTCTTTATATTGCTGTTAAGATTGTGAATTTTGATAGGGTGGCGTCCCAAATATTTTATCTTTTGTAGATTCTTGTCTTTATTTGAATTTTGATAGCACAGTATTAGTTGTTACAGATAATAGGTTTGTTGTGCCACAGAAGGAGAAAATTAACCTTTTGAAAAATCCTTAATATTGAAAATATAATAGATACTTATGTGTCATGCTTGAATATTACCACAGTATATAACTGTTTTTCACAGGCGGCAGTGCTTAAGGAACAGTTTAACATTGATTTGCGTGTCATGGGAATCACCGGTACAAAACGAATGGTTTTGAGTGACACGTAAGTTTTGGTTGATTTGGATTATAATTAGCTTATTTCGCCTGCAGCTTTTGAGAAAATAAACTGGCTTGTTTTATGCTGAGAGAAAGCCGGGTCATTCAATTTCAAACTTCCAGCTTTCTAAACCAGAAAAGCAAAAAAGCTCTTTTAAGTAAATAATCAAATTAGATTATCTCAATAGCTGCTAGCAAACATACCATCACAAAGGAACTATCTTGGTTGAGCATTTTGGCCATAACTGTTTTATTTTTAATGACGTGGTAACAGGGGAATCGACTTATCTAATTGGAGAGAAGTCTTAAAAGACAGCGGAGAATTAGCTGATATGACAAAATTTGTTCAAAATGTGCATTCAAATCATTTTATTCCAAACACGGTGTTGGTAGATTGCACTGCTGAAACTAGTGTTGCAAGCCATTACCATGACTGGTTAAAAAGAGGTATACATGTAGTTACTCCTAACAAAAAAGCGAACTCAGGACCACTCAATCAGGTATATTTCATTTGCAAAAAAATCCAACTTAAGACATCCTTGCATTGGATGATGATGATTACAGTTTTGTACATTAACTTGTCACCAGATCTCGACTTAGGGAACTAATTTACAAAAATAGCAAGCAGTACACTGATGTTATATTTTACTCGACGATTTCGATGCATTACATAGTAATATAATTTATATAACCATACTTTGGGGAATAAAGTATAAGAGAATAAATCCGATAGAAAACGCTAAAAATTCAAAGACAAAACTGATAGAAGAATATTTAATTCTTTTCCAATTTGGTGTACTAATTGCAAAAAAATTGTTTGTTGGTTCAGAATCTGGTGATACATTATTGCATGAAACTGTAACATACCCTTTGCAATCGATTATTTTGATCAAGATAACTGATACTTTTTTGTATTTTCATTTCTCTGGGGGAATGTTTTCAGTATTTGAAATTGAGATCTCTACAAAGGCAATCTTATACACACTATTTTTACGAAGCAACTGTGGGAGCCGGTCTCCCGATTATTAGCACTTTACAAGGCCTGAAAGAAACTGGTGACAAAATTTTGAGGATCGAGGGAATATTCAGGTTAGTTAGGGCTTATTTGGTTGCTGCGTTCTAGCAAATAAGCTGGATATTTTAAGGCTGAGAAAAAACAGCGTTCATCTTGCTTAAAGCTTGTAGCTTTTTCAGACTAAAAAATTCTGAGGAAGCTCGGCTTTAAGCTGGTCAACGAAATTAGGCGCTTGTAAGCAAAAAAGGCAAAAGTTGTAACCAAATAAGGCCTTAAGTGATCATTTACCATCATAATATCACAAATAGTTTCTATTTTGCAAGTGTTTTTGACACAACACGTGATGATGTAGTGGGACTCTGAGCTACATATTCAACAACTTCATAGATACACTAGCATTTAGTGATGTGGTGAAAGAGGCAAAAGAGGCTGGTTTTACTGAGCCAGATCCAAGGGATGATTTATCCGGAACAGATGTTGCAAGAAAGGTGCTTATTCCTTTTCCCTTTTTTTTATGGAATATAGTAGACCATCATTCATTCGTGAAAAAACCCATGATATATTTTAAAGCTGATAAAAAATCGTCTTTATTTCAGGTGATAATTCTTGCCAGGGAAGCTGGTCTAAAGCTAGAACTTTCAGATATACCTATTCAGAGCCTTGTGCCAGAGCCATTAAAGGTAAGAAGATCTTAGTATAAAATTTATATTATTTTACTTTGACTTAGAAAAAAAGACAATGAACTTTACACATTTTGTGCATGACGCAGTTCATCTTTGTATCAAAATTGTGATGAGAAAAAGATTTGAGTACATTCTACATAGTCTCTTTCAAGACATAGTCCGTCTTTGCATAGTTTCTTTCAAAATGCTGTCATGTTTGCTTTTGAGTATAATTTATCGAGAATATATACGTACGATGTATTTCCACTTTTGCTTGACTTTGTAGATAGAAAATATTAGCACATCATCTGTTCAAAAAAAGTATATTTTCGTTGTGCCTAACGATGGTATTCTTTAGGGTATTGCATCTGCTGATGAATTCCTTCGACAATTGCCCCAATACGACAATGACATGGCCAAGAAGCGTCATGATGCAGAGGCCGAGGGAGAAGTGAGTTTTTTTTGTTTATTCCGTGTCTTGTTTTTTTAGAAGTACAATCGTTCATCTTTGGGTCGATGAAAGAAATATAACTCTTTTTCCATACAAGTATTAGAGGTGTTAGCTAGAAGTTGATAAATGTATAATTTTTTTTATTTAGAAATATAGTGTAATTTAGTTGAAATTTGTACTTTTTTCGAAAAAAGTGCGACTCTTTTTACGTAAAAAGGAACAGGTACTTTTCTACCTCTAGAATGGTTCTTTTTTATTTTTCGTATCAATCAAACGATTGTTTTTGCTTTTGTACTTTTAAGTACGAGAACTTAGAACTTGAAAGATAGATTGACAAACAAGCACATGCATAAGGAGAGTGGTAGGAGGTAACACGAATTAGAAACTGTGAATACAACCAAGTAATACTAATAGTTAGATGCAATAATAATTTAAAAGAACCGATTATTAAGTGAATTTCAAATATTCCATTACTTAAAATATATTGCATTAAAAAACTGCCGTTCTGTTGTTTGTTGTATCATGGTTTTATACATGCAACCTTCTCAGGAAACATGATAACAAAACGAATTCCGTGTTCATAATTACAGGTGTTGAGATACGTCGGGGTTGTGGATGTAGTTAACCAAAAGGGAACCGTAGAACTTGGAAGATACAAAAAAGATCACCCTTTTGCTCAGCTGTCTGGATCCGATAACATAATCGCTTTCACCACTCAAAGATACCAATATCAACCCCTCATCATCCGTGGGCCCGGTGCCGGTGCCCAAGTCACTGCTGGTGGGGTCTTCAGCGACATTTTGCGGCTTGCCTCCAATCTGGGTGCCCCGTCTTAATTGTAAAATGAAAGAATACCTGTCTCCCTATTCATGTACTGCCTGCAAGGAAGGCCGAAGATGCAAAAAGACTTCCATATTACCGGAATAGTACCGTTTTCGGTTCGTTGATCTTGTTAGTCTTTAATGCGTTTGGCTACGGCTTCGCCCTCTTTGAGCTCCCCATTAAGACTTATTATGCATTAGACTTCGTTTATCCTTGAAATAAAGGGTTTTGTTTTTTCAAGTTAAGTTTGGAGATTAGGATGAAAAAGCGTACTTTCTGTTTGTTGCACTGTCGAGGTTTTGACACTTAAAATTATGTAATATTTCTGTTCAAAACTTTTCTAAGTTATGAAACGGGAAGTGAATTTTTCTTGTCGGCGGAATCTGAAACCCTTGTTGTTTGCTGTGCGATGATCATGGAGTCATTGACTGTAGTTCTTTGTTTTGCATGTTTTGCTTTGCTTAATAGATAAATGGTATATGGTCGATTGGTTTCTGGATTTTGGCTTTTAACTCAGATGAGCCCAAATTTTTGCTCAATTTCCAGCTTATAAGTCAAGAAAACATGCCATAGAATTCAGTTACCAATCCTTTTGTTCTTATTGAACTTGTTTTCTATGAAAATGAGTTCAATATATTATCAATTTTCACCTTCTCCGAATTTTATATCGGAAAATTGTGAATAAAAAGTGTAGAATTAGGAGATCATTTTTCAAGTGATTGATTAGTTTCTTTCTACTATTTCTTTTCCCTTCTTGACCAGGTCCAACCACATTGCAGGTTATTTTGCATTTAGTTATTATGGGGTCTCAATCCTCTTTATAGATTCACACTTATCAAATCAAACGTGATAAATCTATTTTAATAGAGAGTATCGAACAAAAAATGATCTCACATCAATTTCACAACTTACTCTTTATAAATAAAAAAAAATTAATTTGAACTTTTTATATTAAGAGAGTATCACCCATTCTCATCAAAATAAAGTAACAATATTTTATTATAAACTCTTGTCTCCTCCATTCATTTACATTGTCAATTTAAATTTTAACTCTATTAATAATATAATAATTATTATAGAGAGATTATAATAGAGTTTGAAATGTGACACAAAATATAAATGAATCTTCAAAATCTAAAAAGTGTAGTTTTATCTATAAATTTAAAGAGTTTAGTAGAGATATTGATACGGATGCTCTTATATCAGAAGATGTATGTATATATATTTATATGTAGGAACTTATTTTAAATACTAGAACTGAGAAATATACTTAAGAAAGCTCTGAATTCATAAAAGACACGTTCACAACGACAAAGGAAACAACACCATGCATGTAAATTGTAAAATTACACACACACACACACTCACACACACACACACACACACACTCACACACACACACACACACACACACTCACACACACACACACAAACGAAAGGAAATTGAACGTGAATGTATTTGGAAACTTGGAAGTAAATGACCAACAGAGGGCTACAATTTGGAAGGTTGCAAAAGGCGTCGTGACCAATTAAGGTCAACCGAAGAGAACCAAGCCTCGACGAATAACCACGCTTAAGAGTACTGTAATCGACAACATCCATGAAGCATGGATCTTTTGTCCAATTCCGTACGATGTAGATTCTTGTATCTCTTCAACCACCGAAAACAACTGGCTCATTGACACTCCCATCTTCCCCATTATTCCAATCATTTTCTTCTCCATTATTTCAATCAATAACTTCATTACTGCAATAATTTTCTCCGTAATTGTTTTAATCATTTTCACCTTTGCTTCCTCATAGACCACTTTAGCTAATTTTGCCCTTCGCTTGCCATTATTGTCAACTGCATGTTTTTGAATGAAAAATATTACAAATACTACTACTCATTTTTAGTCAGGATCCTAAAGGATTGTCTCGTTGCAGCTTTATTTCAAAGAAGTAAGCTGGTTTTTTCTAATATTGAGGAAAAATATGGATTCATCAACTTACAGCTTTTAAGAAGAACAAAACAAGTCTGAAAGATGCAACCAAACGAGGCCCAATTGTCCAAAGCTTAAAAAGAAAAGAGTGATCGTAAAAAATAGATTTCAGACATACCTGCGGGCATGGATTCTCTTATAAACTCCCGTACGATATCATTATTCATAACAGCTTCCCATACATTTTTATCCGATGCCAAGGAAGTTACCATCCTCTGCACATGATCGGACATAATAACAAACTCGTTTAGTTCAAACTTCAAATAGAAACACGCTAATTATCATCATCTTCTTCTACAAAATAAATAAAGCTAAACATGAATCACACAACTGAAGTACCTTAACAGAAGTGTCAGTTTTCAATAAATGTATTGCATGGTAAACGCTAGTAGAAGCCTGTCTAGCAAGCATCATCGGGTAGCGAAAGGATAACAAGGGCTCAATCCAATGTGATTCGGATCCAATGCTTTTATTTTCTTGCGAATGGTGTGTTAGATCAACGAGACTACAATGACAAAGAAACATCCCTTTTAAATAATGACACAGGTCGAAATGGAAATTGTTACATTTAAACGAGCTATAGAAGACATTAAATTCATTCACTTAGTGCCTGTTTCAATGGTCCCAGAGACAACTTAGGGTTTCTTTTGCTTCGGAATGGAAGACTAATAATTTACTCAATAAACCTAACGAAGGTCAGAAAAACAAATTAACAAAACAGAAATTAACTCACTCTGTAAGCGAAGAGATAACATCATCAACCTCGTCGGTAGACGGTACTGCCCCAAAAACACGATCATCAACATTATTACTAGCACTATCAACCTCGTCCATAGATGGTAATGACCCCAAAACATGATTATCAACATTATTACCAACATCATCAACCTTGTTCGTAGATGGTACTGACCCTAAAACATGATCATCAACATTATTACTCGCATCATTAACCTTGTCCGTAGATGGTACTAGCCCCAAAACATGATCATCAACCTCATTCGTAGATGGTACTAGCCCCAAAACATGATCATTAACCTTATCCGTAGACGGTACTAGCCCCAAAACATGATCATCAACCTTGTCTATAGACGGTACTAGCCCCAAAACATGATCATCAACTTCGTTCGTAGACGGTACTAGCCCCAAAACATGATCATCAACCTTGTCCGTAGACGGTACTAGCCCCAAAACATGATCATCAACCTTGTTCGTAGACGGTACTAGCCCCAAAACATGATCGTCAACCTTGATCATAGACGGTACTAGCCCCAAAACATGATCGTCAACCTTGTCCGTAGACGGTACTAGCCCCAAAACATGATCGTCAACCTTGTTCGTAGACGGTACTAGCCCCAAAACATGATCATCAACCTTGTTCGTAGACGGTACTTGCCCCAAAACATGATCATCAACCTTGATCGTAGACGGTACTAGCCCCAAAACATGATCATCAACCTTGTCCGTAGACGGTACTAGCCCCAAAACATGATCATCAACCTTATTCGTAGACGGTACTAGCCCCAAAACATGATCATCAACCTTGTTCGTAGACAGTACTAGCCCCAAAACATGATCATCAACCTCGTTTGTAGATGGTACTAGCCCCAAAACATGATCATCAACCTTGTTCGTAGATGGTACTAGCCCCAAAACATGATCATCAACCTTGTTCGTAGACGGTACTTGCCCCAAAACATGATCATCAACCTTGATCGTAGACGGTACTAGCCCCAAAACATGATCATCAACCTTGTCCGTAGACGGTACTAGCCCCAAAACATGATCATCAACCTTGTTCGTAGACGGTACTAGCCCCAAAACATGATCATCAACCTTGTTCGTAGACAGTACTAGCCCCAAAACATGATCATCAACCTCGTTTGTAGATGGTACTAGCCCCAAAACATGATCATCAACCTTGTCCGTAGATGGTACTAGCCCCAAAACATGATCATCAACCTTGATCGTAGACGGTACTAGCCCCAAAACATGATCATCAACATTATAACTAGCATCATCAACCTTGTCCGTAGATGGTAACAATGAATAATCCCCTGTCCCGACTGCCGCTGCCGGTCTCCAGAACCAGCTTAGCATCCATGCGCTAAGTCGCCCCATTCACTCTCTCTATATATCTATCTCTATATATCGCTTTGAGACGTTTACTTTGTTGTTTTTCGCATCTGCAAGTAACCAAAAACTAAATCAAACACCAAGTAAGAAAAGGTGGTGATAATAATAATTAAGTTATTAAAAGAAAATAAGCAAACTAGGTGGAGTGTGGCTGCAATTATTATGATTCTATAAGTGCTTGATTGGGTGCATTCAAGTACAAAAAGCAAAGCTTAATTTAATCATAAGCATAAATAAATTAAGCCAATTAAACACTTTAGTTGCTATTCTCAATCATGAAAGGTCCTTCTGAATTGCACTCTGTAAACGAGAATTGATTTCAGAAGCAGCTTAATTATATGCTTATTTGCAAACTTATAAACTAAAACTAGACAAAGCCATTTGATATATATATATGTAATGCAATAGCATTGTTTGATTGATTGGAACTTATTATAAGAACAAGTACCAGCTTAGGGTCCGTTTGGTATCAGCTTTTTCAGTCAAAAATCTGCAACTTTTGAGGTGTGGTTGCACCTTCTCAGCCAAATAAGAATAATAAAACAAACTTATTAAGTACATTACTAAAAACAAGAGTAATTATCAATTTAAAATCTATAATCAATTTTGTGTGTGTTTTATTCAAAATTACTAAATAAACTACATAATAATAATAATAATAATAATAAGTAATTAAACACTTAAATTGCTAACGACCAAAATGTCCACCAACGTACCTATGTTTAATTTATATATATACATTTATTTATATATATATATAGAGAGAGAGAGAGATAAACTTACACGAAGGGAAAATAGCAAAGAAGAGAAAACTTTGTATTTGTTGTGTGACATATTAGCTCGTTATAGATATATATAGAGATATGTATAGATATAGAGAGAGATATGAGAGAGACAACAATAGAGTCTTTATTAATTAGAATGTATATGAATGAATGTAAAATACAAGACCCCTAACCCTCTTTATATAGATAGAGGGGTAGGGTTATAAGCCCACTTGGGCCCATAAAGTACAAGCCCAATAGTCCAATAATATACTACAACACTCCCCCTTTGGACGTCTTGAATTCTTCGTCTTCATGCAGTCGATCTGAGTCGAGTTCATTCGCAATGCTAAACACATAAAAACCTTAGGGACGGAAAACCCAGTGTGGGACAAAACCGGTACCTAGGAGAAACTGTGTAGCCGAATGATATAGGCCGAAATTCCATGTAATTAACTAACCACAAAACAGTGTGCCTCATCAAAACCTTGTCAGAGCAAACCCAATGGGAAAATCTCTGATCGAAGGAAAAAGAGTGCAACAATGGTAGTAGTAGGGATCAACCACAAAACAGCTGCCTCATCAAAACCTTGCTAGAGTAAACCCAGTGGGAAAAAATCTCTAGTCGAAGGACAAAAGAGTACACAGTGGTAAGAAGTATACAACAGGATACTCCCCCTAATTTCGGCAATCTTAAGTGAGGTATGATGGGAACGTGTCTCGCTAAAAACATTGCCAAGGAAAACCCAGTGGGAAAAAACCTTGGTTTAAGGACAAAAAGAGTACACGGGCATGCGACTGGATGCTCCCCCTCACTTGCACACGACAGGGTGCGAGGATTTCGACTAAGTAGTAATTAGTGTAATAAGCATTCACCTGGATGCTCCCCCTCACTTGCACACGACTAAGTGCAATGATTTCATATTCGAATAAAGAGTACGAGCATTCGACTGGATGCCTCATTTACTTACATACGACTGGATGCAAGAAAATCTAACGTGGAATAGAACGAGCATTCAACTGGATGCTCTTAAACTTCATTTGTGAAGATTAATTTCGGCGAGAAATGCTAAATAGCATAATGTAGTCATGTCTCTCTTGATCAATAACAACAAGTTGTCTTCTATGACAAGTGTTTTATCTGGATCGTGAGACAGAACATATGTAATTCAAATATGACTAATACTAGCTCGAAGCCATATACACTCTCTAGTCGTCTCATAGAGCACGAATAGATCAGAGTGATTCACTTGGAGTCATTCCAAGACCTCCAAGATGTCTCCTTATTCCTAATGGTAAAGACATACCATGTTAGGAATATCCCTTATGCGGGTCTGATAAGTAACCGGCATCGGTATAACCGAAAAAGGGTTGCGTTAATTCGAGTACCGAAGGGGGTAGGTACACTCGATGACGCAAATGGGATAAACTAGCCCACTTCCAAAATTACCATAAGGTAAGGGAATGTGTCTTTAGTGCCATTTCGATGGCAGCGTGTTAGCGCGATGTTGTGTCGAGCTATACCATTCACAACAGACGAGATGTTCGTCCTAGCACATTAAACCAAGTACAATGATGCGCTTATTGTACGTAGATATGAACATTATTGTTCAATATCTCTTCATCGTCTCATCAGGGACGGACTGGGTCTATATCAATGTCTAGTGATCGAACGATCATGGGAGAATCTGACGACTTAGCGTCATGATGACTAAAACGTCATAACACCTTCTGGGTGTAGTCTGAATCATGGACTTAGATTCAATATTTACGGGACTCAATCATCAGGTTGAGTCACTACCGTGTCTTCCCAAAATCCTTCATCTCGAAGGCAAATCCAAAAATGGATCGCGTAATAAAACACGCAAGGGCATAATACTTGTTCAAGTATCCCAAGCTAATCAAGTACTCACTTAGGCGGTATACCACATCCGCTCGGATTATATTAATCCATATAGTGAACATCTCATTTAATTGAGATCGTGTTCCATGATCAGGAACTACTTGATTCAAGCATTATGAAGTCACACAGGGACCTTCATCTATATCTCTTTGTCTAAATCCCCATAGAGATAAAACCGTGACCACATTCATGGCTGCATACTCAGTTTTCTGGAAACTACTAAACTGGTAAAGTAGGGGACTATTATAATGCCCATTTTGAGGAAATCAACCATCTCGTAATCAATTCCAAGGTGTGAGAGAAGCCTTGCGCTACTAGGCGAGCATTCTACAATCTCATTATTTTCATCAATTTTCCTTACGAATAACCAAATAAACGAACTCGTTTAACATTGGTGGTGTTGGAACTACAGGTCCGAACACACTTTCGCTAAGGAGTCTACTTGGATTGCAAGTTTCCATTAGTACAGTCTATTCTACGTTGACTTCAGGCAACGGTACATGGTTCTCTGTCATAATTTGTTCATATTATCAGTCGTCACCGAATATATGAACAAGTAATCAATGACAGTCTCGTTTCGCTTCAATATCGTCTAAGATATCATGATCGACAGATATTTCGAGATTCTTAGGATGAGGAGGAAATCACACATCTCCTTGATCCTTTATAATCTCGTGCAACAAACGAGTTTCAGTTCACCACCTCTGGGGCTGAACGAATTAAGAACCGGTCAACTTCCTCATATCTTGGGAAGGACGACAGACTGACGGCCGACGACAGCGTCCTTTGCTTGGCGGGTTCGGCCAAAGCAACGTGTTACGACAGGAACACGGCGTCCGACAGGGACGTCTATCCTTGCAAGCATTTTGCAGCAGGTATAAATGATCTCGTGACATCTCATAAAGTCATTAAATGCGTTTGGCATTTAGTTAGACTTGAGGGAGTCTATGCACTTACTTATCACTAAGTGCAGTTTTGGGATCAAGCTAAGACTGAGTGGGTTATGCCACGTTACTTCACGTCGTTCCTTATCAACGGTAACGTGCAAATCTCCCCCTAACGACGGGGAGAACAGTCTTAGCGATGTCACTTTCGCATATCATGCGGTAAAGAGATCGCTTGCCAAGGTTACTCTATCAAATGATAGGCAGGAGATTCATAATCGACTTATGTCCCCTTCAGAGGTCCATATTTTGAACGCTATAGCGGCTCAATCAAAATATTAATTAAGCACTCCAAACACGCGTTAATATGAGACTTCTGGCTCATAACCAGTAACCAGCTGGTACGCATATGGTGTTTGAGTGTCTATGGGCCTCATAACGGACCAATGCAGCAAAATAGCATAACCCCACACGGAAATATAAATCTTGGTGCGCAAGACCAAGAAATGCGTGCAATCATTTGCAGTCGCATCATCAAACTTTCCGTGAGTCCATTTGGGTCTGAACATAATCGACAGGATGTTCAATTTCAATTTCTAAACTCAAGTAATTCAAATCAAAATTTCGATTTTTTACTCTTCGGAATTATCAAGTCAACTAGACTTTTCAGGATAATCCGGATCATGAGCCATCAACTTAATGATAGGGCTAAAAGTTTGGAAAGTGCTGCATTTATGTGGACAACATTAAAATGTGACCATATTGTCGATGCATCAACCATAACCATTTATATTTATGGTCCGTCTTATGGTTGGATAAGTCCACAATAACTCCTTCAATTCTTTACAAGAATTCTATGAGTTCTTTTCGTGATCTTTACACATACTGGTCTTTCAAAGTGAGCATTAATGGCATGAATTTCGGATTAATCCCGAAATATATTCTCAGAGAGAATCCAAATGCTATGCGATTATAAATCAAGCATCGTCTTTTGACCCGGGAATATCTCATCCGGTCAATGCCACAATATCAAAATGCTCTAATCAATCGACGACAGGCGAATGATAGTATAGACAATCATGTCTTAGCATCTAAATCATTTATCATTCGACGACAGGCGAAATGATAAGATAACTTTAAATGCTTTAAAGAATGTGGTAGCAACCACTTGAAAGACATTTCAACTCCTCTAAAATATGCTTTTGGTCGTATTGAATGGAGGCTATGTAAAGAAATTTCAATTCTTTTATGAGCTATTACCAGATAACGCTGGTTTTCTCGAATATTTTATAACTCAACAAGGTACGGCAGGACCTACATGAGTATAAGACCTCATATTTGACAAATCAATTTTGGTTTTACCAAAGATTTTGATTTGGAACGACAGGTCCAGAATCGTTGTCACTGAGTACTCTTTTAGGCAAGTAGTTGGTGAAATTATGTGGTACACTGTTACCCACTATTTCCAAAAAAATCAACTATCCCACAAGTATTGCCTAAAATTTCATAATTTAAAGTTTGGTCACATTTGTCAAAGGAATTTTCTCAAAACACTTTAAATTATTTCGAGAAATTTCATAAACAGGCAAACCATAATCCAAAAGTATGTCCAAATGGAAAAAATCATAATCTAAATGGAAAAACATAATCCAGATGAGCGAAAAAATGGCTCAATGATTTATCAAAATCAATAAAGAAAGGTATCAAACTCATTTGAGCCACAAAATCGGGGGTCTCAATAGTTTCCTTTCAATTAACTTTAACCACATTAGCATTGGTTTTTCCACCTTTATAATAGTTGTGAACTATTTAAGGAGTAACCGTGCATGACCTTTGTCTTTATAGCATAGAGTTGGCTCCTTGAGCATTATATCTTGCTTTGTGACAACGTGTCATATTGTTCCTTTCAATTACTGTCTTGGAGCCACAGGTTTTCGATTTTGACGATTGTCTAAAATCTCGCTTGGCTAGGCGATTCATCGGGATCGCGACAGTTCGAGGCAAATAACACTTGTCTCGGTTCTCGATTCGTGAAAAAAAATATACACGAAGAGCATTAATATCAGGCAAACAATTCGCCATTGACCCAATAGGATTAAAACTACTCACCGGGGTAATTTTCTTATCCAATAACAGATGGGCGATAAAGGAACATTGTGAATATAAATTCACGATACTGCTTATGGAATACAATTTCCAAGCTAGTATTTTGGTGAAGGATAGCTCCAATATGTCAATTTCAGACATTTGTTCACCATAGACGTCATCACGTCTCAAATGTGGCGACGGAATAAAATCAACGCCTTAACATTCATCCTGATGATAACAACAAATTTGTGTTTTACTTATCAAAGATGGCATCCAAAATTTTTTTTTTTTTTTGGGCATCACATTTTCACACATCAGGGTGAGTAACATGTGGTGACGGATTAAAATCAACGTTTAAACAGTCATTTCGCAAGTATGTTTTTACGATTTTTCTCATCATAGATGGCATCCAACATGTGTTGGGAGTTCTGGATTATTTATCATATAAAACGACTGGTTTATATGTTTATGGTTTGCACAATCATAAACTTTATTTCGAAACGACAGGTTCGAAAAATAGTTTTGCTTGTAATGTGAATAGGTTCTCATTGATCGAACGTCAGGTCGATACAGAGACACCAATTCGGCGAAACATACATCACTATATAAACACACTCGGGGAAATTATTATTTAGTCAACCCCTTTCGGTAGCTCTACTTGAAAAACGACCAGGAAAGACGGTGAGGGTGGAGGGCACGAATGCCACTTAAAACCCGACCTCATTAGGATATCGACTTCCGCCTATATCTTTCCTAGACATCGTATCCAAATAGGTGAGCCTATTTGGGGAAGGTTCATAATTTTTCCAACTTAAATGTGAATATATATGATTTCGCAATTTTACCATTCATGGCAATAAATAACAGGTATATCTTTTCTAGATAACCACATATATACAAGGCAGTATAAAATATATTCATGATATATATCTAATCATGCAGTAGATTTGGTGATAAACTAAATCAATTCAGGATTATCAATCACACAAATTATATCATACCAAATCAAATCAAATCAATTAACTGCCATATGGTATATTTATCTATGGTAATATCAAAAGATATGTTGATTATACTAATAAGATATCAATCAATTATCTACGGTTTATTGCCATATAAGTAATTCTATACATGGTAGTTTTAACATGCAAGCAAGCAATATATTTTTAATTACCAATTAATTCTATATATGGTAAAAAAATATTTTAACATGCAAAAGGTTAAATTTACATGGAAATATATCAATTTATTCAATTAACATGCAATTTTTATTCACTTGCCTTTTTAATAAATATATATATGCATGTGGGTGAATATTTAGACCGAATATTGACTTTTATAACACATATATACTGTTTTTATACATCTAATATACTACAGGGACTATCCGTGTAATTTCAGCAAACTATATATCTATTTACAGCATTATTACAGCTTCAGTCCATAATTTCAGACAAGTTTCAGTTTAGTCCTTGAGTAATTTCCAGAATAGTTTACAGCTTTCAGAGAATTACAAATCAGTACATACGTTTCAGTTTGTTACAGATTTAATCCGACAGATTAATACATGTTTTACAATTACATGATTTGGGTTATTTTGTATGATCTTATCAACAAATATGATTTTATAATCAACAATATGTGTGTTACGATCATATATAGTAATTCATACAAGTAACAAACTCTAATACACATGAATTATATACTACGGGATATTTATCATGTTTTAGTTATCCATAAAATAATACGTGCGATCACATATATGGAATAAATTAAGTTTTGAATTCGGTACCTTACGCACGGTATGTCGATGAAGGTCGATATAGCAAAACCCTAAAAACCCGGATAAACCTCAAGATTTATAAATACCCAATATCCATCCGTTTACCAAAAATCTCCAATATCCGTGAGCGTATATTCTATTCTTCGCGAGCAAAGTGCCGATAACGTGTTGTGTGACATATTAGCTCGTTATAGATATATATAGAGATATGTATAGATATAGAGAGAGATATGAGAGAGACAACAATAGAGTCTTTATTAATTAGAATGTATATGAATGAATGTAAAATACAAGACCCCTAACCCTCTTTATATAGATAGAGGGGTAGGGTTATAAGCCCACTTGGGCCCATAAAGTACAAGCCCAATAGTCCAATAATATACTACAACAGTATTAATATTTATTGAAGTGAAGTAAGTAGCCTTTTAAGTAAGTAAGTTAAGTGAATGGGAATACTTTTTATATTCCCAAAATACCCCCCCTCCTCCCCCTTTTTAAATAAAAACCAGTAATCGTGTCCCACGCATTGCGTTTGTAACGCGCAATGCAATTAAAATATAAAAAATAAGTGTAGTTATAATACAAATACATGGATAATACAAAAAAAAGTATAAGACTTAAAATAATGTTTGGTTGTTAAAGAGTGACATATAATGTTATTAGTTGTTATTTTTTTTTAATTTTTTTTATGTGAGCATGGTATTATTGTAATTAATAAAAAAATATATGAGTATTTTTGGAAAAAAAATGGCTAAATTGGGCAGGCTCATTTGACTTTGATTGACTTATTATAATAGTAA
Source organism: Primula veris (assembly GCA_963682055.1). Classification (NCBI taxonomy): domain Eukaryota; kingdom Viridiplantae; phylum Streptophyta; class Magnoliopsida; order Ericales; family Primulaceae; genus Primula; species Primula veris. Next base: position 33,038,615 of record OY821750.1, on the reverse strand, counting down.
ATAAAAATACATAATTTATTATCCACCTCAAATCAAATCAAATGACTGTTTCAAATAGTTAGCTACACTCTCAACACAGTTCTCAATCTAAATTTAAATTTGCTCATATATTCAATATTTTTAATTAATATTTAACTTTATGTTAGTCTCAAATAAAATTATATAATATTATATTTGACCTTTTATTTTGTTGAATCGTCAATTTTTTTTTTTAGGAAAAAAAGCCCACTTTTCCTCTTATATTATTCTCCACTTTCCCTCTTCTATTATTTATATAGGAGGGGTTTTTATTTTGTGTTGTTCTATATTTTGTACCGTTAAATAGAGTATCGTTGAATTATTTACTTTAGATTTAGACCGTAAGATTTAAGGGTAGAATAGTAATTTAAGAATTTTTCTTAATAGAATTTTTCTTAATACAATTTTATATACTACGGCTTAGATCTAATTTAAAGTAATAAAACGGTCCACGAATAAACGGTACAATATGCAGTCAAACACACTTACCGTACAAAATGGTCCATTGTTCCCCACTTTCCCTATTCTATTATTTCTATTATTCCCCACTTTCCCGCTATCTATCTCTCTTGTGTATTACACACTTACATATTTTTCAATTTTTATTCGCCTTTAACTTTATTGATTTTGTATAACAATAATGCTAATGATAGACTCATGTATACTCTAGACATATCAGTTTTTAATGTAAATTTAAAATTTTATTTTTACACTGAAATTTATTGATTATTTTCTTATATACCTCGGTTCTTGATTCTGAATTAAAAAAAAACACTTAAAATGTTTTACAAATACTAAATTGTTTCCATTTGAAAAGAAAAGGCACAAATATTATAATATTATTGAAAAGATTCTAAGTCACTTGTCTTCAGCAACTTTATGAGTTCTTCAGTGACTTTATAAGTCTTCTCCGTATTACTTAATTGTTAAGTAACAAGAAATACCATGCATGTATACCTTTGTAATATTCATGCATGTATACCATCTGCTTAGGGTGGGACGACTAAAAACCGAAAAAACTGGACCGAATTAATAAAAACTAAAATTAAAATACCGAAATTTTTTCTGTTCGGTTTCGGTTTACAATAAAACTGAACTGAAAAAAACTGAAAAAGACCGAAAAACCCGAAAAAACAAAAATAAAACCGAAACAAACCGAAAAAACCCGGTCCGGTTCGGTCCAAAAAATAAAAAGACCGAAACCGAAAAAAACCAAGTGTGTAATATAAAATGTCAACAATACATGTCTCCCTATTCATGTACTGCCTGCAAGGAAGGTCGAAGATGCAAAAGGACTTCCACATTACCGGAATTGTAACGTTTTCGGTTACTTGATCTTGTTAGTCTTCAATGGGTTTGGCTACGGCTTCTCCCTCTTTGAGCTCCCCATTAAGACTTATTACACATTAGACGTCGTTTATCATTGAAATAAAGGGTTCGATTTTTTCAAGTTAAGTTTGGAGAGTAGGATGAAAAAGCCTACTTTCTGTTTGTTGCTCTGTCGAGCTTTTGACACTCTAAAATTATGTAATATTTCTAATCAAAACTTTTTCTGAGTTATGAAACGGGAAGTGTATTTTTCTTGCCGGTGGAATCTGAAACTCTTATCATTTGCTACCTGATGCTATTGACTGTTTTTCTTCCTTTTGTATTTTGTTTTGTTTTGCTTAATAGATGAATGATATTTGGTCGATTGGTTTCTCGATTTTGGCTTTAACTCAGATGAGCTCATTTTTTGCTCAATTTCCGGCTTACAAGTCAAGAAAAAGTCGAAAACTGAAAAATTGAAAAAGTAGACAGAGTGAATAACTCTTGGGCGCACTTGTTAACCTGGTGGGCAGCATCCTACCCTTGAGTATGATGCATTTCATATAATTTTATTCCGACGCTGGAATGGTGACTCGTAAACGGATTGGATCCACCGGAACGATTTTGGAAGCTGCCAAGTTAGTAGAAAGTTGATTTCGTATTATGTATTTTCTTGCTTTGTTTATCGCTGCTACTGTATTAGTCGTTTGTAATTCTATTTTATAAATAGGAAAATTATGAATGAAGTGAAAGATTATTTTTCAAGTGATATATTAATTAGTTTCTTTCTTTTCTTGACCAGGTAGGTCCAACCACATAGCAGGTTATTTTGCATTTAGTTAATTATGGGATCTCAATCCTCTTTATAGATTCACATATCAATTGTGATAAATCTATTTTAATAGAGACGGTTGAACAAAAAATGATCTCATCTCAATCTCACAACTCACTCTTTATAAATAAAAAAAATTAATTTGAACTTTTTATATTAAGAGAGTATCATCCATTCTTACCAAAATAAAGTAACAATATTTTATTACAAACTTTTGTCTCCTCCATTCATTTACATTGTCAATTTAAATTTTAACTCTATTAATAATATAATAATTGTTATAGAGAGATTATAATGAAGTTTGAAATTTGATACAAAATATAAATGAATCCTCAAAATCTAAAGAGTGTAGTTTTATCTATAAATTTGAAGAGTTTGGTAGAGATATCGATGCGGATACTCTTAAATTGGAAGATTTATGTAAATATATATTTATATGTAGGAACTTATTTTAAATAATAGAACTGAGAAATATACTTAAGAAAGCTCTGGATTGGTAAAAGACACGTTCACAACGACAAAGGAAACAACACCATGCATGTAAATTGTAAAATTACACACACACACTCACACACACACTCACACACACTCACACACACACACTCACACACACACACATACATACACACAAACGAAAGGAAATTGAACGTGAATGTATTTGGAAACTTGGAAGTAAATGACCAACAGAGGGCTACAATTTGGAAGGTTGCAAAAGGCGTCGTGACCAATTAAGGTCAACCGAAGAGAACCAAGCCTCGACGAATAACCACGCTTAAGAGTACTGTAATCGACAACATCCATGAAGCATGGATCTTTTGTCCAATTCCGTACGAGGTAGATTCTTGTATCTCTTCAACCACCGAAAACAACTGGCTCATTGACACTCCCATCTTCCCCATTATTCCAATCATTTTCTTCTCCATTATTTCAATCAATAACTTCATTACTGCAATAATTTTCTCCGTAATTGTTTTAATCATTTTCACCTTTGCTTCCTCATAGACCACTTTAGCTAATTTTGCCCTTCGCTTGCCATTATTGTCAACTGCATGTTTTTGAATGAAAAATATTACAAATACTACTACTCATTTTTAGTCAGGATCCTAAAGGATTGTCTCGTTGCAGCTTTATTTCAAAGAAGTAAGCTGGTTTTTTCTAATATTGAGGAAAAATATGGATTCATCAACTTACAGCTTTTAAGAAGAACAAAACAAGTCTGAAAGATGCAACCAAACGAGGCCCAATTGTCCAAAGCTTAAAAAGAAAAGAGTGATCGTAAAAAATAGATTTCAGACATACCTGCGGGCATGGATTCTCTTATAAACTCCCGTACGATATCATTATTCATAACAGCTTCCCATACATTTTTATCCGATGCCAAGGAAGTTACCATCCTCTGCACATGATCGGACATAATAACAAACTCGTTTAGTTCAAACTTCAAATAGAAACACGCTAATTATCATCATCTTCTTCTACAAAATAAATAAAGCTAAACATGAATCACACAACTGAAGTACCTTAACAGAAGTGTCAGTTTTCAATAAATGTATTGCATGGTAAACGCTAGTAGAAGCCTGTCTAGCAAGCATCATCGGGTAGCGAAAGGATAACAAGGGCTCAATCCAATGTGATTCGGATCCAATGCTTTTATTTTCTTGCGAATGGTGTGTTAGATCAACGAGACTACAATGACAAAGAAACATCCCTTTTAAATAATGACACAGGTCGAAATGGAAATTGTTACATTTAAACGAGCTATAGAAGACATTAAATTCATTCACTTAGTGCCTGTTTCAATGGTCCCAGAGACAACTTAGGGTTTCTTTTGCTTCGGAATGGAAGACTAATAATTTACTCAATAAACCTAACGAAGGTCAGAAAAACAAATTAACAAAACAGAAATTAACTCACTCTGTAAGCGAAGAGATAACATCATCAACCTCGTCGGTAGACGGTACTGCCCCAAAAACACGATCATCAACATTATTACTAGCACTATCAACCTCGTCCATAGATGGTAATGACCCCAAAACATGATTATCAACATTATTACCAACATCATCAACCTTGTTCGTAGATGGTACTGACCCTAAAACATGATCATCAACATTATTACTCGCATCATTAACCTTGTCCGTAGATGGTACTAGCCCCAAAACATGATCATCAACCTCATTCGTAGATGGTACTAGCCCCAAAACATGATCATTAACCTTATCCGTAGACGGTACTAGCCCCAAAACATGATCATCAACCTTGTCTATAGACGGTACTAGCCCCAAAACATGATCATCAACTTCGTTCGTAGACGGTACTAGCCCCAAAACATGATCATCAACCTTGTCCGTAGACGGTACTAGCCCCAAAACATGATCATCAACCTTGTTCGTAGACGGTACTAGCCCCAAAACATGATCGTCAACCTTGATCATAGACGGTACTAGCCCCAAAACATGATCGTCAACCTTGTCCGTAGACGGTACTAGCCCCAAAACATGATCGTCAACCTTGTTCGTAGACGGTACTAGCCCCAAAACATGATCATCAACCTTGTTCGTAGACGGTACTTGCCCCAAAACATGATCATCAACCTTGATCGTAGACGGTACTAGCCCCAAAACATGATCATCAACCTTGTCCGTAGACGGTACTAGCCCCAAAACATGATCATCAACCTTGTTCGTAGACGGTACTAGCCCCAAAACATGATCATCAACCTTGTTCGTAGACGGTACTAGCCCCAAAACATGATCATCAACCTTGATCCTAGATGGTACTAGCCCCAAAACATGATCATCAACCTCGTTTGTAGATGGTACTAGCCCCAAAACATGATCATCAACCTTGTCCGTAGACGGTACTAGCCCCAAAACATGATCATCAACCTTGTCCGTAGACGGTACTAGCCCCAAAACATGATCGTCAACCTTGTTCGTAGACGGTACTAGCCCCAAAACATGATTATCAACCTTGTTCGTAGACGGTACTAGCCCCAAAACATGATCATCAACCTTGATCATAGATGGTACTAGCCCCAAAACATGATCATCAACCTTGTCCGTAGATGGTACTTGCCCCAAAACATGATCATCAACCTTGTCCGTAGACGGTACTAGCCCCAAAACATGATCGTCAACCTTGATCATAGACGGTACTAGCCCCAAAACATGATCGTCAACCTTGTCCGTAGACGGTAGTAGCCCCAAAACATGATCATCAACCTTGTTCGTAGATGGTACTAGCCCCAAAACATGATCATCAACCTTGATCGTAGACGGTACTAGCCCCAAAACATGATCATCAACCTCGTTCGTAGACGGTACTAGCCCCAAAACATGATCATCAACATTATTACTAGCATCATCAACCTTGTCCGTAAACAATGAATTATTCTCTGTTCCGACTGCCGCTGCCGGTCTCCAGATCCAGCTTAGCATCCATGCGCTAACTCGCCCCATTCACTCCCTCTATATATCTATCTCTTTAAGACGTTTACTTTGTTGTTTTTCGTATCTGCAAGTAACCAAAAACTAAATCAAACACCAATTTTTTTTTAACTAAGAAAAGGTGGTGATAATAATAACTAAGTTATTAAAAGAAATTATTATGATTCTATAAGTGCTTGATTGGGTGCATTCAAGTACAACAAGCAGAGCTTAATTTAATCATAAGCATAAATAAATTAAGCCAATAAAAAAAAGTTGCTATTATCAATCATGAATAGCAACTTAAATTAATTATATGTTTTATTTGCAACCTTATAAACTAAAACTAGACAAAGCCATTTGATATATACATATATCATTCTATTATAATAAGTCAACTCAAGAGAAATGAGACTGCCCAATTTTGTTCAATTTTTCCAAAAATATCCTCACTATGTTTTAATAATTATCAATATACCTAATCTAATTAATTAACAATTTATACTCACTATATTTTCCTAATTACGGATGTAATTAATCTAAATTAATTAACAATTCGTTTTAACAATAAATGATACCAAATCTGAATATTATGTTCAAAATAAAATATAATACGAGATTTATGCCATTACACGTCTCACACGCAACACGTGGTAACTTTTACTAGTATATATATATATATATATATATATATATATATATATATATATATATATGTGGATGATATATGGACATCAATTTAGACATTTTTTTTGTAAAAACACTTCAAATCAAGATTTGGCTAATGCAAATCTCCACGGTTTCACGACAGCAACACAAATATACGTCTTGTTTTGATTGATTGCAACGTATTATAAAATACCAGCTTATTTCTTTTAAAAAGCTGCAACTTTTGAGGTGTGGTTGCACCTTCTCAGCCAAATAAGCATAATAAAACTTACTTATTAAGTACATTACTAAAAACAGGATTAATTATCAATTTAAAATCTATAATCAATTTTGTATGTGTTTTATTCAAAATTACTAAATAAACTACATAATAATAATAATAATAAAATAAGTAATTAAACACTTAAGTTGCTAACGACCAAAATGTCCACCAACGTACCTTATATATATATATATATATAGAGAGAGAGAGAGAGAGAGAGAGAGAGAAACTTACACGAAGGGAAAATAGCAAAGAAGAGAAAACTTTTAATTAATATTTAAGTAAGTGAAGTAAGTAGGCTTTTAAGTAAGTGAAGTGAAGTGAAGTGAATACTTTTTTATATTCCTAAAATACCCCCCCCCCCCCCCCCCCCCCCCTCCTTCCTTTTTTTTTAAATAAAATTACATCATTTATTCTCCACTCAAATCTAATTATTGATTGTTTCAAATAGTTATAGTTAGTTAGACACTCAACCCATAGCTATCGGTGTAAATTTAAAATTTTATTTTTAACCTAAAATTTATAAGTTTTCTATTTTTCTATATATTTAATATTTTTAATTATTATTTAAATTTATGTTAGTTTCAAATAAAGTTATATAATATTATATTTGAGTTTTTATTTTGTTTAATCGTTAATTTTTTTTTTAGCAAAAAAAGCCCACTTTTCCTCTTATATTATTCCCCACTTTCCTTCTTCTATTATTTATATGGGAGGGGTTTTTATTTTGTGTCGTTCTGTATTTTGTACCGTTAAATAGAGCATCGTTGAATTATTTACTTTAAATTTAGACCGTAAAATTTAAGGGTAGAATAGTAATTTAATGGGGTTTTTTTAATAGTATTTTAGATCGTATGGCTCAGATCTAATCTAAAGTAATCAAACGGTTCACGAATTAACGATACAATGTGCAGTCAAACACACTTACCGTACAAAATGATCCATTATTCCCCACTTTCTCTCTTCTATTATTCCCCACTTTCCCTATTCTATTATTTCTATTATTCCCCACTTTCCCACGATCTATCTCCCTTATTTACTACACACTTCATATTTTTTAATTTTTACTCGCTTTTAACTTTATTGATTTTGTATAACAATAATGCTAATGAGCAGATAGACTCAGGTATACTCTAAACATATCAGTTTGTAATGTAAATTTAAAATTTTATTTTTATCCTGAAATTTATTGATTATTTTCTTATATACCTCGGTTCTTGATTCTGAATTAAAAAAAAACACTTAAAATGTTTTACAAATACTAAATTGTTTCCATTTGAAAAGAAAAGGCACAAATATTATAATATTATTGAAAAGATTCTAAGTCACTTGTCTTCAGCAACTTTATGAGGTCTTCAGTGACTTTATAAGTCTTCTCCGTATTACTTAATTGTTAAGTAACAAGAAATACTTGTAATATTCATGCATGTATACCGTGTACTATGGTCCGACAATTAAAAAACTGAAAAAACTGAACCGAACCGATAAAGACTAAAGCCAAATTACCAAAAAAATTTCTGGTCGGCTTCGGTTTACAATAAAACCGAACAAAAAAAAACTGAATACATGTCAATCTTAATTATAAAATGTCAACAATACATGTCTCCCTATTCATGTACTGCCGGCAAGGAAGGTCGAAGATGCAAAAGGACTTCCACATTACCGGAATTGTAACGTTTTCGGTTCGTTGATCTTGTTAGTCTTTAATGCGTTTGGCTACGGCTTCTCCCTCTTTGAGCTCCCCATTAAGACTTATTGTACATTAGACGTCGTTTATCCTTGAAATAAAGGGTAGGATGAAAAAGCCTACTTTCTGTTTGTTGCTTTGTCGAGCTTTTGACACTCTAAAATTATGTAATATTTCTGATCAAAACTTTTCGATGTTATGAAACGGGAAGTGTATTTTTCTTGCCGGTGGAATCTGAAACTCATTATTTGCTACCTGATGCTATTGACTGTTTTTCTTCCTTTTGTATTTTGTTTTGTTTTGCTTAATAGATGAATGATATTTGGTCGATTGGTTTCTGGATTTTGGCTTTAACTCAGATGAGCCCATTTTTTGCTCAATTTCCAGCTTACAAGTCAAGAAAAAGTCAAAAACCGGAAAATTGAAAAAATAGACAGAGTGAATAACTCTTGGGCGCACTTGTTAACCTGGTGGGCAGCATCCTACCCTTGAGTATGATGCATTTCATATAATTTTATTCCGACGCTGGAATGGTGACTCGTAAACGGATTGGATCCACCGGAACGATTTTGGGAGCTGCCAAGTTAGTAGAGATTTGATTTCGTATTATGTATTTTCTTGCTTTGTTTATCGCTGCTACTATATTATTCGTTGTAATTCTGTTTTATAAATAGGAAAATTATGAATGAAGTGAAGATTATTTTTTAAGTGATATATTGAATAGTTTCTTTCTTTTCTTGACCAGGTAGGTCCAACCACATTGCAGGTTATTTTTGTATTTAGTTAATTATGGGGTCTTAATCCTCTTTATAGATAGAAGATGTATCTATATTTATTTATTTATTATCCCCTGTCTCTACCTCTTTTAGTTTATCCTTTATTTATTAAAGTGAAGTTAGCTTAAGTGTTAAGTGAAGTACCTCTTTTTATACTTAGTAGCGTTTGTTTTACTTAGTGCACTCCACCTGTTGTATATTTATTATTAGCGTAACTATCCCAAACATACAAATAATCAAAATATATTTTCAAATATCCAAAACATACGACGCCTAAAAATTTATTCTCAAAACATATAAACATACAATTACACATAATTATTATTAGAGTTGTACGTTTTGAAAATAAAAATTTTGATTTGTATTTTTTTGTAATTAGACTTGAAAAGTTATGTGTTTTTTATTTATTTATTTATAATTTTACCTTTTTAATTAGTCCCTACAAAACTAAAGTCGTTAATATTTTTGAAAATATTTCAAGTCACTTGTCTTCAGCGACTTTTTGACATTATAAAAAAATACTCAGATAGTAACGGGATTAGTGACGTTATTTTTTGTTACGAGCTTATTCGCGACAGTTTTTGTGACAGTTTAGTTAATTTGTGACAGATTTGTGATAATTTTTTAAATTAGTAACAGACTTGTAACTTATTTTTACTCTCACTAAATTAAACATTATTTTGCAGTGTGAGGTCTTCAGCGACTTTATAAATCTTCTCCGTATTTACATTACACTATATATTTATTCTTAACTAAATTTGATGCGACATTTCTCTTTAAAAAATTGTTGGAGTGTATTGATTACAAAATTATTTGAGTGTATTGATTACAAGTGTAATCGTAATTGTAGAAGTTTTTCCATTTTTTTAAACAAATATATTGGATTAAACAGTTACGTAAACACAAAATAAGATAGACAATTATAGGGGGTCGAATATATGGACTCGTTCGTATCAAACACGTCCCAACCAATTTCCGGTACATGATAGATTATTATTATCACACAGAGGCATAACAAGGGAAGAACACCATCTATGTAAATTGTAAAACTACAAAAACAAACACACACACACACACACAAACACAAGGAAATAGAATGTGAAAGTATATCATCGGTTGGCAGTAAATGACCAACGGAGAGCTACAATTTGGAGGGTTGCAAAACGCATGGTTGGCCACTTAAGTGTCAGACACTCGACGAATAATCACCAGTAAGAATACCACCATCGACACTATAAATGAAGCTTGAAGCTTTTCTCCAGTTGGTTCATCTATATCCACCGCAAACATTCCCATCCACGTCATTGTTTCAACCATTTTCACCTGTACGAAAATCAATGTTTTTAAACGCATCAGTGAAGTGTTTTTAGCAGAACTTTACCTAAAGGTAAGTTCGGACGCCAAAAACACAAGTTTTACTAGTAAAACGTAATAACTATAAAATACATGAAAAAATTGATTATAAACATTAATATTAGCATAGTTTAACAACAAATTGTGTTTAATATAACAAATCAACTTTGATGACGTGACTTGAGATTCTTTTTCTTAGCACATAATTTTAGTTGTAGACACTTTTCATGTAGAACAGTGAGCTACCGAGTTATTGTTGCCGTTTGTACCACAATATATATATATATAACTAAAGATTAAACTTTTTGAATTTTGAGCTGTGTTTTTTGAGCATTGACAAGTGAAAATGCTGTTTTTTAAGGTTTTCTTGCTTTCGGCTAGATGAACAATATTTTTTTTAACTTTAACTAACAGCAAGTATCAGCGTGTTTTGACCCAATTTTTTAACACAATGATAAGAATACCTTCATCGACTCTATAAACGAAGCTTGAAGATTTTGTCCAGTTGATTCATTTGTCTCGTTAACCTCCGCAAACACTCCGATATACCTCTTCATTATTCCAACCATTTTTTTCTCCATTATTTCAATAAATTTCTTCATTAGCCCAACGATTCTCTCCTCCGTTATATGTGTATGAACATAACCACTATAGTCAACTGCATGTTTTAGCAGGGAAAAGAAAAGATTATGAATACTACTGCTCATTTTTAGCCAGGATCCTATGATACTAGACATAAAGGATTGTCTTTATTTCAAAAAAAAATAGCTAGATTTTTCTAATATTGAGGAAAAATATGGATTCATCAGCTTACAACACAAAAAAACCAAGTCTCAAAGATGCAAACAAACAAGGCCCAATTGTCCAAAGCTTGAAAAGAAACGAGTGATACAAAAAATAGATTTCAGACATACCTATGATCACGGAGTATTTTACCGTCTCATTATTCGTAGCAGCTTTCCATACATGTTTATCTGATGCCAAGGAAGTTGCAACCTCCTACACATGATCGAACATTACAAACGTCTTTAATTCAAACTTCAGATATAAACACACTAGTTATCATCATCTTTTACAAAATAAATAACGCTAAACATGAATCAAACAAATGAAGCACCTTAACAGAAGTGTCAGTTTGCAATAGATGTATTGCGTCGCTAATGGTAGAAGACCTATGTTTATCAATTAGCATCATCGGGTAGCGTAAGGGCAACAAAAGCTCAATAATTCTCTGTGTTTCTTGGTGTGGTGGGTCGTCGAGACTACAATGACAAATACGCATCCCTTTTTAATAATGGCACCGGTCGAAATGGAAATTGTTAAATACAAACGAGCTATATATAGATAACATTAAATTCATTCACCTAGAGCTTGTTAGATCAATGGTCCGAGAGACAGCTTAGCCCCTTAGGGTTTTTCTTTTGCAGTTTGTCGGTAGACCGATTACAAATGGAAGACTAATAATCAAGGAAGAAGTTACGTGTAGGAAATAGGAAACTGGATCCACCGTCCCCCATTTAAAAAAAAATTGACGAAAAACTAAATTTTTTCTATACGTTTTGATCAAAATCTTCAAAAATTAGCGCCCGAGCCCTCCATTTTATAGGAAAACAAATCTAATAAGGTATGAAAAAAAAAATTATATAGAAATCGAGATTTATAGATTATGGTTGCGTCACTGCTAATAATTTACTCAAAAGCCAGAATTAAAAAAAACAAACAAAAATAAACTGACAACATAAGAGCAGAGAGAGCATCCTCAATCTCGTCCGCAGATGGTACTGACTCGAAAAGAAGCTTGTTAATTTTTTTAATAGCATCATCAACATTGTTCGTGAATTGTGTTGGAACGGTGTTGGAACGGTGGTGGAATGGTGGTGGAATGTTGTTGGAACGGTGTTGGAATAATGGTGGCATGGTGTTGGAACGGTGTTGTAATGGTGGTGGAATGTTGGAATGATGATGAAAATGATGGTTATGTAACGGGTGTCCCCTTGTTCTCTCCATCTCTATCTCTCATGATATCTTAACTTTGTCCTCTTATTTTATACTACTACTCTACTACATTGTTCGTCTTTATGCATCGGTGCCGTCCCGTTAATACAGGTTGTTCGAGACTAAAAAAAATGATTGTCCCCATTTGTGTTTTTTTATATAAAAAAAATTAAAATTGGACGTTAAGTGAATTTGAAATCATGAACATTGAGTACTAAAAATCATATCTTTTACCACTACACTATACACATTCATAATAATACTTACTGAATTAAATTTTAATATTCTAATAATCATATACTTGGTTGGACATTCGGGTTATCCTAAATTTTCTTTAATCTTCGAGCCCAATTATCATTCACACTCATTCTCCGAATAGGTCATGCGATATACCGTTGAGAAGCTCGTCGCACGAGCTACTCAAATGCTTTGAGTACGCCTTCAGAAATTCTGAGTTGTCGCATCGAATATTGACTCAAAGATGGTCCCTTTACCATTCGGAACACCCATGTTTAAAACATGTTTTCCAACAATTTTCTTGTCGGCGGAATCTGAAACCCTTGTTGTTTGCTGTGCGATGACCATTGAGTCATTGACTGTAGTTCTTTGTTTTGCATGTTTTGCTTTGCTTAATAGATAATTAGTATATGGTCGATTGGTTTCTGGATTTTGGCTTTTAACTCAGATGACCCCAAATTTTTGCTCAATTTCCAGCTTATAAGTCAAGAAAACATGCCTTAGAATTCAGTTACTAATCCTTTTGTTCTTACTGAACTTGTTTTCTACGAAAACAAGTTCATTATATTATCAATTTTCACCTTCTCCGAATTTTATATCGGAAAATTGTGAATAAAAAGTGTAGAATTACGAGATTATTTTTCAAGTGATTGATTAGTTTCTTTCTACTATTTCTTTTCCCTTCTTGACCAGGTCCAACCACACACAGGTTATTTTGGGGTTTCAATCTCTTTATAGATTCACACTTATCAAATGTGATAAATCTATTTTAATAGAGAGGATTGAACAAAAAATAATCTCACATCAATCTCACAACTCACTCTTTATAAATAAAAAAAATTAATTTGAACTTTTTATATTAAGAGAGTATCACCCATCCTCACCAAAATAAAGTAACAATATTTTATTACAAACTCTTGTCTGCTCCATTCATTTACATTGTCAATTTAAATTTTAAATCTATTAATAATATAATAATTGTTATAGAGAGATTATAATAGAGTTTGAAATTTGACACAAAATATAAATGAATCTTTAAAATCTAAAAAGTGTAGTTTTATCTATAAATTTGAAGAGTTTGGTAGAGATATCGATCCGGATTCTCTTAAATTAGAACTTATTTTAAATACTAGAACTGAGAAATATACTTAAGAAAGCTCTGGATTTGTAAAAGACACGTTCACAACGACAAAGGAAACAACACCATGCATGTAAATTGTAAAATTACACACTCACACACACACACACACTCACACACACACACACACACACACACACACACAAACGAAAGGAAATTGAACGTGAATGTATTTGGAAACTTGGAAGTAAATGACCAACAGAGGGCTACAATTTGGAAGGTTGCAAAAGGCGTCGTGACCAATTAAGGTCATCAGAAGAAACCCAAGACTCGACGAATAACCACGATTAAGAGTACTAGAATCGACAACATCCATGAAGCATGGATCTTTTGTCCAGTTCCGTACGAGGTAGATTCTTGTCTCTCTTCTTGTCCAGTTCCGTACGAGGTAGATTCTTGTCTCTCTTCTTGTCCAGTTCCGTACGAGGTAGATTCTTGTCTCTCTTCAACCACCGAAAACAATTTCAGTGGATTTTCCATTATTTCAATCAATTTCTTCATTACTTCAATAATTTTCTTCATTTCTTCAATAATTTTCTCCTTAATTGTTTTAATCTTTTTCACCTTTGTTTCCTCATAGACCACTTTACCTAATTTTGCCATTTGCTTGCCATTATTGTCAACTGCATGTTTTTGAATGAAAAATATTACAAATACTGCTACTCATTTTTAGTCAAGATCCTAAAGGATTGTCTCGTTGCAGCTTTATTTCAAAGAAGTAAGCTGGTTTTTTCTAATATTGAGGAAAAATATGGATTCATCAACTTACAGCTTTTAAGAAGAAAAAAACAAGTCTGAAAGATGCAACCAAACGAGGCCCAATTGTCCCAAGCTTAAAAAGAAAAGAGTGATCGTAAAAAATAGATTTCAGACATACCTGCGGGCATGGATTCTCTTATAAACTCCCGTACGATATCATTCTTCATAACAGCTTCCCATACATTTTTATCCAATGCCAAGGAAGTTACCATCCTCTGCACATGATCGAACATAATAACAAACTCGTTTAGTTCAAACTTCAAATAGAAACACGCTAATTATCATCATCTTCTTCTACAAAATAAATAAAGGTAAACATGAATCACACAATTGAAGTACCTTAACAGAAGTGTCAGTTTGCAATAGATGTATTGCATGGTAAACGCTAGTAGAAGCCAGTCCAGCAAGCATCATCGGGTAGCGAAAGGATAACAAGGGCTTAATCCAATGTGATTCGGATCCAATGCTTTTATTTTCTTGCGAATGGTGTGTTAGACCAACGAGACTACAATGACAAAGAAACATCCCTTTTAAATAACGACACAGGTCGAAATGGAAATTGTTACATTTAAACGAGCTATAGATGACATTAAATTCATTCACTTAGTGCCTGTTTCAATGGTCCCAGAGACAACTTAGGGTTTCTTTTGCTTCGGAATGGAAGACTAATAATTTACTCAATAAACCTAACGATGACGAAAAACAAATTAACAAAACAGAAATTAACTCACTCTGTAAGCAAAGAGATAGCATCATCAACCTCGTCGGTAGACGGTACTGCCCCAAAAACACGATCATCAACATTATTACTAGCACTATCAACCTCGTCCATAGATGGTAATGACCCCAAAATATGGTCATCAACATTATTACCATCATCAACCTTGTTCGTAGATGGTACTGACCCTAAAACATGATCATCAACATTATTACCAGCATCATAAACCTTGTTCGTAGATGGTACTAGCCCCAAAACATTATCATCAACCTCGTTCGTAGATGGTACTAACCCCAAAACATGATCATCAACCTTATCCGTAGACGGTACTAGCCCCAAAACATGATCATCAACCTTGTCCGTAGACGGTACTAGCCCCAAAACATGATCATCAACCTCGTTTGTAGATGGTACTAGCCCCAAAACATGATCATCAGCCTTGTTCGTAGACGGTACTAGCCCCAAAACATGATCATCAACCTTGATCGTAGACGGTACTAGCCCCAAAACATGATCATCAACCTCGTTCGTAGACGGTACTAGCCCCAAAACATGATCATCAACATTATTACTAGCATCATCAACCTTGTCCGTAGAATTATTCTCTGTCCCGACTGCCGCTGCCGGTCTCCAGAACCAGCTTAGCATCCATGCGCTAACTCGCCCCATTCACTCTCTCTATATATCTATCTCTTTAAGATGTTTACTTTGTTGTTTTTCGTATCTGCAAGTAACCAAAAACTAAATCAAACACCAATTTTTTTTTAACTAAGAAAAGGTGGTGATAATAATAACTAAGTTATTAAAAGAAATTATTATGATTCTATAAGTGCTTGATTGGGTGCATTCAAGTACAACAAGCAGAGCTTAATTTAATCATAAGCATAAATAAGCATAATAAAACTTACTTATTAAGTACATTACTAAAAACAGGAGTAATTATCAATTTAAAATCTATAATCAATTTTGTGTGTTTTTTATTCAAAATTACTAAATCAACTACATAATAATAATAATAAAATAAGTAATTAAACACTTAAGTTGCTAACGACCAAAATGTCCACCAACGTACCTATGTTTAATTTATATATAGAGAGAGAGATAAACTTACACGAAGGGAAAATAGCAAAGGGAGAGAAAACTTTGTATTAATATTTATTTAAGTGAAGTAAGTAGCCTTTTAAGTAAGTAAAGTAAGTGAATGGGAGTACTTTTTATATTCCCAAAATACCCCCTCCTCCCCTTTTTAAATAAAAACACATCATTTATTCTTCAACTCAAATAAAAATACTGTTTCAAATGGTTAGCCATAGTTGTCAAATGTAAATTTAAAATTTTATTTTTATCTCTAAATTTATGAGTTTTTTATTTGCACATATATTTAATATTTTTTAATTAATATTTAAATTTATGTTAGTCTAAAATAAAGTTATATAATATTATATTTGAGTTTTTATTTTGTTGAATCGCCAATTTTTTTTAAGCAAAAAAATCCCACTTTTCCTCTTATATTATTCCCCACTTTCCCTATTCTATTATTTATACGGGAGGGGTTTTTATTTTGCGTCATTCTATATTTTGTACCGTTAAATAGAGCATCGTTGAATCATTTACTTTACATTTAGACCGTAAGATTTAAGTATAGAATAGTAATTTAAGGGTTTTTTTAATAGTATTTTAGATCCTACGGCTCAGATCTAATCTAAAGTAATCAAACGGTTCACGAATTAACGGTATAATATGCAGTCAAACACACTTACCGTACAAAATGGTCAATTGTTCCCCACTTTCTCTCTCTATTATTCCCCACTTTCTCTCTCTATTATTCCCCACTTTCCGTATTCTATTATTTCTATTATTCCCCACTTTCCCTCCATCCATCGGAAGATTCTTTTTTCAATATGCAAATTGTTGCATCCTATAACAGACGTGGATTGGGAATCCCACGTCTACGTGACAGTACACGTGTCGGCTGCGAATTTAATTTAATTTTTTTTTTCCTTTTCTTTTCTTCTCTTTTGTGATTCGTTTTTCTGTGATTTCGTTTTTATATACCAAAAACTTTCCCAATTTTACCCAAAAAATTCCCCAATTTTATCCAAAAAAAAACCTAACTATCAACCATCAAATCCCTTCATATATCAAATTAATATATTTTTTTATCAAATCAACATCACTCTACTATTACAATTATCCCCAATTTTACAAAAAAAAAAAATCTCTCCCAATTTACCAAAAAAAAAAAACTTCCTCAATTTTACCAAAAAAAAACCATAACCATCAACCTCCTTCATATATCAAATTAATATATTTTTTTCTCAAATCAACATCACTCTACCACTACATTTATCCCCAATTTTACCAAAAATTTTTTTATCTCAATTTACCAAAATAAAAACTCTCCCAATTTTACTCTAACCATTAACCACCAAACTACTATCATATAAATGATATCAATATCACTATCAAATATAAATGATACAAAAAAATAAACTTGTTTCGGCATTTACATGTGAACTTGTTTTGTTAGAGACATTTTATTATTTTGGAGTTTAGGTTAGTAATTAAGTTGTTGGATTCTTATAATTTTTTGGAAGTTAAACGTATTATCTCATAAACTTGCAAATTTGGGGGAGGTTTTATTTTGGTAAATTGGGATAGGTTTTTTTTTTGGGTAAAATTGAGGATAAATGTAGTGGTAGAGTGATATTGATTTGAGAAAAAAATATATTAATTTGATATACGAAGGAGTTTATGGTTATGGTTAGGGTTTTTTTTGGTAAAATTGGGGAAGTTTTTTTTTTGGTAAATTGTGAGAGGTTTTTTTTTTGGTAAAATTGGGGATAATTGTAGTAGTAGAGTGATGTTGATTTGATAAAAAAATATATTAATTTGATATACGAAGGAATTTGATGGTTGATGGTTAGGGTTTTTTTTGGATAAAATTAGGAAAGTTTTTGGGTAAAATTGGAAAAGTTTTTGGTATATAAAAACGAAATCACAGAAAAACGAATCACAGAAGAGAAGAAAAGAAAAGAAAAAAAAAATTAAATTCGCAGCCGACACGTGGGATTCCCAATCCCACGTCTATTATAGAATGCTTTAATTTGCATATTGAAAAAAAAATCTCCCTTATCTATCTCTCTTACACACATATTTTTCAATTTTTACTCGCTTTTAACTTTATTGATTTTGTATAACAATGCTAATGAGCAGATAGACTCAGGTATACTCTAATCATATCGGTTTGTAATGTAAATTTAAAATTTTATTTTTACCCCAAAATTTATTGATCATTCTCTTGTATACCTCGGTTCTTGATTCTGAATAAAAAAAAACACTTAAATGTTTTACAAATACTCAATTGCTTCCATTTGAAAAGAAAAGGCACAAATATTATAATATTTTTGAAAAGATTCTAAGTCATTTGTCTTCAGCGACTTTATGAGGTTTTCGGTGAAAAGAAAAAGTCTAAAACTGAAAAATTGAAAAAATAGACGGAGTGAATAACTTTTGGGCGTATTTGTTAGCATGGTGGGCATCATCCTTCTATGAAGTAGGATGCATTTCATGCAATTTTATTCTGACACTGGAATAGTGACTCGTAAACGGATTGGATCCACCGGAACGATTTTGGGAGCTGTCAAGTTAGTAGAAATTTGATTTCGTATTATGTATTTTCTTGGTTTGTTTATCGCTGCTACTGTATTAGTCGTTGTAATTCTGTTTTGTAAATAGGAAAATTATGAATGAAGTCTAGAATTAGAAGATTATTTGTCAAGTGATATATTAACTAGTTTCTTTCTTTTCTTGACCAGGTCCAACCACATTGCAGGTTATTTTGCATTTAGTTAATTATGGGGTCTCAATCCTCTTTATAGATAGAAGATGTATCTATATTTATTTATTTATCCCCTGTTTCTACCTCTTTTTATACTTAGTAGCGTTTGTTTTACTTGGTGCACGCCACATGTTGTATATTTATTATTAGGGTAACTAGCTGAACATATAAATAATCAAAATATATTTTCAAATATCCAAAATATACAACGTCAAAAAATTTATTCTCAAAACATATATAAACATACAATTACATATATTTATTATTAGAGTTATATGTTTTGAGAATAAAAATTTTGATTTGTACTTTTTTATAATTAGACTTGAAAAGTTATGTGTTTTTTATTTATTTATTTATAATTTTACCTTTTTAATTAGGCCCTACAAAACTAAAGTCGTTAATATTTTTGAAAATATTCCAAGTCACTTATCTTCAGCGACTTTCTGAGGTCTTCAGCGACTTTATAAATCTTTTCCGTATTTACATTACACTAAACATTTATTCTTAATTAAATTTTATGTGACATATTTCTTTAAAAAATTGTTGGAGTGTATTGATTACAAGTGTAATCGTAATTGTAGAAGTTTTTCCAGTTTTTAAACAAATATATTAGATTAAACAGGTAAGTGAACACAAAATAAGGTAGACAATAGGAGGTCGAATATATGGACTCGTTCGTATCAAACAGGTCCCAACCAATTTCTGGTACATGATAGATTATTATTATCACACAGAGGCATAACAAGGGAAGAACACCATCTATGTAAATTGTAAAACTACAAAAACAAACACACACACACACACACACACACACACACACACAAGGAAATAGAATGTGAAAGTATATCATCGGTTGGTAGTAAATGACCAACGGAGAGCTACAATTTGGAGGGTTGCAAAACGCGTGGTTGACCGCTTAAGATAAAGTGTCAGACACTCGACGAATAATCACCAGTAAGAATACCACCATCGACACTATAAATGAAGCTTGAAGCTTTTGTCCAGTTGGTTCATCTATATCCACCGCAAACATTCCCATCCACGTCATTGTTTCAACCATTTTCACCTGTACGAAAATCAATGTTTTTAAACGCATCAGTGAAGTGTTTTTAGCAGAACTTTACCTAAAGGTAAGTTCGGACGCCAAAAGCGCAAGTTTTACTAGTAAAATGTAATTACATATATATATATATGCTCAATAACTATAAAATACATGAAAAAATTGATTATAAACATTAATATTAGCATAGTTTAACAACAAATTGTGTTTAATATAACAAATCAACTTTGATCACGTGACTTGAGATTCTTTTTCTTAGCACATAATTTTAGTTGTAGACACTTTTCATGTAGAACAGTGAGCTACCGAGTTATTGTTGCCGTTTGTACCACAATATATATATATATATATAACTAAAGATTAAACTTTTTGAATTTTGAGCTGTGTTTTTTGAGCATTGATAAGTGAAAATGGGATAAATTATGGTTTAATGACCTGGGTTTCGGCCAATTTTAGGATAAGTACATAACTTTTTGCAATTTCGGTTTTATGACATAAGTTTAACTTGTATTGTTTTAGTGACCTTGCGTCAATTCAGTGAACGGAATACGTTACACGTGCTATCACGTGCCCTCACGTCTGTTAACTACAAGGGTAAAATCTGAGGGTATTTTAGTCCTTTTAGCAAGAAATATGTTTTTTTTTTCGAAAAATATGATGACAGGTCACTAAATTGCTAACAAAGTTAAACTTAGATCACAAAACCGAAATTACAAAAACTTAGATCACTTATCTTAAAATTGACCAAAACTCATATCACTAAATCTTAATTTACCCGTGAAAATGCTGTTTTTTAAGGTCTTCGTGCTTTTTGCTAGAGGGACAATATTTTTTTTAACATTAACGAACAACAAGTATCAGCGTGTTTTGAGCCAATTTTTTAACACAATGATAAGAATACCTTCATCGACTCTATAAACGAAACTTGAAGATTTTGTCCAGTTGATTCATTTGTCTCGTTAACCTCTGCAAACACTCTGATATACCTCTTCATTATTCCAACCATTTTACTCTCCATTATTTCAATAAATTTCATCATTAGTCCAACCATTCTCTCCTCCGTTATATGTGTATGAACACAACCACTATTGTCAACTGCATGTTTTAGCAGGGAAAAGAAAAGATTATGATTACTACTGCTCATTTTTAGCCAGGATCCTATGATACTAGACATAAAGGATTGTCTTTATTTCAAAAAAAAAATAGCTAGATTTTTCTAATATTGAGGAAAAATATGGATTCATCAGCTTACAACACAAAAAAACCAAGTCTCAAAGATGCAAACAAACAAGGCCCAATTGTCCAAAGCTTGAAAAGAAACGAGTGATACAAAAAATAGATTTCAGACATACCTATGATCACGGAGTATTTTACCGTCTCATTATTCGTAGCAGCTTTCCATACATGTTTATCTGATGCCAAGGAAGTTGCAACCTCCTACACATGATCGAACATTACAAACGTCTTTAATTCAAACTTCAGATATAAACACACTAGTTATCATCATCTTTTACAAAATAAATAACGCTAAACATGAATCAAACAAATGAAGCACCTTAACAGAAGTGTCAGTTTGCAATAGATGTATTGCGTCGATAATGGTAGAAGACCTATGTTGATCAATTAGCATCATCGGGTAGCGTAAGGGCAACAAAAGCTCAATAATTCTCTGTGTTTCTTGGTGTGGTGGGTCGTCGAGACTACAATGACAAAGAAGCATCACTTTTTAATAATGGCACCGGTCCAAATGGAAATTGTTAAATACAAACGAGCTATATATGGATAACATTAAATTCATTCACCTAGAGCTTGTTAGATCAATGGTCCGAGAGACAACTTAGCCCCTTAGGGTTTTTCTTTTGCAGTTTGTCGGTACACCGATTACAAATGGAAGACTAATAATCAGGGAAGAAGCTAGGCGGAGGAACTAGGAAACTGGGTCCACCATTTTAAAAAAAATGATGAAAAAGTACATTTTTTCTATACGTTTTGATCAAAATCTTCAAAAATTAACGTCCGAGCCCTCCATTTTACAGGAAAACAAATCTAATAAGGTATGAAAAAAAAATTATATAGAAATCGAGATTTATAGATTATGGTTCCGTCACTGCTAATAATATACTCAAAAGCCAGAATTAAAACAAACAAACAAAAATAAACTCACAACATAAGAGCAGAGAGAGCATCCTGAATCTCGTCCGCAGATGGTACTGACCCCAAAAGAAGCTTGTTAATTTTTTTAATATCATCATCAACATTGTTGGTGAATTGTGTTGGCATGGTGCTGGAACGGTGTTGAAACGGTGTTGGAATAGTGTTGGAACGGTGTTGGAATGATGATGAAAATGATGGTGGCATGGTGTTGGAATGGTGGTGCAATGGTGGTGGAATGTTGGAATGATGATGAAAATGATGGTTGTGTAACGGGTGTCCCCTTGTTCCGTCCATCTCTATCTCTCTTGATATCTTTACTTTGTCCTCTTATTTTATACTACTACTCTACTACATTGTTCGTCTTTATGCATCGGTGCCGTCCCGTTAATACAGGTTGTTCGAGACTAAAAAAAAATGATTGTCCCCATTTGTGTTTTTTTATATAAAAAAAATTAAAATTGGACGTTAAGTGAATTTGAATTTTGAAATCATGAACATTGAGTACTAAAAATCATATCTTTTACCACTACACTATACACATTCATAATAATACTTACTGAATTAAATTTTAATATTCTAATAATCATATACTTAGTTGGACATTCGGGTTATCCTAAATTTTCTTTAATCTTCGAGCCCAATTATCATTCACACTCATTCTCCGAATAGGTCATGCGATATACCGTTGCGAAGCTCGTCGCACGAGCTACTCAAATGCTTTGAGTACGCCTTCAGAAATTCTGAGTTGTCGCATCGAATATTGACTCAAAGATGGTCCCTTTACCATTCGGAACACCCATGTTTAAAACATGTTTTCCAACAATTTTCTTGTCGGCGGAATCTGAAACCCTTGTTGTTTGCTGTGCGATGACCATTGAGTCATTGACTGTAGTTCTTTGTTTTGCATGTTTTGCTTTGCTTAATAGATAATTAGTATATGGTCGATTGGTTTCTGGATTTTGGCTTTTAACTCAGATGACCCCAAATTTTTGCTCAATTTCCAGCTTATAAGTCAAGAAAACATGCCTTAGAATTCAGTTACTAATCCTTTTGTTCTTACTGAACTTGTTTTCTACGAAAACAAGTTCATTATATTATCAATTTTCACCTTCTCCGAATTTTATATCGGAAAATTGTGAATAAAAAGTGTAGAATTACGAGATTATTTTTCAAGTGATTGATTAGTTTCTTTCTACTATTTCTTTTCCCTTCTTGACCAGGTCCAACCACACACAGGTTATTTTGGGGTTTCAATCTCTTTATAGATTCACACTTATCAAATGTGATAAATCTATTTTAATAGAGAGGATTGAACAAAAAATAATCTCACATCAATCTCACAACTCACTCTTTATAAATAAAAAAAATTAATTTGAACTTTTTATATTAAGAGAGTATCACCCATCCTCACCAAAATAAAGTAACAATATTTTATTACAAACTCTTGTCTGCTCCATTCATTTACATTGTCAATTTAAATTTTAAATCTATTAATAATATAATAATTGTTATAGAGAGATTATAATAGAGTTTGAAATTTGACACAAAATATAAATGAATCTTTAAAATCTAAAAAGTGTAGTTTTATCTATAAATTTGAAGAGTTTGGTAGAGATATCGATCCGGATTCTCTTAAATTAGAACTTATTTTAAATACTAGAACTGAGAAATATACTTAAGAAAGCTCTGGATTTGTAAAAGACACGTTCACAACGACAAAGGAAACAACACCATGCATGTAAATTGTAAAATTACACACACACACACACTCACACACACACACACACACACACTCACACACACACACACACACACACACACACACACACACACACACACTCACACACACACACTCACACACACACACACACACAAACGAAAGGAAATTGAACGTGAATGTATTTGGAAACTTGGAAGTAAATGACCAACAGAGGGCTACAATTTGGAAGGTTGCAAAAGGCGTCGTGACCAATTAAGGTCAACCGAAGAGAACCAAGCCTCGACGAATAACCACGCTTAAGAGTACTGTAATCGACAACATCCATGAAGCATGGATCTTTTGTCCAATTCCGTACGAGGTAGATTCTTGTATCTCTTCTTGTCCAGTTCCGTACGAGGTAGATTCTTGTCTCTCTTCTTGTCCAGTTCCGTACGAGGTAGATTCTTGTCTCTCTTCAACCACCGAAAACAATTTCAGTGGATTTTCCATTATTTCAATCAATTTCTTCATTACTTCAATAATTTTCTTCATTTCTTCAATAATTTTCTCCTTAATTGTTTTAATCTTTTTCACCTTTGTTTCCTCATAGACCACTTTACCTAATTTTGCCATTTGCTTGCCATTATTGTCAACTGCATGTTTTTGAATGAAAAATATTACAAATACTGCTACTCATTTTTAGTCAAGATCCTAAAGGATTGTCTCGTTGCAGCTTTATTTCAAAGAAGTAAGCTGGTTTTTTCTAATATTGAGGAAAAATATGGATTCATCAACTTACAGCTTTTAAGAAGAAAAAAACAAGTCTGAAAGATGCAACCAAACGAGGCCCAATTGTCCCAAGCTTAAAAAGAAAAGAGTGATCGTAAAAAATAGATTTCAGACATACCTGCGGGCATGGATTCTCTTATAAACTCCCGTACGATATCATTCTTCATAACAGCTTCCCATACATTTTTATCCAATGCCAAGGAAGTTACCATCCTCTGCACATGATCGAACATAATAACAAACTCGTTTAGTTCAAACTTCAAATAGAAACACGCTAATTATCATCATCTTCTTCTACAAAATAAATAAAGGTAAACATGAATCACACAATTGAAGTACCTTAACAGAAGTGTCAGTTTGCAATAGATGTATTGCATGGTAAACGCTAGTAGAAGCCAGTCCAGCAAGCATCATCGGGTAGCGAAAGGATAACAAGGGCTTAATCCAATGTGATTCGGATCCAATGCTTTTATTTTCTTGCGAATGGTGTGTTAGACCAACGAGACTACAATGACAAAGAAACATCCCTTTTAAATAACGACACAGGTCGAAATGGAAATTGTTACATTTAAACGAGCTATAGATGACATTAAATTCATTCACTTAGTGCCTGTTTCAATGGTCCCAGAGACAACTTAGGGTTTCTTTTGCTTCGGAATGGAAGACTAATAATTTACTCAATAAACCTAACGATGACGAAAAACAAATTAACAAAACAGAAATTAACTCACTCTGTAAGCAAAGAGATAGCATCATCAACCTCGTCGGTAGACGGTACTGCCCCAAAAACACGATCATCAACATTATTACTAGCACTATCAACCTCGTCCATAGATGGTAATGACCCCAAAATATGGTCATCAACATTATTACCATCATCAACCTTGTTCGTAGATGGTACTGACCCTAAAACATGATCATCAACATTATTACCAGCATCATAAACCTTGTTCGTAGATGGTACTAGCCCCAAAACATTATCATCAACCTCGTTCGTAGATGGTACTAGCCCCAAAACATGATCATCAACCTTATCCGTAGACGGTACTAGCCCCAAAACATGATCATCAACCTTGTCCGTAGACGGTACTAGCCCCAAAACATGATCATCAACCTCGTTTGTAGATGGTACTAGCCCCAAAACATGATCATCAGCCTTGTTCGTAGACGGTACTAGCCCCAAAACATGATCATCAACCTTGATCGTAGACGGTACTAGCCCCAAAACATGATCATCAACCTCGTTCGTAGACGGTACGAGCCCCAAAACATGATCATCAACATTATTACTAGCATCATCAACCTTGTCCGTAGAATTATTCTCTGTCCCGACTGCCGCTGCCGGTCTCCAGAACCAGCTTAGCATCCATGCGCTAACTCGCCCCATTCACTCTCTCTATATATCTATCTCTTTAAGATGTTTACTTTGTTGTTTTTCGTATCTGCAAGTAACCAAAAACTAAATCAAACACCAATTTTTTTTTTAACTAAGTAAGAAAAGGTGGTGATAATAATAACTAAGTTATTAAAAGAAATTATTATGATTCTATAAGTGCTTGATTGGGTGCATTCAAGTACAACAAGCAGAGCTTAATTTAATCATAAGCATAAATAAGCATAATAAAACTTACTTATTAAGTACATTACTAAAAACAGGAGTAATTATCAATTTAAAATCTATAATCAATTTTGTGTGTTTTTTATTCAAAATTACTAAATCAACTACATAATAATAATAATAAAATAAGTAATTAAACACTTAAGTTGCTAACGACCAAAATGTCCACCAACGTACCTATGTTTAATTTATATATAGAGAGAGAGATAAACTTACACGAAGGGAAAATAGCAAAGGGAGAGAAAACTTTGTATTAATATTTATTTAAGTGAAGTAAGTAGCCTTTTAAGTAAGTAAAGTAAGTGAATGGGAGTACTTTTTATATTCCCAAAATACCCCCTCCTCCCCTTTTTAAATAAAAACACATCATTTATTCTTCAACTCAAATAAAAATACTGTTTCAAATGGTTAGCCATAGTTGTCAAATATAAATTTAAAATTTTATTTTTATGTCGAAATTTATGAGTTTTCTATTTGCACATATATTCAATATTTTTTAATTAATATTTAACTTTATGTTAGTCTAAAATAAAGTTATATAATATAAAGCAAAAAAATCGCACTTTTCCTCTTATATTATTCCCCACTTTCCCTATTCTATTATTTATACGGGAGGGGTTTTTATTTTGCGTCATTCTATATTTTGTACCGTTAAATAGAGCATCGTTGAATCATTTACTTTAGATTTAGACCGTAAGATTTAAGTATAGAATAGTAATTTAAGTGTTTTTTTAATAGTATTTTAGATCCTACGGCTCAGATCTAATCTAAAGTAATCAAACGGTTCACGAATTAACGGTATAATGTGCAGTCAAACACACTTACCGTACAAAATGGTCAATTGTTCCCCACTTTCTCTCTCTATTATTCCCCACTTTCTCTCTCTATTATTCCCCACTTTACGTATTCTATTATTTCTATTATTCCCCACTTTCCCTCCATCTATCGGAAGATTCTTTTTTCAATATGCAAATTGTTGCATCCTATAACAGACGTGGATTGGGAATCTCACGTCTACGTGACAGTACACGTGTCGGCTGCGAATTTAATTTAATTTTTTTTTTCCTTTTCTTTTCTTCTCTTTTGTGATTCGTTTTTCTGTGATTTCGGTTTTATATACCAAAAACTTTCCCAATTTTACCCAAAAAATTCCCCAATTTTATCCAAAAAAAAACCTAACTATCAACCATCAAATCCCTTCATATATCAAATTGATATATTTTTTTATCAAATCAACATCACTCTACTATTACAATTATCCCCAATTTTACAAAAAAAAAAATCTCTCCCAATTAACAAAAAAAAAAAACTTCCTCAATTTTACCAAAAAAAAACCATAACCATCAACCTCCTTCATATATCAAATTAATATATTTTTTTCTCAAATCAACATCACTCTACCACTACATTTATCCCCAATTTTACCAAAAAAAAAAATTTATCCCAATTTACCAAAATAAAAACTCTCCCAATTTTACTCTAACCATTAACCACCAAACTACTATCATATAAATGATATCAATATCACTATCAAATATAAATGATACAAAAAAATAAACTTGTTTCGGCATTTACATGTGAACTTGTTTTGTTAGAGACATTTTATTATTTTGGAGTTTAGGTTAGTAATTAAGTTGTTGGATTCTTATAATTTTTTGGAAGTTAAACGTATTATCTCATAAACTTGCAAATTTGGGGGAGGTTTTATTTTGGTAAATTGGGATAGGTTTTTTTTTGGGTAAAATTGAGGATAAATGTAGTGGTAGAGTGATATTGATTTGAGAAAAAAATATATTAATTTGATATACGAAGGAGTTTATGGTTATGGTTAGGGGTTTTTTTGGTAAAATTGGGGAAGTTTTTTTTTTGGTAAATTGTGAGAGCTTTTTTTTTGGTAAAATTGGGGATAATTGTAGTAGTAGAGTGATGTTGATTTGATAAAAAAATATATTAATTTGATATACGAAGGAATTTGATGGTTGATGGTTAGGGTTTTTTTTGGATAAAATTAGGAAAGTTTTTGGGTAAAATTGGAAAAGTTTTTGGTATATAAAAACGAAATCACAGAAAAACGAATCACAGAAGAGAAGAAAAGAAAAGAAAAAAAAAATTAAATTCGCAGCCGACACGTGGGATTCCCAATCCCACGTCTATTATAGAATGCTTTAATTTGCATATTGAAAAAAAAATCTCCCTTATCTATCTCTCTTACACACATATTTTTCAATTTTTACTCGCTTTTAACTTTATTGATTTTGTATAACAATGCTAATGAGCAGATAGACTCAGGTATACTCTAATCATATCGGTTTGTAATGTAAATTTAAAATTTTATTTTTACCCCAAAATTTATTGATCATTCTCTTGTATACCTCGGTTCTTGATTCTGAATAAAAAAAAACACTTAAATGTTTTACAAATACTCAATTGCTTCCATTTGAAAAGAAAAGGCACAAATATTATAATATTTTTGAAAAGATTCTAAGTCATTTGTCTTCAGCGACTTTATGAGGTTTTCGGTGAAAAGAAAAAGTCTAAAACTGAAAAATTGAAAAAATAGACGGAGTGAATAACTTTTGGGCGTATTTGTTAGCATGGTGGGCATCATCCTTCTATGAAGTAGGATGCATTTCATGCAATTTTATTCTGACACTGGAATAGTGACTCGTAAACGGATTGGATCCACCGGAACGATTTTGGGAGCTGCCAAGTTAGTAGAAATTTGATTTCGTATTATGTATTTTCTTGGTTTGTTTATCGCTGCTACTGTATTAGTCGTTGTAATTCTGTTTTGTAAATAGGAAAATTATGAATGAAGTCTAGAATTAGAAGATTATTTGTCAAGTGATATATTAACTAGTTTCTTTCTTTTCTTGACCAGGTCCAACCACATTGCAGGTTATTTTGCATTTAGTTAATTATGGGGTCTCAATCCTCTTTATAGATAGAAGATGTATCTATATTTATTTATTTATCCCCTGTTTCTACCTCTTTTTATACTTAGTAGCGTTTGTTTTACTTGGTGCACGCCACATGTTGTATATTTATTATTAGGGTAACTAGCTGAACATATAAATAATCAAAATATATTTTCAAATATCCAAAATATACAACGTCAAAAAATTTATTCTCAAAACATATATAAACATACAATTACATATATTTATTATTAGAGTTATATGTTTTGAGAATAAAAATTTTGATTTGTACTTTTTTATAATTAGACTTGAAAAGTTATGTGTTTTTTATTTATTTATTTATAATTTTACCTTTTTAATTAGGCCCTACAAAACTAAAGTCGTTAATATTTTTGAAAATATTCCAAGTCACTTATCTTCAGCGACTTTCTGAGGTCTTCAGCGACTTTATAAATCTTTTCCGTATTTACATTACACTAAACATTTATTCTTAATTAAATTTTATGTGACATATTTCTTTAAAAAATTGTTGGAGTGTATTGATTACAAGTGTAATCGTAATTGTAGAAGTTTTTCCAGTTTTTAAACAAATATATTAGATTAAACAGGTAAGTGAACACAAAATAAGGTAGACAATAGGAGGTCGAATATATGGACTCGTTCGTATCAAACAGGTCCCAACCAATTTCTGGTACATGATAGATTATTATTATCACACAGAGGCATAACAAGGGAAGAACACCATCTATGTAAATTGTAAAACTACAAAAACAAACACACACACACACACACACACAAGGAAATAGAATGTGAAAGTATATCATCGGTTGGTAGTAAATGACCAACGGAGAGCTACAATTTGGAGGGTTGCAAAACGCGTGGTTGACCGCTTAAGATAAAGTGTCAGACACTCGACGAATAATCACCAGTAAGAATACCATCATCGACACTATAAATGAAGCTTGAAGCTTTTCTCCAGTTGGTTCATCTATATCCACCGCAAACATTCCCATCCACGTCATTGTTTCAACCATTTTCACCTGTACGAAAATCAATGTTTTTAAACGCATCAGTGAAGTGTTTTTAGCAGAACTTTACCTAAAGGTAAGTTCGGACGGCAAAAGCGCAAGTTTTACTAGTAAAATGTAATTACATATATATATATATATATATACTCAATAACTATAAAATACATGAAAAAATTGATTATAAACATTAATATTAGCATAGTTTAACAACAAATTGTGTTTAATATAACAAATCAACTTTGATTACGTGACTTGAGATTCTTTTTCTTAGCACATAATTTTAGTTGTAGACACTTTTCATGTACAACAGTGAGCTACCGAGTTATTGTTGCCGTTTGTACCACAATATATATATATATAACTAAAGATTAAACTTTTTGAATTTTGAGCTGTGTTTTTTGAGCATTGACAAGTGAAAATGCTGTTTTTTAAGGTTTTCGTGCTTTTGGCTAGATGAACAATATTTTTTTTAACTTTAACTAACAGCAAGTATCAGCGTGTTTTGACCCAATTTTTTAACACAATGATAAGAATACCTTCATCGACTCTATAAACGAAGCTTGAAGATTTTGTCCCTCCGCAAACACTCCGATATACCTCTTCATTAGTCCAACCATTCTCTCCTCCGTTATATGTGTATGAACACAACCACTATAGTCAACTGCATGTTTTAGCAGGGAAAAGAAAAGATTATGATTACTACTGCTCATTTTTAGCCAGGATCCTATGATACTAGACATAAAAGATTGTCTTTATTTCAAAAAAATTAGCTAGAATTTTCTAATATTGAGGAAAAATATGGATTCATCAGCTTACAACACAAAAAACCAAGTCTCAAAGATGCAAACAAACAAGGCCCAATTGTCCAAAGCTTGAAAAGAAACGAATGTTACAAAAAATAGATTTCAGACATACCTATGATCACGGAGTATTTTACCGTCTCATTATTCGTAGCAGCTTTCCATACATGTTTATCTGATGCCAAGGAAGTTGCAACCTCCTACACATGATCGAACATTACAAACGTCTTTAATTCAAACTTCGGATATAAACACACTAGTTATCATCATCATCTTTTACAAAATAAATAACACTAAACATGAATCAAACAAATGAAGCATCTTAACAGAAGTGTCAGTTTGCAACAGTGTTTTAAATAGCGTTATCGCTACCGTAGCGTTTTTTCGAGAGAAACGCTAAAAACGCAAATAGCGTTGCTACATAGCGCTTTGCGGTGTATTTTTTTTTTGCCTAAATAGATATAAATATAGCATTAAATTCAAAACATCTAATAAAAATTGACCAAATATAAAAAATAAAATTGTAACTAATAATCACAAAATGATTATATTTGAGATGCCAGAGTATTTACTTTGTTTGCAAGAGTTTTGGGGTTTGATTCTCTTTAAGCTTTAATAATTTCATTAAAATTTTGACCAAAATAAAAATAAATAAATTATTTTTTATTTTATTTTTGGATTGCACCCGCTATAGCGTAAATAGCGTCCGCTATAGCGTAAATAGCGTAAATAGTGTTCCTATAGCGCAAATTTAGCGTTTTTCCATCCAAATAGTGTAAATAGCGTTGCGTTTTTCTTTCAAAAACCACTATATCGCACAACGTTGCGCAACGTTGCGAGTTTTTTAAAATAGTGGTTTGCAATAGATGTATTGCGTCGATAATGGTAGAAGACCTATGTTTATCAATTAGCATCATCGGGTAGTGTAAGGGCAACAAAAGCTCAATAATTCTCTGTGTTTCTTGGTGTGGTGGGTGGTCGAGACTACAATGACAAAGAAGCATCACTTTTTAATAATGGCACCGGTCGAAATGGAAATAGTTAAACACAAACGAGCTATATATAGATAACATTAAATTCATTCACCTAGAGCTTGTTAGATCAATGGTCCGAGAGACAGCTTAGCCCCTTAGGGTTTTTCTTTTGCAGTTTGTCCGTAGACCGATTACAAATGGAAGACTAATAATCAAGGAAGAAGTTAGGTGGAGGAACTAGGAAACTGGGTCCACCGTCCCCCGTTTAAAAAAAAAATTGACGAAAAAGTAATTTTTTTCTATACATTTTGATCAAAATCTTTAAAAATTAGCATCGGAGCCCTCCATTTTGCATGTACTACTACGTACGTAGTTGCATGGAAAGTCAAATAATTACCTTATGGGAAAAGTAAATCTAAAACTAAAAAAAACCAGGGCATGCAAGCAATGACGTAGCTAGTATATCTCTAAATTGTGCAATATGGAGGCCGAAATATCTATTTTCATAATATAAATAAAATTTTATATTTGACTAATATTGAACCACAAACCATTACATACTAAAAAGTCAATACAAAAGTAACATGTGACAATAACACATCTACAGATCTATTGAGATACTCAACACTCACACTCAATTTTGCACTGCATTAGTTTCGAAACAGCTCAACAAGTGCAATACAACGTATATTTTGAAACGGGTCCATTTTGGGACCAGAAGAGCTGACCCAATATTACTTGTGACTAATCGGACTCTGATAATTTATTTAGGCTTATACTTTTATCCATTAAAAGGCTTATAGCAACTAAGGAGAAAAACACAATTTATACGCATGTAACGATATATTCACAAGTGATGTAAGATAATAACACATCTATTATGGGATGCTAAATAGATAACATAGTCCTAATTATGTGATAACTATGTTGAAACTAATCCAAATTCTGGAAATTTAATTAGGATGAAAAAATTGTTTGTATTTAATGCATTTGGCTACGGGTTCTCCCTCTTTGAGCTCCCTATTAAGACTTATTGTGCATTACACTTCGTTTACCCTTGAAATAAAGGGTTTGCTTTTCTCAAGTAATTAAGGTTTGGAGATTAGGATGAAAACATTACTTTCTGTTTGTTGTACTGTCGAGGTTTTGACATACTCAGATCATGTAATATTTATGATCAAAACTTTTCAAAGTTAATTATATGAAAACAGGAAGTGTATTTTTCTTGCCGGCGGAATCTGAAACTCTTATTGTTTGCTAACCATTGAGTCGTACGTTGACTGTTTTTCTTTGTTTTGCGTTTTTTGTTTTGCTTAATAGATGAATGGTACGTATCTGGTCGATCGGTTTCTTGATCATCTTGGCATAACTCGGATGAGGCCAACTTTTTGCTCAATTCCCAGCTTATAAGTCAATAGCTGCAAGAAAACATGTTCTTATAATTCAGTTACAATCCTTCTGTTCTTACTGTACTTGTTTACATGAAAATGAGTCCAATGTATTTTAATTTTTCATCTTCTCTGAATTTATTTAGGAAAATTGTGAATAAAGTGTAGGATTAGGAGATTATTTAAGTGATGATTAGTTTATATCTATTTTATCTTTTATTTTCCCTTCTTGACCAGGTCCAACCAGAGGTCAATTTGCATTTATTTATTATGAGGTCAATTTTAATTTTAATTCTCGCTTAGTATTATTTTTTTTCCAAATAACATTGTTATGCTTGTTGGCTTAAGAAGTTGGACAAATTACAACAAAATCTTTAAAATTTTGTAAATTATCAACAATTTGTCTAGTTATCTTTGTAGTTAATCGAAAATTACTTTGTAAAATTGTGACACCAGCAGTATACAGTACAAAACAAGGGTCCATTTTAAGAGCCCTACACATATGTTTATTAAAGATAATATTTTAATATTTGAAAGAATGAAAGGGCTAAAGACTAAGCAACAAGACTACAAAAATTAGTATACAAAATTTGATCCAAAAAGGTCACATCATTAATTGTTAAATATGTAGTATAAAATTGTCACATACTAAAATCGGCAAAGATTGGTGATTTTGATAGCTGCTGAACATGTCAAAGTGAAGTGGTACATTATAAAATAGATTTAGATTCTATTTAAATACTTAGTCGTGGTGTGGTAGTATCTATTTGGACAAGTTATAATGTATATCCTCATATAAATAGTACTCGTCTATTTATTGTACAAACTACAAATGTACAATACAACATAAAGACCCATAACTTCACCTTTTTTTCTCTCATATTTTCGATATAATATGGCGCAATCTTCCCCTCAATCCGCTATAGACCCGAGAGATGAAGAAATATTTGAATTCTCGAGTAGTAGTATTGTCTCTAATAACATGTCCCATGCCGAGGACATCATTTTCTGCGGAAAACTAATTACACTACAAAAGAATATTCATCGTAACGTAATTAATGTTGCGACGGTAATAGAAGAAGAGGACAAAGAGGGTCAAAGGAAGCAATATTCGTCGGAACTGAAAAATTCTATGACTCAGTCGAATAATAGCCCAAAGGGAAAATCTAATCTGATGAGTAGTAAGTCGCTTGATCATCAACAACTGAGGAGGAGTTTGAGCAACGATTTTCGCTTCGCTGGTGTTCGTCGCTATTCGTCCGCTAGGACCTCCAACAGGTAGCTAGATATACATGTTATATAGTTACATATTAGTTAATACAAATCAAATTCAAGTTACTTGTATATTTTTTGTAATTAATACTAATAGGTTTTGTAAAAAGAAGTACGATATTAAAAAAAAAAAAAAAATTACAAAACAATGATAATATACACCAACTGTTGATATCCGTATTTGTGGTGAAATTTT
Organism: Primula veris; assembly: GCA_963682055.1. Classification (NCBI taxonomy): domain Eukaryota; kingdom Viridiplantae; phylum Streptophyta; class Magnoliopsida; order Ericales; family Primulaceae; genus Primula; species Primula veris. Next base: position 33,003,698 of record OY821750.1, on the reverse strand, counting down.
GAACTTCTTGAAAGAGTATCGAAAAAATCATACTATATTTCAATTTAAGACTCACAATTTTAATTTGATCAATATTGTAGGCACGATAATCCAGGCCAAAAAGTTTGTAAGCCAAGATGGTACTCGATGCTCTTTGGATTGGCCCCAAAAGTTCCAACTGAGATGGAGCTGAGAGACATAAAAACCCGTCTGGTTTGTCGTACCCCACCGACAATGTTCCCAAAATATGATAACAAAATTACAATTCCAACAATTGTAAATGGGCATAAAAGTTCTTGGGGATTACTCGGCGGTTTGAGTTGCAAACATGGTACGAGTATAGATGTAAATACATCTTTCGCGTCTAAGTCACATGTCAACGCGTGTGACAATACCTACTCACGTGCCACGTGCACGTGAGTATCATAGAGGATGTGTTCACAAACATTCTCGTATATTTTAGTATCTTGAGAGATTGGAATTTCTATTTATGAGTAACGACACCAAATATGTCTCACAGTGCGCGATAGATGTGAACAACGTTGAATCTGCTGATTCTGCTAAATATGTCTAACGATTTTGTTTTGCCTCTTTACTTTCTAGAGAAGTTTGTATGTTGTTTTTTGAGACAGAGACCTTTTGGTTATCAATTGTTGTCTCTGCATGTATATCCAAGGATCAAGTGGGTTATGCGATGTGTAACGTGTAACAACCGAGATACACATCGCATAATCGATGGGGTATCACATAGCTGAATAAAACGTGTAACAATATGTGTTAGACAAATCATAACTTAAAACACTTAAACAACAATACACACTAAAAATATTCAATTTTTAATAAAATTCAAATAACAAAGTCGAAATTCACGATCATTGCAGATAATTTAAAATCTTACAAATTAAACATAATTCTAATCACAACGGAAAATAATACATAATTCTATGAGGTCTATATGATCCCGACTAGCTCGATCTCAACTCTAAATACCTAAAAAAAATTTAAAGAAAGGGGTGAGTTAAACGATGAATGAGTGATAAAGTCTTACGATAATAATAGTGGACAAAAAATAAGTTTTTATGTTTTTTCTTTTCTTCCAAAAACAACAGTTTAGTTTAATAAAAATTTCTGATGCATGATAAATAAAACTTTCTTAATTAAAAATGTATTGTAAAAATTTGTAAATAAATAACTTCCAAATATAAACGATTGGACTTCCCAGTCTCTTTGACGGATTCATACCTGCTGAATCTTTTTTTATTGTTTGGTTGATTTAGACTTCCCGAAATAACTTTTTCTCTTTTTTCGGACTTTCCAAAATAACTCCCTCTTATCGGACTTCCCGATTCCTTCTTCTTTTTTTGACAACCTCATGATAGAACTTAATGTTAGCATCACCTTCTAGTACCCACTTTAAATTTGCTTTTTGTTTGCAGAAATCTTCTTCTATTTGAAGCTTTTAATTAAGCTCAGCTTTTAATCTATTTAATTCACTTCTATTTTCAGGAGAATGATCATCTTCAAATTGTTGCTCTGCACCCAGAACAAAATCTTCAGCATCAATCACTTTCTGAAATATATTACCAAAGGTAACTTTGCTCCAACTTGATAATTTTTGTTTCATTCTTTTGAGATTTTGCACCAAAGAAAACAAAGCATTACCTTCTTTATGATGTATCCAATTTTCAGTTAAAATTTTCGTAAACTCTTGATGTGATAACCAAAATTTCTGGAAAATAAATCTTTTGATGTTATGGTCCCCTTCATTATTAAAAGTAATTAATAAGAGACTATGATCAGAATTGACTTTAGGCAGATGCTCCAATACAATACTTTGAAACATATCAGAGCAATTTGCATTGACACAAACTTTATCTATTTTCTCCATAATCAACTTATCACCTTCTCTTTTATTCCACCAAGTGAATCTTGATCCCAGAAATTCAATTCATATACCCCACACTTGTCCAAACATTCCAAATAATCAATAGCTTCATTAACATTAATGTCCAATCCTCCTATTTTATCATCTTCTTTAGAAACAGTATTAAAGTCCCCAACTATTAGCCAAAAATTAGTAGTCTTAGAATTTTCCAAAAATTGCCACAAAGCCTTTTTTTTTCTACTGTACACTTAGCATACATAGCTGTGATTTGAATAGCAGTATTCCACAACTTGACTTCAAAATTGATACACTGACAACCCTCGTTGCCCACGGTAATTTCTAAATTATCATTAGAAAAAACCCAAATTTTATTCTCTTCATGGGTAAACACGTTATCAAAGCCTATTTTCCTCTTATAGAAGTTAATTTTATCTTGCTGCACCATTGGTTCTATACAGATCAAAAGCAATATATTATTGATTAGACATAGCTTTTTAATTCTTCTTAATGTAGCTTTATTCCTAATACCTCTCACATTTTAGACTAGGGCCTTAATCATTAATTATACCTCTTTCTATCCCCAACATTAGAGGATGATCTTAGCTGCATTTGGCTTTCTTGTTCTTGGCTCTTCTTTTTTGCCATCTCTATCTTTTTTTTCTTTCTTTGTTGACTCTTGGTTACTTGATCTTCCCTTGCATTTTCTTCCTCATTCATATGTTCTGATTCCTGATCTTCAACTTGCTTTTTACTACCTCTTTCTTCCTCAATATTACCATTTGGACTCTTTTGTAGTATTTTAGTTACTACAAAACTATTGTTTATAGAGCTAAAATCTTGATAAGACACAATAGTCATTTTTGCTTCTTCTTCATTCCTATTCTCATCAGTAACATGTTTTGAGTCTTCAAAATGTTTATTACCATTCTCTTCCTGATTGTTTGGGATCTCAGGCTCATCACATACAATCTCTTCATCAACTTTTTCATCTTTTTCCTCTTCATCTTCAATGTGAACTATAACTTTATCTTGTTTCTTTATTGCAGGTTTACTCTTTTTATTGTTCTCATTGTCAACAATTGTGCTTTGCTGATGCTGAGTATGAAATTTAGCTCTATACACCCACTCTTTTGTGCTCCCTTTTTTACCATATATCTTCTTATTCGGTTTGTATAAAATGGCATTTTTTTCCTTATTTATTTGTTGTTGCTTTGTAATAATTTCCTCTTTTTGTTGCCCACCTTACTTTCTTGCATTGTCTCTTTATTTTTAAACTTGCACACTCCCTCATTATGACCTTGTTTGGAGCAGAAGTTGCAATAGTCTGGTAAGTCTTCATATTTGCAGTACTGCCAGAAACCCCCTTCTTCACCATAACCAATTCTTACATGTTCATACAGCTCCGTTTTTAAATCAATTTCAACACAAATACGAGCTAGACTAGGTCTAGTTAGTTTAGAAGTAGGCTCATCTACCCTTGGAGGCTTCCCAAAAGCACTTGATGTAAAATATATACTAGAAGTATTATAAAGATAAATAGGCAATTTTGGCAAATTTATTCACACAGGAGCTAAGGACGATTCTACTTCTCGATTAAAGTTATAAGTCCACTTAAAAACTCTCATAGGAAATTCTTCTATATACCAAATTTGCTTCACCAAATTCTGGTAAAATCTTCTTCGTGAAAGCAACGTATCAAAACATGTTTGTGATCCAGAATTCCTATATTGCAATTAGCTTTTAGCTCTAGTTTACCAAACAGTTTTCTTATAACAGCTATCTCTGATTTCCCATGCGTGAATTTTCCGACTATAGTATATTTAAAAGGTTCAGATAATTGCTTAATATCTTTCATAGAGAATTGAATTAAAGGTTCACCTTTATAAGAACCGACCTCTTTTAACGATATTTCAACTTTTTTTAGGTATTGCGCTAACCACCGACGCAAAAGATTTCGTAGGAATAGGATCTGGCGGCATTAGTTGCATATTTACTATGCTAGCTGGCTCTGCTGAGATTTTGTCGCGGTCTATCATTCTTACGGCGGCTAGGGTTTTTCACCCTAGTCGTCTCTCTCTCTTTCTCTCTCTAAAAACTTTATGTACGGATAATAATGCGAATCATCCGAAGAGGATATTATTCTATAATGCCAGATACCTGTGTATGAATCGAGAGAATTTGTAAGACTTTACAGGAAATCCAACATTGTCGTCAAAAGGCAAAAGAAAAGTGGGGTGAGTGCTGATGAAAAGAGTAACTAGTTGGAAATTGGAATCAAGTAATACACTTATAGATCGCCTATCTCGTTATACAATAGGTCGAGACAATTTTGATGAATCCTGAAGTTACAAGGTATACATTCAAGCGCACACTAAAATCCGTACTCATGTAAACATAGTGTCCCAGTCTTTATTGCAAAACTTTAATAAACGAAAACCCCGCAGCATGCATATTCAGTCAAACATAAATCGTTGGCCGAAGAACTTTGAACAGCTCTACCAACAGGATCTTTCTCTTTTCTTCCCATTTTAATTTGACAGTTTATTAACTGGCATTACATATATTGTGTTTCATAGAAATATAGCTGTAATTAAGCTTTGTTTTGGGACAATTGTACATATATATCTTTGTATATGTTGTAGATCTGCATGTAAGCTTCAAAATTGACAAATTTTTCTCAATTTTTAACTTAACTTTTATTGAATTTGGTAGTAGTTTCTTATTGGATATAGTAGAATTGACCCAACTGAAAGAAACAATGTAGGATTTGTATTTTTGCTTAAATAAATTGACCAAATTGTACCAAAAATGAAATTCCCCCTTTGGATTATAGCATAGGATGTCTTCTTTTCTACCTAAGTTGAAATTTGATACATATATATATATTCCTCGTAACGATTCACAGGTGGAGAATAAATTAATTTAAAGGGCTCAGATTACGAACTTGAAACCACATATGTTCAGGAGCTCGACGATTTGAATCTTGGTATAAGAAATTAAGGGGTGTTTGTGAGTTTCATTGTATACAAGTCCTTGCAATGAAGCACACTTGATGCCCACCTCAAAATCTTCACATCCGTAGGATCATGAGTTAGTAGATGGGGTGATGAATCTGTTTGGGTAAATCGGTACAACACTACCGTATTTCAAGTTTCCTTTTGACGTGTAGATGGGGTCGATCACACGGGTACATTTGGATGTGTTTTTACATAAATAAAGTCGTGGTCAGCGTATAAGACAACAAAAGAGAAGGGGGTAGAGATGTTTAGGAGATGAGGTTGTTCAGAAGTTTAAACAAGCTTGAAAGGAAGATGGGGAAGAAGTGAAGGTTGTGAAATTTTTCCGGTTCGTTTAAGGATTTAAAAAGTTGGAAATGGTAACAAGCCAGGTGGTTTTGTCTGGGCTTGTTCGGTTGCAGCTTATTCAAATAAGCCAGAATATTTGAGATTGAGAAGTAACCTAGGTTAATTAGCTCAAAGCTTCTAGCTTTTTCAACTCCAAATACTGCAGAAAATAAAGTTTCTGGATTAGCTAATGAACTAATTAGAAAATTTCCAAGACCACACGCCAGTTTATAGACATCAATAAAGACCTTTTTTGCTGGTTGTAACTTAAAAAAATGACAAAAATCAAGATATGTGAAACAGTGAAAGCAAAGTGGAATTTTAAGTTCTGATACACATTCGATCTGAAACCAATCAGAGGCTGAAAAGAACGAAAAAGGAAACCATTCTAATTATCGAGTGAGCATACAAAAATAGCATGGAAGCTACTTAAACTCAATGATGAATTAAATCAACATTTAGGTTCCTGGAATCATTATGGGGCAATGTTTTGTACAAGGATTTTACTATAAAGAAAGTAACATGATCACTACATTTAGTAAAATATAGTCATTGTATCTATTGAGTTTATTAACAAGGAAGAATATTAACATCTGAATCAACCTGTATCCTAAGTTTAGCAAAAAGAGAGAGAAACATCTTTTAAAGCTGAAGCTTTTTCTTTCGTAACTAACAATTTTATTTGTAAGGCATATTTGGCTACAACTTTGAAGGAAAATTACTTATTCGTGGCAGAAATAATCATAATAATAAGGTTACATAAAAATGATAATTTCCATTTTAATCACCGAGTTGTACCAAGCATGTATATGTTGAGGGGGAAAATTCATTCATCTTAACTATAAGTGCAAATGTCTGAATTAAGGTATAGTATTTTGACATCATGAATTGTCATTAGTATGGTTAAATTTATAAGTATTATTGTTGTTTATAAACTAATAAAAGTGTTATCAAGGCTTTTTACTTTGTGCGGTTAACAAGTGCAGTTGTAACTGATATGACACTGTAAGATCTGCTTAAAGAGTTCGTGAGAAATCTGAGTAGATATTTGCAATATAAAAGATTCCTAGAAGAGTCAAATCCTTTCATTGTTCCTTACAATATCAATACTGAATGGTTAGAGCCACACCTATAATTTCTCGAATCTGAAGGTTAATGTTCAATGATCTAGCTCCAATCTCTCTCTATATATCTGCAATTGTTTAGTTTGACTCTACTTGAAATTGATGTTTAGTTCGGAAATCGTTTGTAGAGATTTCAGTTGAAATACAATAAAGTTTAGACTTAAAAGTAAGTAATAAAAAGCTATGGATGGAGTTCTTAGTTTTTCTATCCTATGTGGTTGGATGTGGTTAACAAGAGTTAATATCCTTGTCTGGAAAAAAAAAAAAACTTGGCTCTTGTGATTTTCTTTTGCCCTGAAAAGGCTAGAAGCTTTACGCTTTGATGAAACCAGTGTTTTAAATAGCGTTATCGCTATCGTAGCGTTTTTTCGAGAGAAACGCTAAAAGCGCTAATAGCGTTGCTATATAGCGCTTTGCGGTGTATTTTTTTTTGCCTAAATATGCACTAAACTTTAGAATATATAACAAAAATAAAATAAAAAAATATAGTTATATTAGATAGTAATAAAAAAAAAATCAAAAAAAAAATTATTGTTGGTGAGTTTTGAACCCAGGTCTGCTGGAAATTACAGCACAGTCTTAACCATCTGGACTGTAGACACTTTTATGAAAATTGCACAATATATATTTATTATTTAGATCCGCTGTTTTTTTTTTAACTCGCTATTTACGCTTTTGGTCCAGAATTTCGCGATTTTTGCGCTTTTGGTCCCCTATAGCGCGATTTTAACGCAATTCCACCCAAAATCGTGATTTTTCGTTGCGTTTTTTACCAAAAAAGCGCTATGTAGCGCAAATTTTAAAACAGAGGATGAAACCCAGCTATTTTCGAACTCAAATAATCCAGATTATTTTGCTTAAACCCTACAAAATTCATGTCAACAGCAATAAAAAAGAAGCCATACAAAAATTTAATGAAGTTGCTAAATGATGTCATATATTGATTTTCAATGTCGGGATTATACAGCAAGACTGCAGCAGCAGCATACACTTGATTAAATGGGAGCTTAGGAAGACTACATCTACATACTACTCGTATATGGATTATACATTTTTATGTCCCTCGAGAAATATGATGTTTTTCAATACATAACCAGAAAGCCCCCTTCAATGATGGTGCTCCAGCACCTGCAAATATGTTAAAAATTCTCTTGTTAGAGAAGAAATATAGCACTTCAGATGTTAGCTTCTACTAGTGGCAGGTAATTTTCAAATGTATTTCGTACATGGAGGAGCTCAAGAAATGTATTTCGTAGAGCTTAAGAAGCTGTTGTTTTGTTGTAAAAGAACATTTTTCTGCAACAAACAATTCTCAAATAGAGGTCATTCCACACAAACAGCGGCAAACGAGAATCGTACCTAACTCGTCAAGCATGTGCCTGGTTGGGTTTCTAGTTAAAGGGCTGAGATTAGCTTTCAAAACCATTATACAGATGCATTCGGATTGTTTAAATACACAATTTTTAAGCAACTTTTTTTGTTTTTATTTATAAGCTGCAGTGTAAGGGATTGGTCAACTTTCAAGCTGAGCTTTTTCTATCTGAGGGCCTGAAAGACTAGAAGCTTATCGCTAAAAGAACTTAACTCTTTCTTTGCCCTTAATTGCAGAAATTGAAAGCTGCAAAGAAACAAGGCTATTGTTCTGTTTCTTTTTCTTTTACTTTAAAGTTAAAAAAGGGGAAATAATCGATCTAACTAAACAAATAAGTTATTACAAGTTCTAATAATACCTTAATCTTGCTCAGAAGCATTTTACTCTTGCTCTCAGGCTGAATATATTAGAAAAGGCACTGCAAAAAGAAAAAGAGTTTTGAGAACAAAATAATACAAGTAGGATCTCATTAAATAATTTTAACGACAGCTAGCAAAAATAAACAGATAGATTATTAGCTTTGCATGGGATGTGAAAATACAAAATACAAAATGATGCTTAAGAAAAATATTCTCGAAGATCTAATTGAAACATAACAGTTTAAGCAGATATGAGCTTACCAACTAAAAAAAGAGTCAGCATTAAAATAAGCTTGAATCGCATGGAACTCAATTTCAAAGGAATCGGTGCTTGAAACTGTCTTTGACACCCGGCACCATGTCTCAATATCTGCAGAGAACATCCTTCTTTCATTTTTAAGGACAAGAACACACCAAATAACAACCATAAAATCCTATTTTCCTTCAATGTATTTCTTCTAATTTGGTGCTTGGCAGCCTTTGCACTTTTTGATTTAGAACACTTCTAATTAGATAATAACGTATAGATAATTTGTCTCATTGAACTTTTACGCTCAGATTTCTAAGAGTGAATATATTTTTTCAGCCTCGACTATTGAATAGGAGTACGTTATTGAAAGTTTAAGCAAGCCGCTATGGTGAAATTGATACGCACGCTTATTTGGTTGATTAGCTTAAAGATAAAAAAATTGTTGTTTGGCTTCAAAATTTGAGATGGATAAACCTAACTTCCATGACAAGCTAAAATAAGCCAGTTTGTTTCTTGCTGCAAACAAACAATGACAACTTCCTAAAAAGCAGAAGTAATAACAATGACGACTTTAGCTTCAGTGTTCTCTTGCTAGTAGCCTAGTAGTAAGGTGACGCTAAAGAATATCAGATTTACCTGATTAATCCATCTGATCCCTCTAAAACGAGAATAACTCGATAAATCCCCCCTTGGCTCGAACCTTTCTCGCCGTTTTGGTCTCCAAAATCCATGTTTTGTCCCCTTATCGTTCGGAGTAACCTCAATATTAGACGCCAAATTAATATTTTGATCTTCTTCAGGGTCAATTAAAATTTTCCACTCCCCTCGATTAGATGAACTCCATGTTGTTCTCGAACCAGATGTTCCATCAACTTCACATTCAATTTTTTCTCTTTTTTCAAAAAGATCACTCGCCTTTACATCAAAAGAAGCTTTCGTAGTAATACTTTGTTCTATCCTTGCGCATTGTTTCTTATCGACGTCTGTTTCTTGAATATATTGCTTACTTCCGGAGAGAAAAGCTGCCAAATCATCAGATTCTTCTTCGTCTAAATTCACCCACCGTAAAGGGTTTTTCCCTTGCTCGTTAAAAGAAAGCTTTAAAGATGTTTCAACACGTGAAATTTGGTTTTCTATAGCGTCGACAAATTGTTTATGCCTTCTCATTGTTGTAGCATCTTCACGGATTCTGTAACTCTGGGCAACGGCTTTTTCAAACTCTTCCAACTATAGAAATGGGAGTTTTAGTTAGGTACAATTTATTAAACTTACTACATTGTTATAAACTAATAAATATATACAAAGGTGCTGTCATAGAATTAACATGTGAGCTTATTTTGATTGCAGATTTTAAGCAAACTGGCTGGATATTTTGGTGTTGAGGAGAAGGTCGGTTCATTCAGCTTAAAGCTTCTCAAACATGGTCCAACTCTTAAGAAAAAGCTTGGTTCAGTTTTCTCGATTTTACTGGCAAAACCCCCTTGGCTAACCTGGCATTTAAGCTAAACAACCAAATACGGTCCAACTTTAAAAATAAAAATAAGAGCCCCATTTATTCAGCTCAAAGCTTGTAGTAGCTTTTTCAGGCAGAATCCCCTTGAAAACCTCAGCTTTGAGGCAAATAAATAAATACAGTCCAACTTTCAAGCAAAAGCCAAGCTTAAAAAGCTGCAATCAAACAGTGGCTATGCAAATAAACAGAAAAGAGTAAAAAATAAAAGTAGGAACGAACCTGCCATTTAGCAGTGCCTAACGCAGTTTGCAGCTCTCTACAAAGTTCGTCTATGTACATGGGTTTTAACCTTTTTTCTATCTTCTCTCGTTCCCATGATCGGTAAGCTGATTCCATTCTGCAAGTAAAATTAAGGAACATTTACTTCCTTTTTCCCTAATAATGTATTAGAGCTTGTTTTATTCTAACCTCTAAAAAAATAAGCTATCTTATTCTTATTTGCGGTTGAGAATATAAAAAAAGTTTCATTCAGCTTTCAACTTCTCTACTCAGAACTCTGTAAGCGAGACAACTCAGGCTTTTAACTGGATAATGAAATGAGAACAACAAATAAGCAAAAGAAATTCAAAGTTTTTTTATCTCAATATCTATGAACTGAAACCAATCACTGCAAAACCAAAAATTGAGGACTAGAGACTAACCCAGGTATGTAAAAATCAGTCCACTACAAATAATCGCAAATTTGGTACACTGTAACTTTTTTACTTATAGGTTATAAGTGACTTACAACTAATTTTAACTTATAAGTGAGTTGTAATAAATATACAAACACGTTCTATAAGAAAGATTTTGTTTTTTTGGAAAATTTAATGTGAAAAAGCTAAAAACAATCCGCAAATTCCTAACTTTTGAGCTTTTGAGCTTCTTTAGCTTTTTTACCCAGAAAATCTATAAAAGCCGACATAACAAACAAACACTCATGTATTTTTTAATCAAATAAGTAAAAAGCTAAGAAAAAAGCACAAAGATAGATACATACAGATTTGCGAATTAAAAAAATAAAGAACAATAATAATAGGGGTTAAGAACTAAAGATCAAATTTTTAAGCTAATTGGAGCAACCCATATGGAATTAATAAAAAAACCCAATACACAAGATACATAAATATTTGTGAAAAAAATAAATAAAGAACAATAATGGTGTAACTTAAGAACCAAAGATCAACCTAATAAAATTAAGCAACCCATATAAAATTAAGCACAAAACCCAATAAACATATGATAAAATTAGAAACAAAAGATTAAGAACAAAGATCAAATTTTTAAACCCAATTTAAGCAACCCATATACAATTAAGCACAAAATAACCAATACACATGATTAAATTAAAAAGAATAGATATACAAAAGATTAAGAACTAAAGATCAAATTTTTATCCTAATTTGAGCTACCCATATGGAATTAATTAAAACCCAATACCCAGATGAGAAAAAATAAACAATACACAAGATACATACATATTTGTCAAAAAATAAAATAAATAACAATAATGATGTAATTTAATTTTAAAAACTAAAAATTAAATTTTTGAACCTAATTTAAGCAACCCATATACAATTAAGCACAAAACCTAATAAAAATATATATATATATATATAAAAGATTAAGAAGAACTAAAGACCAAATTTCCAAACCTAATTTAAGCAACCCATGTAGAATTAATAAAAATAAGATAAAATTAAAGTAGAAGATCAATTTTTTAAACCTAAATTAAGAAACCCATTTGGAATTAATAAAAACAAAACCCAATAAACATATAATAAATAAAAAAAAATAAAAAGCATACATATCAGCAGATCTTTGAACTTCTTCAGCTGCTGAGAAAAAAGTATCTCTTTGCCATAAATCAAAGCTATTTGCAACCAACATATCTTTAATATTTAATGATTTTTTGTTATTTATAAATAATAATTTTGATAAATATTACTCTTATTAATTTGTGAGAATTATTAAGAGTTTTTGTTGCCCTCTTTTTTCTTCTTTGCTTTGAACAAGCAAAAGAAGAAGAGAGAGAAACAAAGCAAACAGAGAATGAATATAATTCAATAAATCAATAATTGGGTAATATATATATATATATATATATATATATATATATATATATATATATTCCACTTTATATTATAGTACTATTATTTTCCTATTTTATGTTATTAATAAATACTACTAACTCTGAAGTATTTATGTATCTTAAAATCATGCGTAAATTTGATCGGTTTTAAATGTATATTTTTTTTTACATAGTTTAAATGTTATATTATGAAATAATTTTTATTAAAATTATTTCGGTAATTTAGTTATATGTTCAAAGTCGGTTAAAGTTACATGTGATTTCATATAAAACATATAAATTGATAAAGAGGGAATACCCTATTGCATAATAAGTAAGATAAAGTTTAATTAGAATAGTGTACGCTATTTAATAATGATTGCAAATTGATAAAAAAATATTATATATTTAATTCAAAGTTTTATATTGGGTAATATATATATATATATATATATATATATATTCCACTTTATATTATAGTACTATTATTTTCCTATTTTATGTTATTAATAAATACTACTAACTCTGAAGTATTTATGTATCTTAGAATCATGCGTAAATTTGATCGGTTTTAAATGTATATTTTTTTTTACATAGTTTAAATGTTATATTATGAAATAATTTTTATTAAAATTATTTCGGTAATTTAGTTATATGTTCAAAGTCGGTTAAAGTTACATGTGATTTCATATAAAACATATAAATTGATAAAGAGGGAATACCCTATTGCATAATAAGTAAGATAAAGTTTAATTAGAATAGTGTACGCTATTTAATAATGATTGCAAATTGATAAAAAAATATTATATATTTAATTCAAAGTTTTAAAGTGTAAAATTTAATTATGGTGCATATTTGTAATGTGTTTTAGAATGTTTATTATAGTAAGTTATTCATTTTAGTTAAATAATTAAAGACATGATTTGGATAATGGTTTGATAAATATATAGTTTCTTACATATTATAAATGCAGATACCATTATCATTCAACTTAATTTTGCAAATACATTTAATGGTTGAATCATGCTTCTTTGAATCCAAACTATAATGACATGGAGAGTACAAATATTCTGCTTATGTTTCTAAAAAAAAAACTTAAAAAAATTTGTATAATTACTATAATATATGTATCAATACATTCCAATAATTATTATTTTTTTAAATCCACATACAATTTAATTTGGAATAAATGTATAAATTAGTGTAAATTAAACATTAAATCTTAGAAAATTTGTTTAAAACAATATTATATCCAAATATTTTAAAATTTGAATGAAAATAAGTAAAGGGACACGAAAATTGGTAGAGAATAGGACTTAGAATATTTTGTACTCTCATATGCATCAAAAAAAAAATTAGGTGGAGATGAGAATGTGAGTTAAGTTTTAAAGGTTTTTTTATTTTTATTTTTATGTAGATGCATCCAATTTTATTAAATTAAATATTTGTAACCAAAAATTGTAAAGTACACATGAGAATGTTACTCAACTATGTTATGCATTATATAAATGTCAACATTACAAATATAACTTATAATACTGATTTTATCAAAATTTATAAATATTTTCATAATAATACAAATATACTTATTTCATTCAAACTATAGAAACATGAAAAAATTGATAAAATCTCTGTCGGTTCAAGTATAATTATCATATGAGCTGGTGATTTAATTATTAGTAAAGATATATTACAAGAGATGAATTAAATAAATAGGGAAATTAGGTGAGGTGGAGTAGAAGTGTGAATAATTAATTAATAATCAATTAAACATTGAATAATAATTGTGTGGTGGTATTTGTCAGGCCAACTAAATTGACTCAACTATATATATAGAGGACCCATTTATTTACCCAACCAACATACTTATTTTAGATATTTTACTATTAATAATATAACATGGTATATATATTTGGTACTGTGCTTATCCAGTGTAAATTTGTTTTTTACTTTTATGAGTTATTTTATTCAAGTATTTGCTTGAATGACAAAGATCCAGTTCTAGAACAAGAAAAGAGCAACAAACCTTTGACCTCTATCTTTAGTACAAAAAATTCAATTTTCTTAGAAACTTCAATTTTGATTGCATACCAAGAAGCTGATTTCTTCTGTTTTTTTAGGAAAGCTAAAAATGTTAAGGAGGATGGACTTTTGTTTCATAATTAAACAACCCAGCTTCAATTATCTTATCATGAAATGAAAAATGATTTATGAGTGCAGTAACGGAATTAAGATTTATTAATGCGAAAGGTCTAAACACACAAAATATTTGGCATGTTTTATGTCAAGCAGGATGGACTTTTGTTTCATACTTAAACAAACAGCTTCAATTATCTTATCATGAAATGGAAAATGATTTATGAGTGCAGTAACAGAATTAAGATTTATTAATGCGAAAGGTCTAAACGCACAAAATATTTGGCATGTTTTATGTCAAGCAGGATGGACTTTTGTTTCATACTTAAACAAACAGCTTCAATTATCTTATCATGAAATGGAAAATGATTTATGAGTATAGTGACAGAATTAAGATTTATTAATGCGAAAGGTCTAAACGCACAAAATATTTGGCATGTTTTATGTCAAGCAGGATGGACTTTTATTTCATACCTAAACAACCAGCTTCAATTATCTTACCATGAAATGGAAAATAATTTATGAGTGCAGTGACGTAATTAAGATTTATTAATGCGAAAGGTCTGAACGCACAAAATAATTGGCATGCTTTATGTCAAGCAGGATGGACTTTTGTTTCATACCTAAACAACCAGCTTCAATTATCTTATCATGAAATGAAAAATGATTTATGAGTGCAGTGACGGAATTAAGATTTATTAATGCGAAAGGTCTGAACGCACAAAATATTTGGCATGTTTTATGTCAAGCAAGATGGACTTTTGTTTCATACTTAAATAACCAGCTTCAATTATCTTATCATGAAATGAAAAATGATTTATGAGTGCAGTAACGGAATTAAGATTTATTAATGCGAAAGGTCTAAACGCACAAAATATTTGGCATGTTTTATGTCAAGCAGGATGGACTTTTGTTTCATACTTAACACAAACAGCTTCAATTATCTTATCATGAAATGGAAAATGATTTATGAGTTTCGCACAAAATATTTGGCATGTTTTATGTCAAGCAGGATGGACTTTTGTTTCATACCTAAACAACCAGCTTCAATTATCTTACCATGAAATGGAAAATAATTTATGAGTGCAGTGACGTAATTAAGATTTATTAATGCGAAAGGTCTGAATGCACAAAATAATTGGCATGCTTTATGTCAAGCAGGATGGACTTTTGTTTCATACCTAAACAACCAGCTTCAATTATCTTATCATGAAATGAAAAATGATTTATGAGTGCAGTGACGGAATTAAGATTTATTAATGCGAAAGGTCTGAACGCACAAAATATTTGGCATGTTTTATGTCAAGCAAGATGGACTTTTGTTTCATACTTAAATAACCAGCTTCAATTATCTTATCATGAAATGAAAAATGATTTATGAGTGCAGTAACGGAATTAAGATTTATTAATGCGAAAGGTCTAAACGCACAAAATATTTGGCATGTTTTATGTCAAGCAGGATGAACTTTTGTTTCATACTTAAACAAACAGCTTCAATTATCTTATCATGAAATGGAAAATGATTTATGAGTGTAGTAACAGAATTAAGATTTATTAATGCGAAAGGTCTAAACACACAAAATATTTGGCATGTTTTATGTCAAGCAGGATGGACTTTTGTTTCATACTTAAACAACCAGCTTCAATTATCTTATCATGAAATGAAAAATGATTTCTGAATGCAGTGACGGAATTAAGATTTATTAATACGAAAGGTCTAAACGCATAAAATATTTGACATGTTTTATGTCAAGCAGGATGGACTTTTGTTTCATACCTAAACAACCACCTTCAATTATCTTATCATGAAATGGAAAATAATTTTTGAGTGCAATGACGGAATTAAAATTTATTAATACGAAAGGTCTAAACGTAGAAAATATTTGGTATGCTTTAGGTAATATATAGGAGTAGTAAAAACTTCAAAATGTTTTAGTTCATCCCATCCCATCCTTGACTGACAATGACTGTTTATATGAAATGTTTTTTTTGCCAATAAGATTGTTCTATATTCCAAACATTGAGAAATTTATATGGAAAATACATTCTAACACAGATGCAAATGTCATCTCTCTACTTAAAATCATTTATAAAAAACAAATTTAATTGCTGGTAGGTTTCTAATTATTATAAATCAGTCAAATCACACATGTGCCAAACAGAAGGTTTGAGATTAAGTTAGCCTAACCACCATTTATATATTTTATATTCCACTTAAATTTGCAATTTTATTCAACTTAACAGACCATTAGCCTCTATAGTTTGACAGCTACAGATTAGAATCCAATCAAAAGGCATAAGAATAACAAAGTCAGAACAGATAAAAAAAAATCAATAAAATGATTCTCTTTAGGTGACTCAAGAGCAAATTGATAAATAAAAGAATAAAGGTCAAAAGCCATCAACATTCATCACCAAATTTAATACTAACCTGGCTTATAAATGACCACAAAAATAAAGAGCATATAACATGCCTTTTTTTTTGGGGATAAAAACAATCTTTCATGTTTTCTTTGTCCTTATCCAACACCACCACAAAAGCATCCTTCAAAGTTGTGATTATCAAAATTACAATGCTTTGAAAAGCATCAACCATGTTGCTTTTAAAATTACTTAATTGACAGATAATCAGTGTATTCTAAGATTTGTGCTGCTTACTAGGGGCTTCTTTGGTTACAACTTTTAAGCTCAGCCTTTTTGGTTGAGCAAAAACCTGAGCTTTTCATTTCCTGATTTAAAAATAAACTAAACATTTAAGCTGAATAAATCAACTTTAGCCAGCCTTAAAAGTCACATTTTTTGCTTAAAGCTGTAGCCAAACATATGCCAAGTGTAAGAACCAAAACATAAAATAAACACCGTACTGCTTGCACCCGATACAAGTATTAATAACAACTGTACGACTTTGCTAAAAAAGGTTACAATAAAAAGAATTATCGTTAGGATAACACAAGATAAAACTCAGCCTAGGTATCGATATGAATGGCGGTTTTTAAGCCTTGTATTTGTTCAGTTCATGTTGCACCAACCCGATACCAGTATCACACGAAGCTATAACCGATGAAACGATGGTTCTTTGAATATCCTTGCACTCCACTGCTAGCTTTACATCCCAGCTAATACTATTTGGGCTACAGATACAAGTAACGCAGGATCAGATATAAGTTCTAGTATTTTATTTTTCACTTATTATGTCCGCATGGGTTGAAAAACACATAAACACTTTTCCCTTTCCACCGCTAAACTCATCACTTTCTCTTAGCAAACTACAGAAAAAGCTTTCTGAAGCCCATCTTTAGATAATCATTAAAAAATCTGACCATTATTCATTAATCCCCTTTCAGTTGGTAGGAGTCGTAGGACAGTCAAAAACAAAAAGAAAACTATCTTCAAGTCTGTACGGAAACAAGAAGAAACTGAAAATACTTTAGAGTGAAGCCAAACAGACCTTAAATTTCCAAACTTATGGGGTCTGACTGTCAACTTTTCTTTTTGGCATAGTACAACAATTTTTAAGTAATAGTAACCATGGAAATTACTTTTTCAAGTTTCCATCACAAAAAAATGATAATAACATAGGCGAGATATTTGAGAATTTTTTTTACCTGTCTACGACAGTATCATCGCCTAAGGTGTCCATCATGTCTTGAAAGGTAAACCGGATGCTTTCTAGAATTTCCAACTCACCTTCCAAGTATTCCAGAGTCTGAAGCCATATATATATGTAATTTCTGATCAGGTTGAAGAAAAACTAAAATAGAAACTACAACATGCTCTTAAGTTTTAAAAGAGAATCACCATTTGACTAGCTTTCAATAAAAGAGTTAAGTGAAAAACTCGTCAAATGTGCATTACCTACAAATAATTATAAAACGAAAAATGAAAAAAGAGACTTACATGAGTATTAGTTTCGGAAATAGGAGATCGAGCATTTCGGAAGTAATTCAACAACGGTGTTGGCAACCCATAGTGAAGAAGTCCATGATTTTTGGAGAGCCAAGTACCCCGCACCATATGACTTGTCCAATTAGATACATATGAGCTGTCATCTGTATTATTTGACTCCTCAGAATCAATGTCTACATATATAAAGGCATTTGTGAAGACAAATACTGCAAAAATGTAAAACTATATACAAACGAAATAAAAGTAGGAAACATGTTTGTAAGGTTTTTACTCCATATCGCTGCCTATTTAGTTGACGAAAATCCCAGGGAGTTAAAACAATTCAGGATTGGGGAAGAGAGACAGATTACTATCATCCCTTGTTATAAGCTACACACACACACACACACACACACACACATATATATATAAAGTTTATCATGTACACGTTAAACTCGGGAAATCATTATACTAATGTCCAATGGGGTGAGTGTCTGTATGTTTGTATCCGGATACTACAAAATTGTAAAGGTAGAGTTGTTAACTTGTTGTTATACATGGCCTTTGTTTGGTTACAAATTGCAATTTACAAATTTAGTAATCTGATTTTGTAATCCTTAAAATCTGAAAGTCATTTGGTTGACCAACTTAAAATCTGCGCTTTCTGGTCATTTTCCTGAATAAGCTACAGCCTTTATGTGGGATGAACTAGCTTTACTATAAACTATAGATATCCAGCTTAATTACTTAAAACTAGCAACTAAACAAGCCAGTGGATGTTCAAAGCGCAATAAGTGGAAAAAAAAAACTAAATTTACCAAGTGGAATGATGTCATATGGATTGTCGCCTTCCGGGACAAACCCGTAGAAAGTGACAAGATGAGAACTTGAAAACTTTCCATAGCTTAAAAAGCACTGTTCCCCTGCTTTGCATGGTCTTGATAGTGGAAATTTTAAGGATCCCGTAACAGGGTCTACTTTACCATAATGTAATATATGGGGGCAAAGCTGCAATAAGACCAAAAAAATGCCTAAAGTTAGTTTACAACAATAGAAATGCAGAAAGAAATGGTTAGAAAAGGGAAACTTATCAAGAGGTCCCTCGAAAGTAACCCAACCTGTTCATGTAAAAGAGTAAACAAATGACTAGGTCAAACTCGAAATGGCTGTTTTACAGTTAAAAGTGCCTCAAAGTTAAAATACCTTTAGTAACATACAGAGGCTAATTTGTTGGACTGGTACTTATTATAGGAAAAAGCTCGTATAAAATTTGAAAGTGAACTTAAGCTTAGAGCCAAATCAGGTAAATAACTGCTCAAAAGTGGAAAGCACTGAAAATACCATACAAACTCTATAACTATCTCTGGGAAACATAGATTGTTGAAAATAAAAGTAGGGAAATTAAGGTAACTTACAGAATGATTGAGAAATCCTGCTATCGGTACCAGGCATGTTCGAAGCTTTCCATCAGTGAACATTATTTTCATACTATTTGAGTAAAAAAGCTCACAAGCCCATAAAAACTGCTCCCACGTGTAGAACTCTGCTGGAAATATGTCAGGAAACTCATGGCATAATGCAGGGAATAACTCATCATACTGTGTGCGCAAATGCTGCAATTAAATTTATGCCATTATAAGTAAGCAAATACGATATTTCGTTTTATTAAAAAAGAAACAAAGGGTTCTACATAAGAGCATCAACGAAGGATTCTCACCTCTTTTGCCTGCATAATTTCTTCAAGCAACAACGTTCCATCTAAAGTCATTATTGAATTTATTCCAAAACTCAGCCCTGCAGTATGTGAATTGGGCTTAGAGATAAGATACGAGCCTTCCCTAAATAACAAGCAAACCCACACGCACACACACAAAACATATCTTCAATATAACAAAGAAAAGCATCTGGCATACATGTAAGGCAACAAGAAAAAAAGATGTTCGTTACGATAGCAAGACTGTAGGCATGGTGTCATGTTTATTATTAACAAAGAGGTTACCATATACAACATTGTTCATGTACTAAACTCTGGAAGCAAGTATTGTAACCAGTCTCAAGGAATATAAATCCATTGAAGAAGAAGAGGAAAAAAAACCAAATTGATCATAATATGCAGGTGAGTACACGTTTACAAAAGAAGAAAGTTGTTGGTTAATATAGACACGAAAAGCACCTGTATGAAATGCTTCAGGAAGTGTATCAAAGTAGGACCTAAATTTTGAATTAGTATCGTGCTTCTCTTTCATGCTCCACAATAGCAGCATTGTTTCAGAAGAAATGCCGTCGATCTTTTCCAATACGGGGAACTGCATTAAATTTGAAAATTATGTAAAAACTGGCAATGTCAATTTATGTATTGCACATCAAAAAATGTATCTAGAGAGCAAAATGAACACGCCTGAAGGGAGGATTTTGTGCCCGAGCAAACCGTGTCAAAGCACCAGGCCTTGAAAAAATATAGGGCACAAATTTTTCAAGAACTGTTAGTATATAGGAAAACTTGTTAGATACTTATTACAGCGATTTAAATGAACAATTGTCCTCTTAGTTGAAACGGAAGATGTGCTTCATTCATGTCTGGAAAACAGATTTCAAGTTGCTTAAAGAACTTAAATTTCTTTTTTACTACAAATAGAGTCCCCACAGTATAAACATTTCTATCCGGCCCATAAGTTTGCATATACTCAGCAACATTCGAAATGCTTTACATGATTAGGTCTGTGTAATCTCACTTGACGAAAAAACGGTCCCCTATTTCGAAGAAAACTATGATTACAGCATAAGCAGAAGACATAATATTTATTGTTGTAAAACTATATCGTGTACATGAATATTTTATTTAACTATTCTCTAAGTAAGATCTTATCGGGATGTTAGTAAACTTACCCTAATGATGTTTCTTTTCCTAATAACAAAGGACAAATTTAAGTATCAATGATATATGCAACACTGGAAAATCTATCTCATAATGCATTTCATTGCATAATTTAGTATGAGTTTCATTTTTTTTGGTGTTAGGTAGGTAACTATGATATATTTTGAGCCTTGCGCCTGGCCTAGAATATCTCAGGACCACCCTGCACTCCTCCAAGTGTTATTCGATAGGAAAATAATCACTACTCACAAAACACAATATAGGACAAACTGATAAGAAAATAAATGGTCTTCCCAAAAAACAATATAGGACAAACTAGAACATAAATACAATAACAATATGAAGGACCGTACCATCTCAGATTCATGCACAAGTTCCTCGGAGATGATAACAGACATTGGGATCTCCATAGCTATATCTCCAACTTGTAGATCTTCAGTTGCTATGGCTCCTCTTCCAGCTCCCTCGACATCTATATATAATATATGAAATGTCCTAAGAAAAGAATACAGTATATCCTATACAGATTCGCATTATAATTGTAAACTGGAATTTTGGCAGCAAGCATAAGGCATATTATGATCTTGTTTGATCGTTAAGTTTTCAACTTTAAACCCATAGGTAATATATACTTTTTTTACTTAAAAAGTAAGAGAAAGTATACTTTTGAAAAATAAAGGTTTTGGTATTTTTCTTGAAATTATGATTTTCACAAAATTTACACTACATCACTATTGACTTGGCCCCATACAAAATAAATGTACTTTTCATTTCCTACCAAACGCACAAATAATCCTTAAAAAGTTTACTATTATTAATCCTCTACCAAAAAAGTATAGTTGCAAACAACGCGCCGAATGTCACACATGATTTTTTAAGATCGTATTGATCAGGTAAACAAAACTTACTAGCCACCTCCAATTTCGTCTTAACGCCGTTACTCTGACCCCATTCTACCAATAGTTTTTCCTTGTCACAGTTTTTGGTTGTGACAACCTTCATTGCCAGATCATTCTCGTCTCCAAGTTCACGAACCATACTGATAACTGCACCTCGTAAATCATGTAAAAGACCTGTCTTTTTAATATCACCAGTGGAGACTGTGGAAAGTTCTTCATCAATGACTAACAAGATTGAATGCAATGTTTCAAGTTCGATTACAGGATTACGGAATTTCGTAGAAGAACCTACTCCAGATTCACTAAAGTATAGCTCCACCTGTTATCCAAAAGAGTTCATTAAATTTTCCTTACTTGAACTTTCAAAATAAACACTTAGATGAACATGTGTCACAAGATAGTTGGAAGCTTTTTGAATCCAAGTTTTTAAGAATCTACAACTATAGCACTTGATTTAACCCCCCACCCTCTCTAAATTTGATCAGAAATCCCACTTTTTTTGTCTGACTCAAGCGCATCTAATGTGATTTGAATTTAAATCACTGTAAATAAATATAAAAAGGTAACTTGAACAAATTTTAATTACTAAATCTGTTAAAGTAGCACGTATTCTGAGACATCCCAAAATATGGTGATAACAAATAAATTGGAATCGGGGAGAATTTGGAAATAAAGTAATACCAAGAAAACTTGTCATAAAGAGGTTATCTGGAAAGATCAGCGAAAAACAAGATGCAGCAATTTCCATAGCTCAAAGGAGAAAAACTTCTTTCTTTATCTTTTTTTTTATATGTTCATAACCCGAAAAGAGTAGTTGTTATACTTATACCTCATCTGAACAAATAACCCTGGCTATTTGGACCAGTCTTTCCAAAGTAGTCTCTGACGAGTTATCACAATGTGTCTTCATCAGAGGTATACGACCCGAGGTATCAAAACCCTTGAGTTCAAGAAGCTTCTGAAAAAATGAATTGACACAATACTTGATATTCACATGAAGGACAATACGTATGTATGTGTTGAAAAAGAGAAACTAAGGAGGTGATATGATTTTAGAACCTATTTACCTTCTTTTTCTCCAAAAGGGGGTCATCGTCAGAGGGTTTAAGGACTAAATAGTAGTCATCGGATTCAGCTGATTTATCTACCAACTGCAATTAACAGATACGTGTTCACATCAAATCTTATACTCTTATTTGAACTTCTATCAAACAAATTAAACAGCTCTGCTCAGAAGCTTATTTGGAATTACTTAAGCTTGCAGATTTAAATATCCTCTTTCTAAAACATCAAGAGATTTATACTTTTTTTTACTTCAACATGACAGAACACAGATATTGCAACGACTAAAAATAAAAAGTTCAAAGAACAACTCCGACGGAATCAATCTCAAACAATGAGTTGAAGTTAACAATACAAAACTCAGTCAAAAGGCCAAAAAGAGGCACAAAAGCATGCAACAAGTCGTTGATTTCTATTTTCAAATCCTAATGCATACTCGCAGAGTACACAAATAGTGGTTTACAACTGTAATATAGCGAAACATAGAATTCTTTGAGTATTTTCACATTTTTAACTAACCAAAGATTTAGTCATTGCACATTTGTACTTAATAGAGGGAAAGCAGTCACAACCCCACAACTATAAAACTCACCATTTAAGTTTAATTGTTTTATCATAGTAGATTAATTATCTTAAAACCCACAGAAAACACCATCTCATATTATATTCATCTTTTACCCTAGAAATAAAACTACTTCTTCGAACCATTAGTGGGTTCACCTCTGCTTGTATAATAGAGATTATGGCAACTGCAAAAACAACCTTTAAATTCCTTGTTTGTTTGTCTTTTTACCTTAAAAGCAATAAACTTTAAGCAGATCCATTTGAAAACATTTTTAGTTTGAAAATTTGATTTCAATAGATAAACAAACACTTACATCCTTATAGAATGTATGGAAACCGGATATCTCATGAGAAGATGGAACGAAAAGGAAAGTCTTTTTTTCGGAAAATAAAAAAATAAACCATTTTCCCTTTATTTTCTTTAAAAACCAAACACAAAGAAAATATTACCCAAGAAAACATTATTCTTTTATATCAAAAACAGGGTTCAAAAAAAGAAGAAACTAATCACTCAAATCTCCTAACTGGGCACCAGATACTTGCTAAAAAAATAATACTAAATAGCTAAAATTTGTGACAAAACGATTAAGCCTATGAATGATACAAATATAGAATGAATAAATGTACCTCATGATTCTCCATGGGAGAGAGAGAGAGAGAGAAACAAGAGTGTACTTTTATTATACAAGTGTTTGATATCTAAGTATTAAGACTTGTTCTGTACTTTATTTACTTGTCTTTTTTGAAAATAAAATCCTGCAAATTTATAAACCCCATCACCATCTACTTGGTTGCTACTACAAAATACTAAGTTTTAATTATTGTATTTAGAATCATTCTCATTAAGTTATTTTACTACATCACCAAATCAGTTTTGTGTTTTTGATATTCTTTATAATTATACCAGCCCAGAAGATGATTTTATAAATACATACATTCGGAACTCGGAATTGGCAGAACCCAGATTGATTTTGGGGTAGAGGTCGAAACTCATGTGTTAAATAACTTATTACTGTGCGGAGCTAAAACGATATAACGTGTCAAATATCAATATCTTGTCTGTCTGGAGCCAACAAGCCAGTACGTCGCCTTCTCGTTACATGATACAGAAAAAGGAAAACTGAGTTTCAAAAATAAGGGAAATATGGATTTACAATCGAATGCAAATTATAAAATCAAACTTAAAAGGGTGCACTTTTCATGGTTACTACTAACTATGGGACCAACCTTGTTTAGTATGTTGTAACTACAGACTAACGGAGTATATTTGTCGTAAACTCAGATATACTTATCAAAAATGCAGATAAATGACTAGCTGCCTCTAAAAGGACTTAAATCCAGTTGAACACCAACAAGATAAAGAATGGTGGTGTTACTAGTCGTCTGATATTTTTACAAATTGGGAATATAACGGTTTTCTGAACAGCAAAAAAAAAAACCCAGAGAAAGAAACAACTAAAAAGGGTTCACAATTTTCTGAACATAGCTATACATAGAAATCAGATAAACACTCAAAAGCGTCTTATATCCCGTAGTTGCAAGAAAGAGAAGAAGAGAAGGCTAGTTTTTTACTTTGGTAAACAAAATTCGGTTCTGGACATTCAACTTAACATAGTACAACCATACCAGATATAAGAAAAAAATAAAATCAATTCAAAACAAAAAGGTCAAAGCAATCAGTCTTTAGACAAACACAAGGCAGAAAAGCTGAAACTAAACCAATCTTAAAAATCCAGATCGTAGTACCCAAATCCTGGCATTGTTAATTACTGTCGGCATACAAAAATATCCATCAACTTTTCGTAATAATCAGGTCTAAAACTGTAATGCCAATGATTCGCGTAGGAAACTAAACCACCATCAATATTTCAATACACCCGTAAATCGGTTTTAAATTTGGTACCTAAACCACAATAGGGATTTTAAAAAATGGCTCAGATCATTTCTTTCTAGTCTAGGGCTTTAGAGCGAGTGCAAGCCCTAGCTTCGGCAAAGCATTGGCAGCTTTTGAATCATATTCCGCAGAAAGTGTAATGAGAGATTTAGGCCTCCATTCCCGCTGACATAACAATCCGATTTTGCCACTATCTGAGAATCTTGTTTTGACAGTGGTAAAAGCATCGATTCCATGGGAACTTCCTATGGTGAAAGTGTTGTTGAAAGAAGATAGTTTATGGATCATTTCTGCAGCGACTTCAGTACGTGTCGACTGATTTACGGTGTGGATGTAAGAGGCTTTCACAGTTTGCCCCATGTCCGCCCTAGAAAAATGATTAAAATTAAAATACTGAACTAGAAAATAAAATAAAGTAAACTAGGTTCAAAGACGCTCAAGCTATGTTGCTCACATGAAAAAAGTAAATTCTCAACATACAGAATAAAAGAGAATTAATATTTTCTTTTCAAGTGTTAAAAAAAAATGCATTCTTCCATTTCTCAAACCAGAAAGAGGCCTTGGAAAAGGAAACAGAAGATAATTTTTAATTCCTTATTTGTATGAGTAGTGTGTGGGTGGCTAAATGTGGCTTTTGTTTAATATGTTTATGATAACAAGTAAAGTCGTATGGCAAAACATTCTACTAATATCTAATTCTTATACACACTGAATATGAGAAAGGATAGTGTAAGCCTACGTTAAACAAATACAGTACTACTAAATATTGACTTTAAAAAAATGCATTCTCATGTGTATAAAAAACCTCTTCTAAGTGTAATATCGGTACTCAGTCACAATGTAAGAGATGTAAAGATAATATAAGGAAAGCAAGAGCACATTTCAGTTGTTCCAAGTGAAAAATCTTCCCAGGTTTGTGGGTCTTTTGAATTGTTTCATTGTACATACTACATATGCAGTTACAAGATGAGGGGCAAAAAAAAACATAATCGGGTTCCAAGTACTTACAAGATGACAGTTACAGAGAAATCTGGCCTATTAATAGTAATCCCAGCATTGTATTTCGTAAACGAAGACGAAGCACTGTTGAAACCAATTTCCCCTCCCAAAGTGTGATTTTTGTCACCAAGTGCTGCAGAAAACTCCAAATGAGGAGTGGGGTTTAAGCTAAAACTTGAATCGATTGCGGCATGGTTATGAAGGTACTGCAAATCCAGCTGAAATGACCAAACAAAATAAATATTATAAGAAAATCACTAAAATTGCCACTACGTCTTAGAGACAGTTAATGTTGCTATTTGGTGTACTTCATCAGTATTTACAGAAATGACAAGTAATAAGTGTTCTTTTGTCTCAAACGAACAAAAAGTCAAAAACTAACTCTACAGTTCAATAGTTTGCAACAAAATCACCCTACAGCATATAAACCCATTAATTGGATGGTTAAACTTGATAAACTTTTCTAGTGGAAGTCAGATCAAATATTTTTACATTTTGGTAAGTGAAAAAGCAAAGGAACATGAAAAATTTCACACGGAAAAAATATATAAATTCGATTAATGACAGTATAAGTGGAAAACAGACCTTGCCGGACCTGCTGTCAGGTATGT
The DNA here is from genome assembly GCA_963682055.1 of Primula veris. Lineage (NCBI taxonomy): Eukaryota > Viridiplantae > Streptophyta > Magnoliopsida > Ericales > Primulaceae > Primula > Primula veris. The sequence goes on along the minus strand of OY821750.1, from coordinate 32,976,897 downwards.
CAAAGCTAAAAGCTGCTTTTGTGGACGGCAGCACATCAGTCACAGTAATTTTTGTAGATACCTGCAGATAACTCAAATTACATTAGAATGTAGCTAAAAAAATAGTATATGAAGAAAGGCTATCTTGCAAATGGTAAAAAGGACTTCTCATCTTACATTAGAATATGTATCAAATTTCACATCCACAGTGGTGTTTTTACCCTTGTATTGGGTACTTACGTCGCCAACAAATATGTCATCTCTTCTCACACCAGTAGCTGTAAAACCCTGTAACAAAAAGACCAAGTCAAACCTACAGTTGATAGCAAAGATCTAACAAAAGAACATGGAAAGCACAACCTCTTGAAAAGCATACCAATAATAAGTATCCCAAAAGACACAAAGAAAAATATCTCATAGTAACAAAATTTGGGACAAGAGAAGAGTTACTAATAAAAGTTTGTAGCCTTTTAAAAAGAGGTCTAATTTTCTATTCCGGCAACCCGCGAAAGGTAGTCAATAAACAAGATCTGTTGACTTCCACAGATGGTAAAAAGCCTTTGTTATTCCAAATGTTTTCCAATAGTCTGTCTAAAAATCCACAACACACAAAAAAACACTATAGCCTTTTCTCATTAAGCTTGAGAAAGATACTTGTCTGGTCACACGTACCATAAAAATATGATACCCAATTCATAACAGATGATACCGAGTTCAATATGGAAGACGAGCCCTTAATTGATCAAAGAGATACATAACCAGTATATTAACTATCCAAGAAAATAATTACAGACATCTGCTCGTAATACGAAGGAAGTAACCAGTGAAGTAAAGCAAGTTGCAACGAAACAACAATGCAAATAACAAGTAATAGCATAACAATATTGAGGAAAACCTAAGCTTCTAACAGAAGAAGGAAATTACATGCAAATAACGGTTATATAAATATTAAAAATAATTGGATAGTATCATACCATTCCAGTTGCACTTGGAACTGAAAAGGTGAACTTGTGATCGGCATTGTAATCTTTAGTCAAAAGGTCTACAAAAAAACAAGGATTGTAATGCTGAAACTGCAAACCACGTAACATGTAACACAAATTACAAGAGGCATAAGCAATACACAAATATAAGTTGTTTGGTTGCAGTTGTTAAGAAACTAAGCTATCTGTTGAGTTCGAGAAAATCTAGTCCATCCAGCTCAAAGCCTTTATCGTTTCAGGCCAAGAGAAAGAAAATGCTCAAGTTTGAAGCTGCTCAAACAAATATGCAGTCAAGCATTTAAGTAAAAAAAAACTGAGCTTATAAGTTGGAAGCAAACAGGGCCAGAAGGCAAAAGAACACTACTTTTTTATGGCAATTTTTGTTCAATCAATTGAATCTTAGCCAACGCCAGAACTTGGGATCTAGGGTTAGTTTCATGGTGACGATAGAGTTGAAACTAGCTTCTTAAGTTTGATAAATTATAGTTCAAAGGAATCAAAATGAGTAGCACTTGACTGTAACCACGAATAGAACCTGTGAAAATCATACATTTTCCTACTACTTTTTGTGCTCAAGACAAAGACTGAGAATATAGAAAAAAGATTAAACAATCAATTCAAGTAAAAAGTAGCCAACACAAATCCTATCCTATCATGAATTCATAGGAAGAAAGGTTTTTACCTATGAAGGAGGTTATAGTATTGCATCTTAGCAAGTTTCCATTTCATTAAATAAATGCAAAACAGTGAAGCTCTAAGACAGTAGATTATGGTGCCAAGTATCTCCCAACTTTACGTTACAAGCGAGGGATTAAAACTTGATGACAACCAAACTAAACACAAAGGTCTGACTAAAATGCAGTAACTAACAGTATATAGCTAACACGATTCATTTTAGCAACTATTATTGTGCAAAGGAGAACCGTGAGAATGCATAGAATAATAGAAAATAATAAAATCAGCCAAACGACAAACGAAGTAGATAATATTCTCTAAAATATTCGATAGCGAAAAAAACAAAAGAGCCCAATGTTGTCATACCTCTTGCACGTTTTCCAATTTCCAAGTATGGTGCTGGTCCGTTGCCCATGATGAATTGAAATAAATTTTACTCTACCACAACCTGTACACATTCACAATTAGTAAATGAAATCAAACTAGGGTTTCACTAGTTAGATACTTGACAAGTAAAACTGTCAAAAAGCTAATCGTAGTTTATATTCAAACAAACAAACAGAGAGACATTAAAGGCTGGTTTGGCTTGTAGGGTTTAGGCTAATACGTTGGCTCGTTTAACGTTGAGAAAAAGTTGAACTCATCCAATTTAAAACTTCCGAAATTTCTAAATCCAAAAGGAAAAAACTTTAGCTAATCAGCCAAATGAAATGCAGCTTATAAGCTAACAATATGAGACGAATTACAACACCCCTGATTATTTCAAGATTTTTGTTAATAAAATTGAAGTACCTAAACGGAGAATTTGCATATAATGTGAAAAGAACTCATCTTTTAACACAAACATACAAAAACACATTAATAACTTGTTTAGCTGCAGAGTCCAATCAATTAAATTAGCTTAAAAATTGTTTCTTTTTCAAATAAAAATTCCATTAACCTAGTGGGCTTAAAAAACAACTACAGTACAACAATTAATACAAACAAACAAACAAATAAGTTAGCCTAAAAATTGATTTCTTAAAAACCCAAAACAACACATTTGTTCCTCAAAAAGGGATACTTATGTTTCGTTTAAAAATTAAATCATTTCAAGGTTTTTAATTTCCATTTTTCCTCTTGAGTCTTTTTTAACATATATACAGTACAGTATTATACTATATATATATATATATTATAATAGTATATATATATATATATATAAAAAGATCATAGTTTAGTAATTAGTGTAGAATAAAAAGATTAAATCTTTGAAATACCCACTTGGATTAAACCTTTGGGCAAACAACAGATTTTTGTAAAGATTGATAATTTGATTTTTCCTTTAAAAAAAAACATAAACAAATATGTATGTAAAGAAATAAAAAGTACTTTTTTTGAAAATAAATAAATAAATAAAAGATAGAAAGAAAGAAAAAAAGAGCATTAACCTTAACCTTATTGAAGTCAAACAAATTAAATTAAATTAAATAAAAAGGTAAATAATTTAGAGCATTTTTATATATATTTGGGAAGCTTGGAAGAGGGGGCGGCGGCATATTTATATATATATATATATATATATATTTATATATATATATATTCAAATTATTATTGATTAGTAGAATTGGTCACATAGCTTTGGAAACTATACAAATTGTTCTTTTTTTTATCTTCTCTTCTTAGTTTGTTTGTCAAGAATAAGTTATGGGTGTTGGTTAATTATGGTTCAGTGATATGAGTTTTGACACGTTTTTGTTTTGTTGACCTACGTTTTTCATGAATTCCTTTTGTGACCTATGTTTTGGACAAATTTTGATTTAGTGGTCTGCCGTCAATTTTTGGATGGAAAATGACCCACGTACCATCACGTGGCTGTTTGAATTGTGTTATTATCAAAATACCCCTTTTTTTGCGAAGATATATAGAGAGAGATACAAATCATTATCGATTTGCACAATTGGTCACATAGCTTTGGAAACTATACAAATTGTTTTCTCTTTTATTTTCTCTTCTTAGTTTGTTGATATGGGTTAATTACGGTTTAGTGATATGAGTTTTGACACATTTTTGGTTTGGTGACCTACGGTTTTCCTGAATTCCTTTTGTGACCTACGTTTTGGACAAATTTTGATTTAGTGGTCTGCCGTCAATTTTTGTATGAAAAATGACCCACGTACCATATGTGTTTGTTTGAATTGTGTTATTATCAAAATACCCCTTCTTTTTCTGGTAGAAGATATACAGGGAGAGATACAAATCATTATTGATTTGCACAATTGGTCACATAGCTTTGGAAACTATACAGATTGTTTTCTCTTTTATTTTCTCTTCTTAGTTTGTTGATATGGGTTAATTACGGTTTAGTGATATGAGTTTTGACACATTTTTGGTTTGGTGACCTACGTTTTTCCTGAATTCCTTTTGTGACCTACGTTGTGGACAAATTTTGATTTAGTGGTCTGCCGTCAATTTTTGTATGAAAAATGACCCACGTACCATATGTGTTTGTTTGAATTGTGTTATTATCAAAATACCCCTTCTTTTTCTGAAAAAAGATATACAGGGAGAGATACAAATTATTATTGATTTGCACAATTGGTCACATAGCTTTGGAAACTATACAGATTGTTTTCTCTTTTATTTTCTCTTCTTAGTTTGTTGATATGGGTTAATTACGGTTTAGTGATATGAGTTTTGACGCATTTTTGGTTTGGTGACCTACGTTTTTCCTGAATTCCTTTTGTGACCTACGTTTTGGACAAATTTTGATTTAGTGGTCTGCCGTCAATTTTTGTATGAAAAATGACCCACGTACCATATGTGTTTGTTTGAATTGTGTTATTATCAAAATACCCCTTCTTTTTCTGGGAGAAGATATACAGGGAGAGATACAAATTATTATTGATTTGCACAATATCTTCTCTTCTTGTTATGACTGTCGAGAATGAATTTACGGTGTATACTGAACTTGTAAAAGTATCGAATCTCAATTCCCGATTTCTAAAATTTTAAATTATAAACTACGTTATTGAGTTTTTTACGTGTAGATTTAACTTGTAAAAATATCGTATCCGAAAAATCAATTTTAAAAATCTAATCACATATCTTGGATTATAAACTATGTCAACATCTTTTGAAAAAGTTTTCCTTCTCGTAATATGTATGTGATTATTTTTTTATAAATCAAAATTACACGTAATTTTGTTTTCGATTTAGTACTTTTGTGACGCAATGAATACCTCGTATTTACAAATAACTTCCGTTTATTGTTTAAAGCATGACGACGTGCAGTAAAAATAAACATTGAGCTTTTATTTATTATACTGAAACTGAATCAATCATCATTACATCTTGGATATAAACAAAAGTTTAATAAAAATGCAAAATTTTCCATTCACTACTCACCGTTCCTGAATCCAACAAAACATATACTCTAGAGATTAATTTGTTCGGGATAAGAGTAAAAAAAAAAACTAAAAGAAGGCATTTCCAAACCTTAGTAAACCCCGCTCGTGATCAAGGTTCGATCTCTGCTACTAATTACTATAGAGGGAAAAAAAACCTTTCAAAAAGACTTGAAGAACAACTACATTTGCTTAATTATTTGATCACACGTTCCCGTATGTATTAGTCTTCGTAGATCGTGAAAAAACCAAATTTGAATATTTTCGGAGAAGTTTAAATGCTTCAAGACTTGGCACAAAGAAGCAGTAAAATTTGCATACGAAAATTTAGATCCAAACTGTACAAAGTTTAACCTTGAAGAGTAATAATATAAATCTATTTGATACTATTACCTTTCAGTGAAAACACTTGAAAACTTAAGCTTGACTGAGATTCTTTTGTTACTTGTAATTATGCATTAAAGCAACCACAAGAACACTGACTACAAACTCGAAATAATTACCATAAGGTAATTAAATTCTAAGCCATATATAGAAGGCTATACCTATGACGATGATACAAAAGTTTTGAAAACAATGAACAAAAATTAAGGAATATGATACAACTTAGACGGTTTCAAATCCCGAGTGACGTTAAAGTAGTTGAGAGTAGTTATCCACCTATATTGTTTCTTCAAAAGATGAACCGCAATCGTATCTGGCCATAGCTCGTGTGTGCATTTTGTAGGCGGGTCAGGATAATTATACATCGACCATTTCGCGTTAAATCTGTTTTTACCTTTATGCCCTTCTTTTAACCACCCCCCTAACATTCTATCCTCGGATCCTTCGAGAGTTTTTTTCGGAATCTCCGAATCCCTAATCCACTCCACTATATCCCAGGAAAGTAAATATCCCAGCCCAGCCATAAAATTTACAAAAGGGTTCATGCTCTCGCATGGGATAACATACCCATAGTATAAATCTTCTCTAGACAATGGGATTAGAGAGTCCACTAAAGGTTGTAACCTGAAATATGTGTCGTCGTCGCCTTTCATCACGTAGTGATAAGGAGGGTAAGGCTGGTCCGTGCTATTAAATATTTCCGGTAGGCTAGAAAAATACGTATACGTCTTACCCTTGTTCATGTTTTCCGTGCAGTTGAGGATTATTATATCGTCGTACTGCATTATCTCTAGAGCGATCATGACTCTTTGATCTTCAGTTGTTAAGTTGCAAAACACAAATCTCACGTCAACTCTAGCGCCTTTCACAGACTGTATACCATAAACCATCCGGAGGAAGTGACGACGAGGATGCTGATCTGGCAAGGTTAGAATCCCGAGAAGGATACGCGGATCATCAGACGATGAATTTAAAGTAAGGTTGTTTGCTGAACTCGAGTTGCTTGATTCGGAAGATGCATTGGAAAAAGCGCATCTACCAAAGTTAAGAAAACTACCAAACCTAATCTCATTGATTGAGGCTAAAACACAAAGAAAAAGAAGGAAGAAAAAGGATGTGATGATAAAACTCCTCCCATTAGGCCTCGAAGGCTTCTTCTTCATCTTGAAATAAGAAAATGAAAATTTGTAAAGAGGGGGAGGTGAGAAATAGTGTGAGAAAGAAGAATGAAATAGCAAGTTCATTTGCACCTTATAACAAACCAACCATTAGTCCTTTTTTAAAATGATCAAATTCTTGAGTTAACAATTCTAGCTAGTCTTTCTTATATGTAAAGTCTTAAGTTAGGCACTTTTGTTCAATTTAGTCTACCTTTTTGACCTTTTGATCCTTGAAGGAAGGTGTATGACCATATGATCAAACCATGGGAAGAGCATGACAAGTGCTTTTACCAATAAGACTTTCACATGGAATTACAAGGCATAGTTTTAAAAATATTTAGCGTAACGTTCAATAAGGCTTTTGAAAATTGCCCGACTTTAAGACGTGTTAACACGTCGATTGATCTATTTTTTGCATGTAACGATCGTAATAATTCCTGATCGTTAATTATCACAAAGGCACGGCCATCGTATCACATTCCACAAAGTTTTGCTTAAATTAACATTAGAAGGAATTTATTTTTTGAAATCAACTAGAATCTGTAAACATGTGCACCTTGTAAGTAAACATGTGAATCTTGTAAATAATCATGAATCTATGCCTATTTTTTAACAATTTAAAGTCCCCAAACATGGGCGGAGAAAGCTCGTACATTAATCAAGCCTAACTTTGTCCAGACTTAAAAACTACACAATTTAAATATGATTTTGCTTATTAGACTACTTGCTCACAAATTAATTGAATAATTCTTGGTCAACTTCTAATATATATTAGGTATTTTTGCATAAGCACTTGGAATGTCTCCAATTCCCTTAACCTACTTTTCACTATACTTCGATGTAAATTTATTGACTACAATATGGTTGCTTTTATGAGTGCTCCATGAAAAAAAAAAAAGAAAAAAAAAGAAAAAAAAGAGAGAATAGCTCGTTACTACATAAAAACGTATTTAATTTTCAAAATCTCGGATTCTTAAGTCTTGTTTAATATTTGTTACATATAATGTAGAATTATGTAACATAAAAGTTAAAAACAAATAGTAAAAATAAATAATATCATGTAACATATGTATTAATCTTTAAAAGTGTTTTAAGTTCCGGATTTTGTATGATTAACTACCACTTATATGTACATTTTTATCATTTTCTCCGGAAAAAAAATCTCACTTTGCTCAAATCGAGTACTCCCTCCGTCTCATTTTATTGGAGTGGTATACTATTTTGGGTTGTCCAAATTTGTTTGGGCACTTAACAAAAATAGTAAACAATTTTATAACACTTACTAGATTATCCCTATATATAATATATAGTCGTTAAAATCAAGACAAAAATTAAAGGGCAAAAGTGTCATTTATCAATATAAAAGACAAGCACAATGATAAAGTCTTCTTAATATTTGTTATTCCCGTCCAATAAATTGGTACGGACGAAGTATTTATTTTGATCATGGGGATAGGTGACATAATTAATATGAGTATATATATATATAACTGTATTAGCAGTACGAAAGTGTCTAATTAATTAGTAGTATATGAACAACTAATTATCTTCACGTTCTTAATTTGTCTTAATTCATTTGGACACTGACATATATATTTGACAATCAAATTGTTCGACTTAATTATGATTAATACTGTAATCATATTATTTTTTTCTGTATAAAATGTGATTCTTGGAGATATGATCATTACAAACTTCGAGTCTCCATTAAAAAAGTGAAATAGTAAAAAGTCTCACTTTTCAAATTATATTTCCAAAATTTATTAGTCAACAATTCCTTCCAAAACATTACTACAAATTTCTCGGTACTCATGCATCTCAACCTAGCAATCTACCACAATTTTCCCTCTCAATAACCAATTTCAAATCAGAAATTATAGCGTTTTAATATCTTTATCTCTTTTCTTTTATATAAAAGTAGGAGTATATGTCTTGATTATACAAAATAATATTGATTTTATGAGAGTGAAATCCGGTCACAAAAATGACTTTCCTGTCACAAATCCGTTATAAAATCCGTAGCTAATAGACTCATCACAAAAAAAAATCGTCACAATTTCCGTATCTATTTATACATTTTTTTGTAGTATGTATATTACTAGCAGTGTGTCGAGTTATAGTTGGTCTCGGTTAGAACTGGTAGACCTAACCCGGATGGTTGAGTCCATTAATATCTAATTAAATTATATTCAATGTATACACTGAATGAGAAGCTATAATATTTATAATAGGGGAAGACTTAATTTCATAGGAAGTTTAGTAACCAAAACAAAATCTAATTTCGATTAAACAAATAGTAATAACAATCGAATTTCAGTCATTTGCTGGAACAAATTATCAAACTATATAAATATAGCTCAGGACATGATTTCACCTTTCTTATTTACATTGCTGTGAAATTGTTGAAAGTATTAGAAAAAGTTTAATTAGTAGTATGTTGGTTACATTTGTAGCTCATTCATTGATAGATAATAGTAATATTTTGCTTACATATATATACTAGTTGGTCACTTTCAACGATAGGGACCAAGCAATCCCATCTTTTCTACATGTTAATTATATATCGAAGACTTATTTGCAAATGTCTATTCCCAATTGAATATATCTAACTAAATTATATTATATGATATGTTTACACTAAATTAGAAGCTAAAAAAATTATAGGCGGGACTTAATTTTATAGGAAATTTAGAAACCCAAACTATACTTTCGATTAAACAAATAGTAATTATAACAAATATGGTGGTGAACCTATTTTTCTTCCTAGGCTCGGCTTATTCTACAGCTCGTGTCGTCTCTGAGGTCGTTAAGAGGTCCGGTAAGGATGTGGTCTGCTTCGATGACGAATTCTTGCCGTACCTGCACAAGCAACGAACAGGGGGCTCAGGTTAATATCAGACTTTCCCTCTCTGACGGTCAAGTCAGTACGATGGAAAAGAACGCAAGTAACTAAATTCGAAGGTTTAGCTAGAGAGTTAGAGGGGTCGGGCCGGTTACGTAGCGTTGTATCAGGTTCAACGGGATATGATTAGATAGGTCGGGTTCTTCTGGCTTTATCTCCCCTCCCTCTCTTTTTCTGTCCCCCTTCAAGTAGTGTTAGGAGGTATATTTATAGTCTCATTCGAAACATTTCAGCCATTGGATCACTGTACCGTCAAATATTAATCTAACGGCATTAGGGCTATTTAAGGCTCTGACAATAGTACAGTTCTTGAACATGACTCACAGTTGGTGGCCTGTGATTGGACCACGTCGATGAAACGTTGAGGGGCCCCTCTAGAAAGCAGCAACATTAATTGAAGAAACGTACTCAATACGCTTCTCAAGGCCGGAGTAGGTTTGGCCCGCCCCGTAAAAATCCGGGATAGCGCGTCAATCATGACTTGACGGAGACCCGGACATACTGTTTTGGGGGTGATATGGACCCGGATAAGGGGATATCGATATTGTCTCGCCATATCGAATTTCAGTTATTTGCTAGAAGAATTTATCAAAATGTTGCTGATCGAGGACATGTTCCAAATTATCAAACTAATGCTCAGGATATCTCACTTTTCTTATTTACATTGTTGTGATTTTTTGTTAAAGTATGAGAAATTAAAACGTTTATGTAGTAGTATGTTGATTGCTCTTCTAGCTCATTGATAAATAAAATATACTCTATCCCTTCTCATTTAAGTGTTCATTACGAAACTACGTGTAATTTTAACCGGTTTATAACTTGTATCAAAATTGTCAAAATGATTTTTTTTTTAAATCTAATCAAAAAATTTAACATTTGAACTATATGATCAACTTTTGAAAATTTTCATTCCGACAATTTTGATACAAATTCTTACCCGGTCAAAATTGCACGTATTTTCATAGTGAACAATTAAATAAGAACGGATGGAGTATATATACTAGTAATGGTGTCGCAAGCGTTGCGTGTGTGACGTGCAGTGCAATTAAAATATAAAAAATAAGTGTAGTTATGATACAAATATGTGGATAGTATATAATGATAATACTTAAAATAATGTTTGGTTATTAATTAAAGAGAGATAAATAATGTTATTAGTTATTACTTTATATATATATATATTTTATGTGAGTATGATATTATTGTAATTAATAAAAAATTATATGAGTATTTTTAAAAAAAAACTGGCTAAATTATACAGACTCGTTTGATTTGAGTTCAATTATTATAATATAATTATATATATATATGGTCACCTTAGGGCACAAGTAATCTCATATTTAATAAAACATTTTATTGAAGACTTAGGTCGCAAAAGATAGCTCTTCAAGGTTTAGAACTTGAGACCTAAAATTAGTTTAGAAATTCCTTGATTGATTTTGCATTTCAATTCAATAAAGTGTAATGATATAAATATAAATATATATATATATATATATAATTTTAATTTTAACACACATTCATGGATCTAATTGATGATGGTCAATGTAATTGCTTATATCGAGTTATATCAATGAACCAAAGTGTCTAAAAATAGTGTGTCAAAAGTCCTATACTAATTATATGTACACGGTTGCTCTTTTTCTACGTATATATCACACACGGTATTTCCCACTTCCTAAACACGTGAAATTAGAAGTTAGAGATATAATTATTAACTATTAATTACTACACTTTCATATTGTTTCATGGAGTGCTTTTAATTACAAAATTCACACCTAGAGAAGATTTAGTTGAGCAGGCATTTATAGTATAGAATTAATATAATCTCAGCAATTATTAAGAATGGACTTAATTTTATGCCCTAGTAGCTAGCTAGTATATATGAAGGCTGTCACGTTGCTTTTTCTTCTTATTATTCCAAACTTTTATAAACGATAAACAAAGCATTTCATTAATTATAGTTACATCAACATTTTTATGCAGTTTATAATCATCCGAGAAACTTCTCCTCGTGTTGAGCTGGTGTGTGCAAAGTCGTTAGAGGCTTAGTATACCCCGCTCATGATCAAAGATCGATCAATCGCTCATTAACTTCTCCCCGTGTTGTACCTAATTTCCCCTTTACGCGTATTTTTAAGAAAATATAAATGTTATCTTTTTAATCTACCAATTAAACATATGATATTCCTTAGACTTTTTTTTTTAAAACGTCACCGTGGTCTTCCTATTTAAAGTCTTTATTAATTAAATAGGGTTTCACCACGTCGAAATTTCCACTATATATATATATATCTACTTCTCATACACTAGTTGTCACACAAAATATACATATACATAGTCCATTAGTCCAATATATATATACGTACATTGAAATACAAGACTCCGATCATATAAATTACTAGTAATTAATCACAAAAACATGACTAGAAACAAGTGGCAAGTTGTAAGCAGGCTCAAAGGAGTCGTCAAGAAAATAATTTTTATTCTCAACCTGACCAAAAATAATGTTACACGGTGGCGCCTGGCCTCCTTTCTTGGCGGTGGCGTCAGTTGTCACCGCCGCTTCAGCTTCAACGATCGCCATGGTCTCCCTGCAGCCTTTCCCAACAATGATGACGTGTCGGTCTCTTCCGGAAGGATATTGACGAGGACCGTCAGCTGTTACTCCTCAGAGTATGACGTGGACAGGCATGCCGAGGCTTTCATTGCCAACGAACACCTGCGCCTGCGGTATGAAAGAGAATATTCTTTGAAGCTAAATTATGGTAGGGGATATAGCTTTGGCTCTTCATCTCCATCTCCTTGATCATGAGGGTGCTTTTCTAGAGTTCTTAGGATTATTTTGCTTTTTTAAATTTAGAAACGATAGAGGTTTTGAATGGATGAAGTCAGTGAACCAGCTTATTTGGTTGAAGTTGCCACTAAACAAGCATGTGTTAATTAGGGTTTGAAGGATGAAAATTGAGCTAAATTGCGTATTTGGTGCGTTTTTATTGGATTGATGATGGAATTGGGACATTTTTTGCATTGTTGATGTATCATGATCGAAGTAGAGATCAGCTAGGGTGGGTATGAGGCGAAATGAGATGAGTTTGTTCATGTTCGTCTCGTTTGGATCTTATTGTTGTTTGTTATCGTATCATTTTTGTGACGAATCAAAAAACTTCTGCTTATTATCCTATCGTTGATCAGAATATGAATATTTCGTTGTGTGTCATATATATTTATTATTTTATATTATATATATATATATATATATATTTTTTTTTTTTATCATTATCATCTCCGGAAACACTATATTATTGTTCGTTATCGGTTCATTTAGTCAATGCTTTATAGAGATTATATATAAAAAAAAAAGAGGTAAATGATTTATAGAGTTTACTACCTTATCTGGTGCAGTTTTTATTTATTTATTTAGTAACTTCTACTATGAAAATTATAATTCAATACCTCATAATACCAAAATCACTCAATTTAATACTATATCCGTCAATTGCTTAGCAAAAAGGGAGTAATATTGTCCAAAATAGTAACTTTTCCGTCGATTTAGTACCCTCTCCGCAATTTAGTAACTTCAACAAGATATTAAACCGTTTAAATCCCCATATAGTAATAAACAATCACGTAGTGATTCAGTAGTGACATTGATCCAAAATATGGTATTTTTTCAATTTGTATATATTGTGTTTAGATTTGTTCATAATTCCTTTGTACTGTATTTTGTTTCACATTCTTTGAGTATTATTATATATTTTTCGTTTTCCCCTTTCTTTAATGAAATTTCATAAGTATATATCCTGTCTTGTTTGTAATATGAGATTGGAAATGCAATGAATCGGGGTACAGATAACGTCTAATTATTGCTAATTAAAGTCTGATTACTTGTATATATTTCTTGCATTCTTTGTTATATATTTGGTTTGTAGCCAAGTCAAACACTCATACATATATTCTATGGTCATTGTCATCGTGGTTATGATTTATGAGTTGTCATTAATTATGATTGTTAGTTTGAAGGTTTAATTAGACTTAACTCCTAAGATTTGGGTAACGACTTGCTCAATTACCAGATTAACTTCAACCACCCAAGTAAATTAAAGATGTTCGTTAAACTTTTATAGAGAATTCCGATAGAAGTAAAATTGTATTTTTCAGAAAGGGTATGACTTTTGAAATAATGGTATGAAAATATATAAATTAGGATATAAACTTTTAAAATAAGTGTATGGACTTTTGTAATAAACATGCGAAATATACAAATTAGGGTATGGACTTTTAGTTATGTTTTTATTAATTTAATTTAAAAATTAATATGTTCTGTTAATTTAATTTAAAAAGTAATATGTTTTTGGTATATACCCTGATTGGATTGTGATTAAAGTTTGCTCCCTAGCTAACTTCTCGTCGTGTTGTAATTTCCCACTTTATGCATACCTTTAAAAAAAATATAGTTGTTGCATGTTTTTATTCATCTATGGACATTTAATATAATATTCATTGACTATTCTTAAATGTCTTCATGTTTTTCCAAAATTCTTTATTTATCAAATAAAATTTAACCGCCTCGAAATTTCCACGACTGTCACACCCATACCAACCACTAAAAAAAATAAAATTAGTTTTGTCGATTTTTAATAACAAAATAGCAATTAATTCTGTTGTTAAAAAATAAATAAGATTTAACGACATTCGTATAATTTTCAAAAAGTATAATTATTGGTAAATAAACACTAAAATAAAAAGTTAAGATAGTAACAGTTTATTTTTTAAAAACTGTTGGTAAATTGAGTGTAGTTAAATTTTAACAACAAGAATTGTTGTTAAATTTAACGACACTCATTTTACCATCAGTTTAACAATAAATGGTCTGATGATGTTCTGATGGCAAGGTGATATTTTTTTTATAGCGAAACTTTTTATTGTAACGCACATAATTAATATATATATATATATATATATATATATATATATATATATATATATATATATATATATATATATATATATATATATATATGCAACGAGACCAAAAAATATACCCTACTCATACATATATATATTCACATAGATCATTCAAATCCAAGACTCCCATCATATAAACTAGAAATCACAAAAACATGAACAAAAACAAATGGCAAGTTGTAAGCCGGTTTAAGAGAGCAGTCAAGAAAATAACATTCCTTTTAAACCTAGACGTTACGCGGTGGCGTGTGGCATCTTTTCTTGGCAGTGCTGCCAGTCGTCGTCGCCGCTTCAGCTTCAACGATCGCCCTGGCCTCCGTGATGCCTTGTCCGATGATGATGACGACAACTCGGTTTCCTCTGAAAGGATTCTCACGAGGACCACCAGCTGTGTTTCGTCGGATGACGACGTGGACAAGCGGGCCGAGGCTTTTATTGCCAACTTCAAACGGCAGCTGAGGATCGAGAGACAAATTTCTTTGGAACTTAATTATTGTAGAGGAACTAGCTTTGGCTCTTCATCTCCATCTCCTTCATAAGGTTATAACTTTTTTATAATTCTTAGGATTATTATTATGGTTTTTCGGATATAGAAAAGTAAACCAGCTTAATTCTTTGGTTGAAGTTGCCACTAAACAAACATGAACTAAATTGGAGATTGGTTATTTGGTGTATTTTTATTGGGATTGGACAGTTTTTTATTGGTGATGTATCAAAATTTTGATATATCAAATTTGAAGTAGTGCTTTTGTTCGAAAACGAAGGCCGTAATATTTTTTGATTTGTATATATTGTGTTTGGTTTTGTTCATATTTCCTTAATTCATTTGGCCTTTTCCCCCCTTAATTTCACGTTCTTGGGATATTATTATTTATCGTTTTTACGTTAATTAAATAATGAAATTTCATAAGTATCCTGTATTGTTTGTAGAAGTTGATTTGGTCAAATATGAGATTGGAAATGCATCAATTTGCATGTGCGAATAAAAGTTTGATTACTTGTATTTCTTGCATTCTTTGTATGTATTTGGTTTTTAGCCAAGTCAAACACGTACATATCATAATTGTCATCGTGGTTATGAGTTGTCATTTTTTATTGTTAATTTGAAGTTTTAATTAGACTAATTAACTCCTAATTAATGTTTAGGACATTAGGTAACGACTTGCTCAATAACCAGATTAACTTCAACGATCGAACGAAGAAAAATTTATATTCGCTTAAACTTTTATAGAATTCGGATAGAAGAAAACTGTCTTTGCGATTTTTCTCGGCGAAGCAGCGCTAGCCTTCTCCTAATTTAGTCCACCCCCCCGCCCCCCTTCCTTCCTTTTCCACCTAAGGTTTGCAGATTTACGACTAGCTAAGCTTTTCGCTTATGAGAAAAAATAATATGTATCCTGTAAGACTCCGGGGCCGACCCTATGCTTTAGGGCACCTGAGCGGCTGAGCCTGATCAACTCTTTTTATGAAAAAAACGAGTTTTGGTTCCAAAAGTTCAGTGAAAAAACAAAAATAATAATTAGTGAATGAATACTGCAAATTAACACCAATATTAATAATCTTTAAATAGGTCTTGCATGGGTTTGAGCCTTGCAATATCATTGTTGCTTTTTGTTTAATCTCTATAAATGAAAATTTTAAATAAGCAAGATTCAAAACTGAGACCTTTTTCTAGGCTGTAACATGTAATCTATATCTACTCGTCCCACAATCACAGTATTTGCTAATTAATTTATGCACTAAAAATGTACATAACATTTTTAAATATGCAGCCCGACATCTATCCAACCCGACATCTATCCAGCCCGACATCTAAGCTCATGGCTATTTTTGGTGTGGTCGGGGGCGGCCCCGACTTGACTTGAGGATATTAGACCGGTATTAAATCACAATTCACAAACAATACCACTTGATGTTGTTTTCTATGTATCGGGATCGTGAATGCATGTCCACATTTTAGAATTTACAATACAATGATAATTGCCTGTGCGGTATAATTGTTTTTAGTGACGGAGCTAGAATTTATAAATGAGTCCGATGAAATTATAATAAAATATACGAGAGTGTTAATCCATTACTTCTATAAATTTATTGATTGATTGGTTTTTCCTAATATAAGGGTGATTGTATTCTTTCACATCATGTACAAGCCAATCTTTGTTTTATGGGGATATTAGAAGAGATGAGTTTCGACTTTTCATTATTAATAAAATAGTGTGTTTACCTATCAATTTATAGAAATGAGAGATGAAACATTGTTCGCAAAAATTAACTAATCATTTGGGGGATGACGGATGCGTTAATTCAATTAGCTGAGTACTAACTTGTGTTAAGATGTTCTTTCGATCGTTCTAAGAAAATGGTTATCAGACATCAAATACACAACGCGTAAAAAAATCCAATAACAACATCAACAATTATCAATTATCGAATTAATCTATAGTTAAAATGTTCAAGTGGCCGGCCCTTTGAATTGTTTTATGGTACTGTTCACTTATTTAACATCTGCGGTACATTATTAAAAATTAAATAATCATACTGACCTTTTTAAAAAAAATATATATATCATAATAGTATAGAATTGTAAATAGAGATTTATAAGTCATATCTACTAATCAGGATAAATTCAAGAATTTAAAGTGTATTTTCTTTTTTTAGTATTTAAGACAATCTTGCTTGCATTAATAACTTTCGGATTTACTGTTAATTCTTCACCATCATAAAAATAAGAACTTGAAAGATTAAAAAAAAAATTAAATACAAATAAATAAGAACTTAAAAGAAGTGAATTATATAATTTTGAAAATATATTTAAATAACCTAAAAAGTATATTATCCAAATTAACAAACACCCAATACTCGATAGTGAGAGGATGGGATCACTAAATACTAATCCATCATTTTCAATGTCGACTCGAAAATCTTTTAGCATATATGTATCATCTAAACCATGGCCGGTCGACAGTGTTATAAGCCATACCAATCAACTTGCTTGAGTTTCTATAGTCTATCGTCGTCATCGCACTCAATTATCACCATGTATTGTTCTTGAATAGATGTTATATCCTGCTCTATGTATTTTAATGATTGGTAACATCTCAACATATAATGTAAATTATATATTTCATCTTTGCCTAAATTAGTGTCCTCATTTTGAAAATTGCGACATTTAAGTATTTGAAATAATCACTCAAAATTTAACATATGAACATCAAAATTCTAAAACAAAAACTATTTGTTACTTAAAATACGAGTCTATAAGTGTAAAATTGATATGAATATAACCACCAAAAAAAAGGATACAAATGACAAATAGCTAAAATGGAAAAGGAACACTTCTTTGGACGTCCCAAAGTGAAAACATAACACTTTTTTTTTTTAAGATTAAACGAACCGTATATTGATAAATGAATATGTACAATCCCCGAACAAACAATTACAAGAAGTTACATTACATGATAGGCTATGAAGTTTAATCGCCAACAAAGTTCGGGCTAAGCTTCCAATGTCTACTAATAAACATATTTCTACGATTTTTAGTAACATTACTTAACTTGTTCATGCTATTAATAACATAAAACTCAATGATTCTAAAAACTTGTCCGGAACTAGACTTTCTTCCTTCGTTAATTCTAGCATTGTGTTCCCGCCACAAACTATATACCGTTGATGCGAGTAAACACTTTCCTAGAGTGGCGGATGCCGATTTTCATTTGAAAACTTCACCTGACCAATTAACCCACTCGTTCCAAGTCACACACGAGCCCATAAATCCAGCTTTTGAACAACCGATAGTCCACACTCTTCTAGAAAACTCGCATTGAAAAAATAGGTGGTTTACACTTTCCGCATTTTTTAGACAAAGCGGACATCCATTAATTCTAACAAGCCCCATTTTTTGAAGGCGATCAAAAGTTGAAAGCCTATTCAAAACGGCTAACCAAAGTATGAAATTACATTTTGGAGGTGAGATTCTTGCCCACACCACGTGGTGCCAAGAGACCGCCTCACTTTTTTTTCGTATAAAATCTCATGCGGACTTAACGGAATAACCATATGTAAGATCTGGTTTCCAGAAAACTTTTGGAGCTGGAGACGGAAGCGGGACAAAAAGGGTAAAAACATAACACTTAAATAGTGGCAAATGGAGTAATTTATTTTTATCAATCGTCTAGTCGGGATTTACTATACCTACCGAGCTTGACAAACACTTTGTTGCCCCGGCCATGAAAGGAGTTTAGCACCCTCCCTCTTCGGGCATAACCAAACCATATGTTGATGCATCAATTAATATCTATAATGTCGTGAAAGTTGGTTGTGTAAAAATCAGGAAGACTTGTGGATGGGAGGCTTCCATATATATGTTCATCGATCGGGAGAGTATCAAACATTACAGGGGAATTATAGGCAATATTTCATGGACTTAAAGTATGTTTGGTATAGAGAGGGGCGAGACATCATCATCGAATCAGATTCAAGAGATGCGTTTCAAGCTATTGAAAACCATACTGATCTAGACCATATACAGACTACATTCTTGTAGCAGAAATAAATCGATTGCAGACCAACAATGGAAGTGTTTCATTAGATGGGTAGCTAGGGATGCTAATAACTGTGATGATATGCTATCAAAGCTTGATTATGAGAAAAATCGTGAAAAGATAATTTTTGAACAATCGCCAAGACACCAAATGAGATTATGGCTGCGCTAGCCGTTGAATGCCCTCAGTGGGGCATAGTCTTTTAGCTAGACTGGACGATTTGTCATTTTTAGTTTCTTTCTTTTGCGCGCTCTTTGTTTTTCTCGGCATTAAACCCCCTCGTACCAAAAACAAAAAGATTATTTTTTGTTTTCCTTCCTCTAAAATCTTTTTCATGGCTGATTTTTGAATGAAATTGCTTATATTCCTCATTTTTGTCTTATGAATCTTTTCAATCAGTGCATTGGTAAAAATAAACAGAACTTATACATGGACACAAAAATATATCACCGAAGGAGCCCTACATGTAGAGTTGTAAATAAACTGAATTGCCGTCAAATTTTTCGAGCTTGGTTTGGTAACGACTCGGTTCATGTTCATATTTTAGCAATGTTCCAAAAGTTGCTAGGCAGACTTTAGAAACTTGCCACCTAGCGCCAAATCGCCTTAATTACATCTAATCTGTGAGGCTCTGACTAACACTTATACTCCGTCTAGGCTCGCCTTTTATAACATTGCCTTTTAATGAAATAATAATGAACAAATATATAGCGTCACTTTAGAAAATGAACCAATCGTGAACACAACTGTGTTTGACTCGTTTATTCTCGAGTTCGTTTAACTATACAACATACTAGTAATCGTGCCTAACGTGTTATGTGTGCGACGCGTAATGCAATAAAAATATAGAAAATATGTATATTTATGATATAAATATGTGGATAATACAAAAAAAAAAACATAGTTTAAAATTTAAAAGAATGTTTGGTTGTTAAGGAGAGATAAATAGTTTTATTAGTTTTTACTTTTTATATTTTTATGAGAGTATACCATTATTGTAATTAATATAAATGTGTAGTGGTATTTTTGAAAAAAAATGGCTAAATTGGACAGTATTATTTGATTTTGATTGACTTATTATAATAGAATGATGTATACTTATAATATGAAGATATATCTAATGTCATACCTCGATCGGTTATAGTACAGAATATATCAATAAATTAAATTTATAATATATACTTACATGTACTAATTATTTTTCATGATTATTGAATATTTTAAATAAAACAAACTGTTTCATGAACAACCCGTTTTCGAGTCGTCAAACATCGTCGATCATTCAGTTCGTTGCTTCATAAATTTTATAAATTTTTAAATTAACGAACATCGACACAAACAAAGCCCCACTTCGGCTCGATATGTCAATTTACAAACATACCTATATAATAATAATAATAATAATAATAATATAAAAAAAAGAAAAAGAAAAGAAAGGAAAATAAAAATGTTTGTATTGACACGTGGCAAACAATGATTGGTTTAATTTCGTGTCAAAAGCTCCCCTTCAATATATTTGCAACTCCAAAAATAATACAATTATATTATTATTATTATTATTATTTATGGATCTTCTCTTTCTATCTCTATAGGTACCATTTTAATCCTATAAATAATAATTATTATTATCAAATTATATGTTTAATATCTGATCTGGGTATTTACTACTTAGCTTTTGTTTTTGTTGATTTATTAAGTAAATCAAACTACATCTTATTTTATTCATTGTTTTTGTAAAATAAATAAGAGAAGGGTAATTTGATGAGATTTAATTTTATGTTGAATATTTGATCTGGGTATTTACTAAATAAGCTCCTTTTTTTGTTCTTTTTATTGAGTAAATCAATTACATCTTTATTTCATTCATTGTTTCTGTAAAAAAAAAAAGGTTATTTGATGAGATTCATTTCAGTTTTTAATGATGTATTTATTATTATTCCCAGATTTGTTTGATTAGGTTAAAATGAGATTTGTTTGATTAGGTTAAAATGAGATTTGTTTGATTAGGTTAAAATGAGATTTGTTTGATTGACGTTAAATTTAGATTTTGCATAAAATTGATTGTAGGACAAAAAAAGGTAGTTTTTGTTTTTGTTTATGGGTATTTTTTGTGAGCAGTTTTTTAATTTTATTGGTTTTGTAAATCTCGGTTTTTTCTCTTCTTATTGAATTTCAGTGTATTTTGTTCTCCAGCTTATAATTAGATTTAGGCTCTGTTTGGCAACTCAATTTTTTAAGATCATTTTTGGAATTTTGTTTTTATAATATGTGGGTGTTAGGACAGTCAGATTACTTAGCTTTTAAAAAGCAGATTTTTAAGCTGAAAAAACTGAAAAATCTGAATATAAAAAATGTGATTTTTCAGTGGAAATTTCAAACAGATTTTTTAAAGGTGATTTTGGACCAGAAATCTGTTTCCAAACATAGCCTTAATCTTTTGTTTTCATGCCTGAGAAAGCTAAAGTTTTTTTCTTTTGTCGGATTTGAGAAATGTAATTTGCTTAAAAGTTGTTGAAATACTTTGGTTTGGATAACTTGTCTTAAATGTTTGACCTTGTTTGGTTTTATTATTGCCTTCAAAATATTAGAATTTTCAATCTCGATGAACCAAGCGTTGTTCTGAGTCTTAAATAAGCCATCTTACGTTCATAAAAAAAGGTAAAATCATACAGATTTTATCAATGCGAAGCGCATTAGACCTAATTGTATAGTACATCCTTTTGCTACATACTATCATCGTACTGAACTCGTTAAACCTTTTATGTTCAAAGTCCGTTTGTAAGTAAGCTTGCCATGTATACGCGATTCTGTTACGGATATGGAAAGGGATGGCTGAATGAGTGAATATGTTTGCAACATGTGCAAACCAATTTTTTCTTACTATAATTTGGGTTGTGTATATGATAGAGGATGGATGAATGAGTGAATATATAACACTTGCAAATAGTTTTTTCCTTATAATTTGAGTTATGTATATGATAGAGGTTAGATGAATGAGTGAACATATAACATTTGCAAATAGTTTTTTCCTTATAATTTGAGTTATGTATAAGATAGATGATGGATGAATGAGTGAATATATAACGTCTGCAAATAGTTTTCTTCTTACGATATTTTAAGTTGCATATGTTCATGCATGAAACTTTTGGTGCAGATATCGTTTTCCCTTAAAATTGTAACGAAAGAAAATGGGTGGTGGGTTTAAAGTGCTTCACCTTGTCCGGCCTTTCCTTCCCTTTCTCCCCGAAGTCGAGAGCCCTACCAAGAAGGTTGCGTTTAGAGAGAAGGTCATATACACTGTTATATCGCTTTTCATTTTCCTAGTCTGCAGTCAACTTCCTCTGTATGGCATACACTCTACAACGGGTGCTGACCCATTTTATTGGATGCGTGTTATTCTTGCATCTAACCGTGGGACGGTTATGGAGCTCGGAATCACTCCCATTGTGACATCTGGAATGGTTATGCAACTTTTGGCTGGATCCAAGATCATTGAAGTTGATAATAACATCCGTGAGGATCGTGCCCTATTGTAAGGAAACAAATTCTTTGATTTGTTAAATGTTTTAAGAGAAACCATATTCGTTTGCAAAATGCTTCTAATCAACAAAGTTTCGAAAATCTTACCAGCTAAAGACCGATCGAGTTTTTGTTGTTTTCTATTTCAAAAATGTATTAGATGCAGGTTGGTCATGCATCCACGTAAGGGGGTCAGTTTTTTTTATTAGAATTTTAGTTGAATGTAGCAATACCCTTTTTGTTAAGGGTAGTGCTACACGAATAAAAAACTGTTGTACGATAACATACGGAATGTGGTGGGTCGGGAGCGTTATCATGCACATCATTGAAGTGGCGTAGCCCATTGTTTTCTTATCATACTGATACAGTGCAATAATGACACACATTTTGTAATAAGGGTGTTAGTTGAGTTTTAGTCCTTTTATAACTTGTTGCTTTTATTGAGTAACTATTCTGGTATCAGGACCTGTACTATTATATTGTGATGCAGCAAGATTTACAAGGTTTTACCTTGAAACATACTTATTGTACTCACAAGTTTCCGATTGTGCTGATTAGCTCTGCTCACTTGACATGATATAGTATGAAGTGACCATTTCCATATTTTTTTTTGTTTATCCTATATCACCACACTATTTATCAAGGCTCTAAATGTAGCATTTCATTCGACATGTCAACTGTTCATATTTATACCTAAGAGTCATCACTTAAATACTTTATTATTTAAGCTGCCATTAATTTCACATGGTCTCTCTGTCTCTCTAGGAATGGTGCACAGAAGTTACTGGGCTTCTTGATAGCTATTGGTGAGGCAGTTGCATACGTACTCTCTGGGATGTATGGAAGCACTGCACAACTGGGATTCGGTAATTGTGTAATCATCATTGTTCAGCTGTGCTTCGCAGGTCTAATCGTTATGTGTTTGGATGAGCTGCTTCAGAAAGGATATGGTCTTGGCTCTGGAATATCCCTTTTCATAGCCACTAATATCTGGTAATTTTTATCTTCCCTGCTTTTGTTGTAATTACAAGGCTATGCAAGATGTACCACCACCATCGTTGACATGGACCATCATCATTGTGGGTAACATTTCTGTTTGCATAAACACAAAGATTGTACCAATCTGAGTGCATTTTGTCACATGTACTCTAAAAAGTCTTGTGAATACTGAATAGTGATGTCTATGTAAATTTTTATATACCCCTCTATTTATCTTTGCTTGTGTTATTCACTATAACATTTATACAAAGTCGAGTATCTATCTTGAAAATTTGCTTTTTGTTGCTATCCAAAACAAAAAAAAGTTTTGTTGGTTTAAAGTCATTTTACTTGATTGTGATTTCCCCCAAAAAATATTGTACTCTTTTGGATTTTTAAGACCAATAGTGTGACAGCAAGATTATGGTGCAAATAATTTTCAAATTACCATTTGAAGTATTATATTTTATTTTATAGATGGTAGGCTAGCTTCCTGCTATCATTACCTTATGAATTGCATCCACAGATGACAGACTAGGTTTTTGCAATCGTTACTTTCAGTTCCAAATTTAACTTTACAGTTAGCATTGGTATACCAATCGGGACGTCTTTGGGTTTCAACATTTTTTATTTTTTGCAGCGAGAGCATTATCTGGAAAGCATTTAGTCCAACCACGATCAATAGCGGGCGTGGAGCTGAATTTGAGGGTGCTCTTATCTCATTAGTCCATCTTGTGATCACTCGTACAGACAAAGTTCGTGCCCTTCGTGAGGCATTTTATCGGCAAAACCTTCCAAATGTGACGAATTTACTGGCAACCGTGTTGATTTTCCTTATCGTTATCTACTTCCAAGGATTCCGTGTGGTATTACCAGTGAGGTCAAAGAATGCCCGTGGACAACAGGGTTCATATCCCATCAAGTTGTTTTATACTTCAAATATGCCCATCATATTGCAGTCTGCCCTCGTGTCCAACCTTTATTTCATTTCCCAGGTAATAAACTTTATTCTAATAATATCAAAATTGTGTAATGTTAGTCGATATGCTGATAATGATAATGGGGCTAATTTTTGTTTTTCTGTACAGTTGCTTTACAGGAAATTCAGTGGAAATTTTCTGGTGAACCTTTTGGGCAAGTGGCAAGAGTCTGAATACTCTGGTCACTCAATTCCTGTTGGCGGTATTGCGTATTACATAACTGCGCCATCAAGGTTGGTTCTTTCTCGTATCTCAAACTTTGTTTGGGCTGCACTTGTACGTATCACAAATGGCCAAATCTGAAAGTACAAAGAGTAACCTTAACATGCAATACCCTTAACGGATGTGCCTTGCAACATTAATCTAAAACTTGTTTGTGCCACCTGTAATTCCACATCTCAATAATTTTTGTGCTACCTTCCGAAACTCTGTGTGTGGCACTTATATTCTTGTGAGCTATGTATTTGTGCAGGTGATAGAACTCCTGATAACGGCGATTAACCTTTATTCTGTTGTTTTACAGCTTGGCAGATGTGGCAGCAAATCCATTCCATGCGCTGTTTTACATTGTGTTCATGCTAACAGCTTGTGCTTTCTTCTCAAAGACCTGGATTGAAGTGTCAGGATCTTCCGCTAGGGATGTGGCTAAGCAGCTCAAGGTTTGTACTTCTGCAATTTTTAGAATAAATATTGCTGCCCTGGATATACTGCCTCCAAGGAAAACCTTTCGAAGTGAATCTTATATTTTTCACTTACATATCAGGATGCCTCATGCACTTGTCATCTAAGGTTTACAAACTTACAATCCTTATCAGCTGGTCCCAGAGAACACATTTCATATGGTGTGTGCGTTTATATATTGGCTTGAAGTGTTTCTAATTTGTTTGTGATGATTTACAGGAACAACAAATGGTGATGCCGGGACATAGGGAATCAAATTTGCAGAAAGAACTGAACCGCTACATACCAACAGCAGCAGCATTTGGTGGCGTATGTATTGGTGCACTCACAGTTTTAGCCGATTTCATGGGAGCAATCGGTTCAGGCACCGGTATTCTTCTCGCTGTTACTATCATTTACCAGTATTTCGAGACTTTCGAGAAAGAGAAGGTCAGCGAGCTCGGTTTCTTTGGCTTCTAAAAAATGTATCGCTTTTCGGTTATGTATGCTGTGGTATGTTTCAAGCTAAGCTTAGAGAGATATACATAGATTTCTCGCTTTACTGTGGCGTGAATGTTTGAGTTGGTATATTAGCAGTCTTGGTTGATGAATTTTGCTTCTTTTTTTTTTTTTTTTTTTGCGAAAATGAGGATAGAAATTACCTCAGGAAGATGTTATGCTGATAATTAGCTACATATGACTTGTTTTTAATCTTAGACGTGTACTTCAAATTCAAAGATTAAATACTTAATTTTCCTGTTGGGAAATTTTGGTCGATTCATTGTCTGCAACTTCTTCTAATATTATAGTCGGCTATCCTATTTTACGAGAATTCAAGTTTTCAAATAGCAAATTGTGAAGTCCTATTACCACCAAAAAATTCCCCGTGTTAATATCAGCCCTTATTCATAAACTCAATTTTAACAAGGAAGGAAACAAGCTTCTTGAATAATCTGCTCAAGTATGTACAACTGGACCTTCCATTACATTTTGTATTTCTCGAACTTATTATTTTGAAATGAAAATCGTATTTTACTCGCTTGGTTTGGGTGGTCGCATTGATTTGGTTCGGTTTCTATTAATTCAGAAAGGCTATAAACATAAAAACTGATCAATCCCTTTACGTTTCTCAACAACCTATTGAAACTAATGGACATGCTTTTAATTAATGAACATCGGGGTTATACGAAAGTAGGATTCAATGCAAAGGATATGCAGGGGGAGTAATTTTTGTGTCCTAAAAGCCCAACCTTAAATGCGTCGTTGTTGCCTGGGGTGGGGGACGACCACAACCGCTCTCCCGTGTCACGCTTTCCGCTCTTCTTCTTCATTCTTCCTATCCTCGTCTTTTCTCTACTCCCCCTCACTCATCTGTATCTGTTTCCCACCTTCTTCTCCCTATTTCTCCGCTTTCTTTACTCGTCTCCATCTTCTTCCAACCTCATTCATAGAAACCCTCTTTCCTTTCATATGCTCATTCTTCATAGAAACCCAACTTCTGGTCGTCAATTTGCTAGGAGTAAGTGATTAAAATGACTAGTGAGCTCCAAGACAACATAAAAGTATGCATGTGAAATGAAATTCAACTAACTTCACCATCAAAACCATTGGTAAAACACATTAAATTACAAGAGTTTCAGATATATACACCGGCAAATTTCACGTTAAATTACAACTAACTTTGTAGTAGTACTATATCTTAGTACTATTTTGTTATGTTCTTAGGAGTGAGCAGTTGGTCAACCAAGAAGAACATTTGTAAGGCGGAGTCAGGATTAGCTTTAAACAGTTGCACAAATCAAAGTGTTATTTTACAGTCCGGGTTACAACACTCATCGTTTAAAATTATTTTAAAATATTACTATAGAAAAATGTCATTTTCGTAAATTGTGAGGGTGCGCTGTCCTGCTACCGATCCGCCTATGATTTGTATGCTTTGGAATGCTATGGACATGCTTACTTTAGAAAATAGAGAAAAGTTATGTTTAACTTATGAGTCTATAACTGATGGACAAATGAACAATCAACAATATATGATACAGAAGTGTAACAAAACACACAAATGAAAATTGAGTTGTTAAAAATGGTCTGGTCCAAATATGACTTTAAATAAATAAATACTGTATATTTCTTAGTTCGAAAGTTGTGGCCTTGTGATCTTGTCAAAGTATAAGGAGACATTAAAGTACAAGACATGAGTTTTCATTTGTCACAAATCATAATGAATCAATGTTTCATATTAATAATTTTAAGATCCCATCCCAATATATAAATTACAAAGAAATTTGTTGTTTCTACATAGGGAACATAGTCAAAAACATACATTTAGGTTTTTATACTACATATCATAAAAAATATATTCTATAAGAAAATAACAATAACTACTGATTTGTTACTTATATGCATGCACCTTCTTGTTGTTTTTTTTGGGTGAAAACATCTTGTTGTTAAAAACTCACCGTAAGCAATTATCAACCCTGCGTAACGATTTATATTGCTATACTGTTGCTATATTTCAGAAATAACTATGTATAGAATTATACAAACTGTTACTAATATTATTTTTTCTGTGACCTACAAAAGAGGAAAAACAAATCCCGTCTCTTAGAAAAGTATTATAGTAAAATACAGCAAGTTTTTTTATTTTTATTTTTATTTTTTATGTATATGGAACAATAGTATATTCTGTTACAATAGATAGGCTCCCCAATAAAATGTGCACCAATTATTTACTTATTTTAGATACACTTTGTAGTTTATAAAAATTTTGAAGTTTCCATTTTCCCAAACAAAACTTTGTAAATTGACCGATTTTGTCGTGTGTTTGAATTGTGAAGAAGGGTCACCGCAATCATAGCCGACCTGCAAGATTGTAAAATATCTCATATGAGTAAATAATAACAATATTCATAATACACTACAATAAAAAAAATTCATTTAACATTATAAATTTTTTTCGGTTATATTACTAAAATGGTTGTAACTAAATTTTAGCAACAGTTTAGCTACAAATAACAACATAATTTGTTGCTAAACTGTTGCTAAAATTTAGGCACAACCACTTTAGCAACATAACCGAAAAAAAATTATAGCGGTAAATGAATTTTTATTTTAATTATAGTAGTGATAATTGAATATTGACAGAGTAGCATGTTTATTTAATGAAGGGAGCCCAATTAATATTCTTATACTATAAAAAATAGTTAGTCTGAGCATAATTTGGACTAATTAATGTTTGTCTGCTTTGGAATATGGTTTAAGAACAGTTTTACATGTGCCTGATTCGTAGAGTTAATAATTAGGGGAATAGTTTAATTAGTTATTTATATATATTAAAGTTTGACAAGGGTCGACACAATTTATTTTTATACTTTGTTTTTATTTAGATTCAATGTGAGAAGAAAATTCATTATGCTAGAGGTTGGTGGTTTATTTTCTTCAATTCTTCCTTATTTGTATTAAAATAAATACTATTTAGTTAAGTTTTGTAAGTTATTTTTACCATTTAGCAGAAAAAATTGAGCTCATGACCGTCAAGCAAAGTAAATAATCCCATTTCTATAAATAAAATAAAATAAAAAATTATATATACGTTGGATAAGATGTTTCGGAATACTTGCATTAGGGAAAGAATAAATTTAATACACCAAACTATAGTATTGTTAACGATTTAGTTATCCACCTTTCAAATTTTCCAATTTGGATACCACAGTATAATAAATTTCCAATTTAGGTACCACCGTCTAAATAAATAACGGAATCATGTCACGTAACATTTGACAAACATTAATTTGAGAGTCTAATTTGACAATTTTGCATAAAAATATGTCATATTAGAAAAAATTTCCTTCCAATTTCACAAAAAAAAAATTTAAAATATAATCCAAATTTTTGTTGTGTGTGAAATCTTAAAAAAACGTTTTTATAAGATGACATGTATCTGAAAAAATATCTACATCAGGTTGCCTAATTAGTCTAGTCAAGATGGTTAATCAAATTTCTTCATGACCTTGAACTGATAATAGAAATCAAGTGGAAAACACTTAACCCCTAGCTAGTTTGTATAGGTGCTAAAAAAATCAAATAAAAAATTGATTAGATAGAGAGACTAACTACATTATTGTACTTGTGAGCATATATGAAGAACACTTGTGTTTTGAAACAGTACAAGATTAGGTCATGATGCATTTTTTTTAATAATTTGAACTTCATGAATAATAAGATCATATTTGTAAACATGAATCCTACTTATCCAACATAAATATAACACTTTATGAAACATACTATTTTGTACGGATCCCAAAACTCTCAATACAATTGATAAAAATCCAAACATTATTCTTTGATTTATATAAATTTATAATTTAAAATCCTTATGGACAAAGTTGGTCCTTCATATTGAGACAGGTGGAAGGTTCTTATGAACGTATGACTCGTTACCCTTTTTATATCTAAAACATTGAATTTTTTAGAGGTGTATTTTAATTTAATCTGAAAAATAAAATTTAAGAAAATTTACAAAATCAGAGCTGTTTTAATGTAAAAACAAAGTATTGTACTATACATTACACAAAATAGACTATCAAATAATG
The DNA here is from genome assembly GCA_963682055.1 of Primula veris. Classification (NCBI taxonomy): domain Eukaryota; kingdom Viridiplantae; phylum Streptophyta; class Magnoliopsida; order Ericales; family Primulaceae; genus Primula; species Primula veris. The sequence continues at coordinate 32,947,190 of OY821750.1, read as the reverse complement.
TAGTTTTTTGTGTATTGTATCACGGAGGCAAAACAACATCTTTCTGCAAATAATTTTTTTAAAAATATTGTTTTTTTCTCTAAAAATTTCTTGCCTATTCAGGACCGTGCTTAAATTAATAGTATTACTTGGATTATGACCAAACGAGCCCTCACTACAAAAAAAAAAAAAAAAATACCCAAATAGTGACGGAATTAGTGACGGTATTTTTTGTTACGAGCTTATTAACGACGGTTTTTGTGACGGATTTGTGACAGTTTAGTCAATTTGTGACAGATTTGTGACAGCTTTTTAAATTAGTGACAGATTTATAACAACTTTTGACTCTTACTAAATCAAATATTATTTTATAGCGCCGGCTCGTGAGGATCCAATTAATAATACCATGGACAAGGTTGAGATTATATTTATTCATTTAATTTTAAATCTTATTAAAAAGTATATATCCAATGATTCTCATTATAAGACTCAAATCTTGCACATGTTTAGATAAGAGTGCGGGTTATATATCCCATCAAATTAGTCCTAGTGTGTTAATATTAATTTATTATATTCATGTTGCTGATTATATATTTGTATGAAGTACATATAAGAAATCTCATCTAGTTAGCAAATGAGTGGAATCTTTTAGAAAAAGAAATACAAAATTCTATTATATATAACTTTTAATTAAGAGATAATAATATGTTATATGTATATACATTTGACACAATTATATTCTCCACATGCCCTTCACTTTTTATCATCGACAATGTCACATTTTTTAATGACATTTGGTTTACAAAATCATACATACTGACAACATATATACTAACTAAATTCTTAAATAAAGAAAACTAAGACTAGGATAGTTACTTTAAAAAATTCTCTCCCTTTTAATTAATTAGTCCTCTATCATTATTATTATTTCTCTACTTCCTATATAAACTCCTCCAAACATACTAAACTCAAGTATCCATTTCACTTCGCAACAACAACTATAGCACTTATTTTTTTGCTTTCCTTAATTAAAACATGAGTTACAAACCAAGTACTTCATTTAACCTATGTTTATCTCACCATGATATAAACCTAGACCTTGTTCTAGACCACTCATATTCATCACCACCTTCATTATCTCCTCCTTCACCATTTCCACTTGTAAAACCGGGCGAGCCTCGAGTTTTCTCTTGCAATTTTTGCCAAAGGAAATTTTATAGCTCACAAGCACTTGGCGGTCACCAAAATGCCCATAAGCTCGAGAGAACCTTGGCTAAAAAGAGTAGAGAGCTTACCTCAAAGGTTGAGTCCTACTCTAAGTGGGACGAATGGACCGGTCTTGAGTCCACACGATCCGGTAGGAGGGAGATGAACTATGGGTACCAAGCTGATCATAGTGTTCAAGAGGAGTTTAGCCACCTTGATTTGTCTTTGAGGCTGTGAAGTAATAAAACTAAATTGATGACCAGTACTAGCTTTTATTAATAATTTTTTTTTTTTTTTTTTTATTTGAGTTGTAATATTTCAGCCTTCCCATGTTGAAGAATGAATTTCTGCCTGAAATTAATATGTCTGATTAAGTATTCAAACTTAAATGTGTTTTAATAAATCGGGCAAGAAGTCGGTGTTAACTTGTCTGGCTCGTTAGCTTTATTGTATTCTATTCTCACTCTACACAGTATACATGCATGCACACCAAAAATGCAAAATGTCACCTAACAAACTTAAATGTGTACATAGCCTCATAGTCAGCCATTTAGGACCCATTTGGGACATATGTATATTTTTCCTTTCTTTCAAACAACACAGGTAAGTTATAGAGAAATTAAAGACTATTTGCTGTTTATTTGTTCTTATTTGTTTACTGAAGATTAGACCAGTTGATTAATTAGTTACTTCTGGAGAAGTTCTCATTTTATTTATTAACTTTAAAGCTTAAATATTATCAAAACCCTCAACCTAATGCAAAATGTTCGGGGCGTGGTTTTTTACCAAAGAGACCAATCCAACTCGGAGTGCTTATATTTCAAGATTTTATAGTTAGAAGGATCAGATTGATCACATTTTTTTTTTTTATATTTTGCACCATTAATGCTTCAACTGAAACTATAAAGATCGAGTATAAAACTAGTATAGGAACTTCATTAGAGACATAGTAATTGGATAATGTGTGAAATAATCAGTGAGGGTCAATGTGCAAATTTTCCTGTTAATATTAAAGTTTTTGTAAGCAAATATATAAAAAATGGTTAAATAGGTTAGAAGATTAATAAAAGATATACTCTTGTAGAAGCATCACAATCAACAACCTTATATAGGCAAGTCATTGCATACACCAACTTGAGATAATGTCTCACACTTTGATATCACCTCACATTTCACTAATTATCTATTGATTTGAAGTTTTAAACAGAAGTTGAGTGAAGTTAACCTTGTTAATGGTACATTGAACAGAATTTTTTTTACACCAAAGTGTACCCGATATATACCAGTGCAGTGTCGTCTCATCTACAGTTCTACTAATGAGAGTACTTTAAGCTAATAATTCTTCGAAAAGTTGGACACTAATTGATAATCACATCACAGGGTTATGTTGTTTAGTCTTTAGAGCTTGTCTTGATCATTAGGTACAACTTGGTGGTGAGTGATTAGCACTTTTTGTTTGCCAAACTGTTCATGCTATTGGTGAAACGTTAAGGCCAGGCTACAGCATTATATAATTGGCGGAGCGATATTCTCGATTCTTATATATATTTTTTTTAATTCAGAAAACCAAACCAAACAGTTAGACGTACATTCTCATAAACAATGCTGGGATATATCAAAGATTTCTCAAACACAATTAATGGCCCTCCTAATTGTATATTATCCCTTTTGTATCAACATCTACCTATTTATTTTTTGTAAAGCAAGTTGTAAACATGTTAAATGATTAAATGGTATGTAAAAAGTTACATAATTAAGTATTTGATCATACCATATAATTCTAACTAATAATTGTTGATGTTAGTTTACACTATTCGTTAATGTTTACGTGTGCGGACGATGCTTTGGCTTAGCGTTAAAGATAATGATAAACAAACTATGGATTACGACTTGAACATACGTGTCTCCAAAAATCCAAAAACACCAAACTTTATGCATGAACAAAAGATCGTACACATGTGTGCGTAGCATGGACAATTATGGACAAAATACTTGTTATACAGGACAGTTTCCATTCATAGCTAAAATAGCATATTTTAAAAAAAATTGTGAGTATTTGCTCAAGAAAATGGCTCTTCCAAAATAGACCGAGATTGGTATATATCCTTGCTTTCAACTTAATTAATTCCTTTAAAAAAAAAGCTAAAAGTGACCTATTTTAACCAGTTTTTGTGTCATTGTTTTTAAAGGCTTTTTATTTTATTTTTTGATAAATAAAGTTATGCGTGTTAACTTTTTAAAAGTTATTTTTTGCATAAAAAGCTCAAAACCATATAACTTAGGAATTGAGATACTTTTACACATCAAAATCACCAAACGTTAAAATTTTCAATTGAAATGTTTGTACATTTCCAAATCATCAATAAGTTAAAATAAGTGAAAAATGACTTATTAACAAAATTAAGTTATAAGTCACTTAAAGGTAAAAATGCTATAAGTGACTTAATTTAAACAATTGTTTTCTCATTATTTGTCTAAAATAGCTTATTTTAAGCAAGTTAATTTCTTATTGTAAAATCTATTTTTTACTACAAAAGTCGATCCCAAATGCGTCATTAGTCAAGAAATTTCAACGAAAAATTTAACTATCGTCAAACACTTAATAAACTAATAAAGGGAAAACAATTTCAGTAAAATAATTCCCCTGTCAAATATTTTCAGAATAATTTTTTTTCATTCAAATTTTTTTGGTACAAACAAACATAGACTTAATTAAATGTATATAGAACTATAGCATCTAGTAAATAATATCAATTTTTTTCCCAGTGGTATCACGGTATTCATTGACTATCAGTTTGGAGGTAACAACAACGCAACATAACCAAATTTACAAGTATTAAGAATTTAATTAGATCATTGATGATAAACCGGATTCGATAATGGAAGAAATTAGCAGCTTCAAATTTGTTGAGTTATTTTCTAAGGAGAAATTTAATTAGCTAGAATTTACCAATCTTATTTAGCAAAAAGTTAACTGATCAATATTTCCCTCAATTAATCCAAAAGTTACTTTCAGTTTTGGCCTTTTAAAAAATTATTCATTTGTTTAATTACTGGTTTATTAAGCGCAAATGTCTACATATATACTGTAATTTAATACCTTCAGCAGCACAAAAGAAAAAGAGAAATAATATAAGACAAATTTGAAAACATGTTGTAGCCTACATATATATATATATACATGAGGCTGATCACCAAAAACATGTATTGAAACATTCTTAGCAGTTTAATCTACAATAACTAATAAATACTAATGAGTTTTTCAGCAACCGACGTTGAAAAATAAATAAAAATAAATTTTAAGCGGAAGAAACACTAGAACATTGGAAATATGTTCTTTATGCGGAAAGTTGACGTTTCCGTCAGTTCGGATGATCAAGTGTAAGGGCGGAGTGAACTTTCCACTGCAAAAATAAAAAAAAAACTTTCATGCAACCTGTTGTTGTCCAAAAGAAAAACATATACATTTATCAAAAGGAAAACTTAAGGTAGGAAAAAATTCAAAGACATACAAAAAAAATGTTGAATACTAATTAGTAACATCTTTTGAGTGCTAGAAAACAAGTTATTATCCTGATGTGGCAAAATGATTTCGTGGATGAGCAGCAAAATCAATTAATATATTCAAGAAACTTTGTTAGCTCATTTATACGGTATATGTTGTGTTTGTTTGACTTTATGAGGTTAAGCAAATAAGCTAGTTTTTACTAGCCTTGTAAATGAGCTAAAATTAAAATAAAATAGATTCAAATATTGTTCAACAAATCGCAGCTCAACTAAATAGAGAAAGAACGAAACTTTAAGCTTAAATTATTAAGGAAAACGAGCCCATCAAATGTTTATGGTACTCTCTTTTTACGATTCAACCTATAAGAACACTTAGAAAAATGCGGGTAGTTTTCTAAATTTAATTAGTGTAAAGATAAAGCTTGCTAGAGAAAATATATTGCGGATGAATTAAACTAAAAACCTATGTGATGGAATAAAACACATAATATTCTCATTGTCAAAATTCAAAAAAGGCTAATATCGATCCCGTATGATTAGAGTAACATACTATACAGTTTAAACTGTTATAGATAAGCTCACCATTGCTCTGAGGTCCTCATCATTTTCACAATCTGAATTTAGACAATCTTCGAAATAATCCGGGAACGTGTCGAGTGAATTATGCCTTTCAAGTTGTCCTGAACATGATCAAGTGCAGATAAAATGGGGTGTATTTTAGGGTTGGAATTTTTTGATTCACTGATCATGCATATGTTTAATCTTTCTCGTGTTGAAGTAATTTTTCTCTGTATTTTTATCACATTTGAAAGAGCTACTTCAACAAGGTATTCTCCGTTTTCTAAACACAGTGACAAATTATCACTGCAATCTTTGATTTCTGGATCCATAAGTTGCCAGTAATTTACAATTTCTTTTGGTATATATTTATGATTCTACTTAAATAAGGTAATTTACGTTTTTGTCTTCCAAAAACATTTGTCCAGGCTATCATTTGGCTCTATTAATATACTAATTATTCTTCAGGAAAAGTGGCGTACCACTTGTCGGACTCGGATGAGATGAATCTCGAATATGAATTGGACCTGCATGATAAAGATTAGTCTCTATACGAAAAACGACACGAACATTATCATTTCATATTTTTATTCAAATTTAGTAATAATTAATCCTTTGTGTCGAGGAAGTGTACATACCGCATGGGGAGCTTGGCGGTACCATTATAATAGAATTAGCAGTCTCAGCCATAGGACCCGATTGTTTCCTACCTTGCACATAAATTGGACCTACATAAAAATATTAATTTTTTCCCCTAACCTATAAAGGAGCAAGAAAATCTATTTTGAAAAGTCATTGTACTAAACTAAATCGATATACCATATGGATTACTCGAATGTGGCAATGTTTGAAAATTAACCGGGTGAGACATCCCAGTTAGCTGAGTTGAACCATGCAGTTGATCTACGCCAAACAATAATTTTGATTATGATAAAGAAAATCTATTATGAGTATAGTTACAATTAATTGTTCAGTTTCAATTATATAATTTTATTCATAGAAAATTAGTTTTTCAATAGATTGGACACACTATAATAAGAAATCGACATTGGCATTGGTTGAAAATTAGTTGGTAACGATATCTGAGTCGATTTAATTAAACCACAAATCTGATTTCGTGATAAGTTATAACATAGATATATAATCAATTAAAAGTAAAGTAAGAATCTATTTTGCCTATTTTAAAATAATTTTTATGTAGGAATACTAATTTTTTTAAAAGGGTGAATATACCATAAGAAGAACTTTGTGATAGCATAGGTAGAGAATTAATCGACGGAGGCATCGACACCGAACCTCCATTTGAGTTGTGACCATCAGAAAAACATGCAATCGACTCAAAATAATTGTTTTCATTTTCCTGGGGTCTTGAATAAGTTATTTTCATTCTCATACCCTCCAATTCATGTTCTGGCCACGTACTCGGACTCGGATGAATAATAGGACCGTTAACAATTGAGCTTCTTATTTGCTTTCTTGTATCAGAAAATTGTAGATAATTGACTGCCTTTTCAACATCTTGATATTTATTTTTAGCACGTTCCTTCTCCTTATCCAAATTTCTCCTGTATTTCTGCAATTTAAGTGAAATTTATTAGATCTGGTTTTTAAAAAGAAAGTTCTAACGACAAATTTGCAATATAAAAGTAGAATGGTGTGCAAAATCTAACTTCTTTGTCTATTTTAGCTCTTTCTACAAAGAGATTATATGTTCATCTAATTCATCTACGAAGAGATTAGTTATCAACTTGTCATATGCTTTTCATTTACTTAAAGCCTATTTGTAATTTCAATAAAAAAGACAGAAAAAAAAAGTTTCTTTCCTACACAAGTTAGACCCTGAGTGGTAACTTGTTTCCTAATGATAATATAATTTTGACGGTATTAAATTGTTGTGTACCTGAAGATGACTTGAAACATTTTCCCGCGAGAGGGTTGGTTCGTCCATAATTTCAAGGATCCGTTTTGGAACTGCTTCTGCAACGATGAAAAAAATTATATTATTATGTATAATGTTTTGATAGAACCCTAAATTTCTGTTTATGACTAAACTATGATATTACATACTTTCGAATCCAAGTTTGTTAATCGCTGTAACAAACTTATCATGCAGTTTAGTTCCCCATTTGAACCTTTGCTTCTTTTTATTTTCCTCCGTAACTTGTGTTTTAATTTCAGCTTCTATTTCCCTTATACTTTGTGTATCCCATGTTAAGCTACGTATCAGACCTGAATTTATTTTTTCTTTTTTGGAGCTTGATTTTTGTAAATGTTCTCTTTTGGCCACATGCTTCCATATGAGTTTTACATCCGCTAAGTGGACCGGTTTCGGAAGATAATCAACCCCCATTCTAACACATTCTCTCACCAACTTCACGTCATCATTTGCCGACACAACTGAAAATTCAAATGAAAGAATTTTATTATTTGCATTGAAAATCAAATGAGGCATACATAAGTGATATTATTGTATCGTGAGTTCTAATTTGAGAAAATAAATGTTGTAGAATCAAACTACGTAAAAAAAATGTGGTTATGATCAATAATATATGTTGTACATGGTAGTAAAAACTAATTAAAAGTATGATTTGATACTAATTTTATATCAGGACTTAATATCAAACTAGCATTGTTAACAAAACACACTTATCTTGAAAAAGTTTATCAACAACGACCAAGGGAATTAAAATATATTTGAACAGGTGTTCATATGTTCATTTTTAATTGAAATTATACATGAATGAAGTAGCCGAAGAAGAGCATGCAATTTTTTTTTCACATTTGATATACATTTACATGCAACAGAGTTCTGTTGCATGTGCAATTTTAATGGCAACCTTGTTTAGCACTTTCACATTACTCACACAAATTTGATGTGTAGTGTACCTGATCCTAACCGGAAGTTACCTGAGTAGAAGAAAAAACCAGCAACAAAACGACTAGAGAGTCGTTTTCGTGATTGCACGAGGGTGTATATTGGTAATTATAGATGATAAGAAAAAAGGAAGGTCTCAAGTAGTCTTCGTACCTTTTTTCATTAACGTCCTCAAAAAGGTATTTTTAGTTAAAATTAGACTCAATGATCCTAAATATCATGATTTGAGAACACAATTTTGCAGTTGAGCACGACATGCTGCATCATTCTTCTTGTATTTTATACAAGCGAGTTTCCTCAATTATATATTTTTTGTATAAGTTCATTTTCTTTTTTCCAAGAAAGAGTTGTTTCTATGTGTTTTTTTTTAATTAATGGTGGGGAAAACCCACTCATTTATTTATAAAAAAGCGTAGGAAAAACCCCACAAAAACAAAACAGAGTAACAGTAGAAAAGTTCTTGAAAATTACAGTACTTGATAGAATAAAATTAGAACTTTCAGAGGTAAAAAAGATAATCCTAAAAATTATATTGCACTTCAAAATTGAGGGAGCACAGTTGATAATGACCAAAAGGCCACCGCTTCATCTGGTACACCTCTTTATTCAATCCAGTCTATTTCCATCTTTGAGAGAGAGAGAGATAGTCACAGGCTCTCAAACTACTTCTTTCTTTCGTAATCGAAGATAAGGAATACCTTTCTCTTACAATTTCAAAATGTTTCTTAATTTAATGTGGAAATCAAAAATGTTTTCTGAAATTAATGGATCATATATGTACAACCCAGATTTGCCAGTAGATCCGCACCTGAGTTTGCCTCTCTTTCCACATAATTCAACAGATAAATACCTTTCTTAATCTTCTCTTTTATAACGTGAATTAGCATTTTCATTTTCCAAGGACACTTGCTTCTATCAGTCAAGGTGTTAATTAGATGTAGACAATCACTTTCTATAATGATTTTTGTAAAATTTACCACAGTAAATCCTTATAGTATAGCTCTTGCTTCTGCTTCAATCACAGTATTGCTAGTAAAAAAAAAAGAAATCAGTATTTTTTTATATTAATGGTGGGGAAAACCCACCTTTTTATTGATTGAATTAAAAAGTGGATGAAAAACCCCACTAAAACAAAACAGAGAACCATTTGTGACCTACTTCAAAATTACAAAGCTTAATAGAAAATAATAAAAAACTTTCAAAAAGAAACTCTAATTATTGCAAAACACTTCTTAGTTGGGGGACCAAAGCTGTAATTGACCATAAAACCACCGCTTCATCTGATCCACCTCTTCATTTGCCAGATCATTTCCTTATTTGAGATATAGATATAGAGAGAGAGACAAGCTCACCCTTCTTCCTCATTTCTCAAACGTATGTAAGAAACCCCTTTTTCTTCCAAAATCAATATCTTTCTTAATTTAATGGGAAAATCAACAATATTCTCTGAGATTACTAGATCATATGTACAACCCAGATTCGCCAGAAGATCAGCACCTGAATTCGCCTCTCTTTCCACATAATTCAAGAGATAAGTAACCTTCTTTAACTGCTCTTTTATATTGTAAATTAGTGCTTTTATTTTTCAAGGACACTTACTTTTATCATTCAAAATGTTGATAAGTTGTAGACTGTCACTCTCTATAATAATTTTGGTTTGATTCACCACAGAGAGTCCTTGTTGTATAGCTTTTTCTTCTGCTTCAATCCCAGATTTGCTAATAATTTTACCATAAAAGTCTTGTATAAATTTTCCCTGATAATCCCTAAAAAGACCACCTACTCCACTAGAATTTGTGGAGCTTTTAAAACAAGCATCTGTATTTAATTTTACATAGCCACTAGGAGGATTTACCCACTTAACAACCCTACCTTTTTTACCATTCCTTAGTGAATGTAACAGACTTATTTCTTCCCATTTCCAACTTTTTGGGAAGCTTTTATCAATTTATGAATAGCTCTGGATTGATCTAATAATATCCATTATAATATTTTGTACTCTCATTCTTCTATTATCAAATTTACCAGCACAACGTGCTTTCCAAATACACCAAATAATAAACACAGGTAGAGCCTTTATAATCTTTTTTTCTGGTTGATAGCTTCTTTTATTTTCATGAATCCACCAAGTAATAAATCTCCCAAACAAATGAGCAAAATACTTCCAAACTTCACTAGCAATAACACTAGTACTCAATAGGTGCTCTAAGCTTTCTTCTTCTTTTCTGCAGCATTCACAGCTAGAAGCTAACTGAACACCAAGTCTTTGGACTGCTAGATCCACTGGTACTGCCTCATGGATACACTTCCATGCAAAACAGGAGATTTTCAAAGGTATAAATTTCCCCCAAATCATTTCATAAAGCCAGTTTTTTGAGAACTTCTGTCTCATAATATTCCAAGCAGATTTAAAAGAGAATTCACCATTAATGTCTTCCATCCAAATAGCTAGGTCTGGTTCATTCTTCTTATAGATTAAGGTTTGGTTAAACAAACCTTGTTGATAAATAGAAAATTTTGCAGCTAAAGCTTCATAATTCCACTCTCCATTTGTGATAAAACTTGACAGCATCAACTTATTATCAATATTTTGAGACTTGAAAGGGCCTATACCCACCCAGTTGTCTAGATTAACAGAGACATTACCAAACCCAATCAACCAAAGAATAAATTTTTCTGCAACATCCCTAACCTGTATCATTCTAGACCAAGTGTTAGTACCCTTAGTAACACTAATCTCATTAGGATGCTTTTTTCTTACAATACTTTGCTCTCATATACTTAGCCCATAGAGAATTTTTTGTTCTAAACTTCCACCAAAGTTTAATAGCAAAAGCTTCAGTTATATCTTTAAAACTTCTCAAACCTAGACCACCCTCAATAGTAGGTCTACAAACTTTACTCCATTTAACCCAGTGATGTTTATGTTTACCATTAGAATTGCCCCAGAGAAAGTTTGCTATAATTTGATCTATCTTCCTTATAACCAGCTTTGGAGGATTCATGGCAGCCATAGTATAAATAGGAATAGTTTGAAGAACATGTCTAGCCAGTAATAGTTTGCCTCCCATAGTTAGAAACTGAGTTTTCCACCCTGAAAGTTTACTTCTTACTTTAAGAATAAGTTCATGATATAATAGACACTTCTTATGTCCGGAATACAATTTACACCCTAGATAGGTGAAAGGAGGCTTTTTAACTGCAATTTTCATTATATTGCATAATGCTTCTTTCTGCTTTGCTGTAACCCCTTTAGAAACATACATATAGCTCTTCTCTATATTTACCTCTTGCCCAGAATCTGTATTATACTTCTGTAGAACCCTTTGAATATGATGTATAGAATTTATATCAGTACCACTGAAAATTATAATATCATCTGCAAAAGCCAAATGAGTAATAATAGGAGTTCCTATAGCTGTCTTGAAAGATTTCCAACTCTTTTTGATCATAAGATGATTAAGATTTCTGGTCAATATCTCAGAACATAGAATAAATAGACCTGAGGATAGATGATCCCCTTGCCTTAATCCATTAGATGACTTGAAATAGCCTGTAGGAGCACCATTAACCAGAACAGAAATACCATTATCAGAAATAATTCTCCAAATTCTATCAATCCATATTTCTGAGAAGCCAAATTTTCTAAGAACACTAACAATAAAATGCCAAGAGATCTTGTCATAAGCTTTCTTCATATCTAACTTCAAAGCTATATTCTTCCCACTGTTCTTCTTATTAAGAGTAGAAATAAATTCTTGAGAAAGAAGAATGTTATCTATAATATCCCTATTTTTCACAAAACCACTTTGATTTTCTGAGATAATATTAGGCAGCACAATAGATAGTCTAGTAGACATAATTTTAGAAATAACTTTATTGCAAAATGTACACAAACTTATTGGTCTGAAGTCAGAAAACTTATCTGCATTGGCCTTCTTTGGAATTAGAGCAATAAGAGTAGAAGACATGGCATTAGGTAACTCAAAACCAGCAAAAAATTGCTTAACTGCCTTTAATACATCCTCACCAACAATATCCCAGCAGTGAGTATAGAATAAGAAATTAAAGCCATCAATACCAGGAGCACTACTTTTCTTCAAATCCCATACTGCAGTTTTAACTTCTTCTATAGAAATTTCCCTTATTAAAGAATCATTTTCCTCTTTTGTAACACACTTGGATATAATATCCAAAGAGTTATAATTATAGGCAGTTGTATTATTAGCTGCTAAAAGTGTTTGAAAATAATTGATAGCTTCCTTATGTATGTCTTCTTTAGCTGTTAATTCTTGCCCATTTTCATCAATTATGCAATGAATGAGACTTTTCCTCCTTCTCTTTTTGACAACTCCATGATAAAACTTGGTGTTTGCATCACCTTCTAATACCCATCTTAGATTAGCTTTTTAATTCCAGAAATCTTCCTCTATTTTTAACCTGTAATTTAGATTAGCTTTTAATCTACTAAGCTCACTTCTATTTTTAGGTGATGGCTCTTCATCAAAATATTGTTCTGCACCCAGAACCAAGTCCTCAGCATCAATTACCTTCTGAAAAATATTACCAAAGGTAACTCTACTCCAACTGGATAGAATTTTTCGAATTCTTTTTAAATTTTGCACCAGAGAGACCAAAGCATTACCTTCCTTATGATGTATCCAATTTTCTGTTATAATACTGTTAAATTCAGGATGAGATAACCAAAATTTCTGAAAGATAAACCTTCTAACATTATGATCCCCTTCATTGTTAAATGTAATTAATAAAGGGCTATGATCAGAATTAACTTTAGAAACATGCTCCAGTGAGATACTTTGAAACATATCTGTACAGTTTTCATTAACACAAACCTTGTCAATTCTCTCCATAATCAAACTATCACCTTCCCTTTTATTCCACCAAGTGAACCTGGATCCCATAAAATTCAGTTCATATACCCCACACTTGTCCAAGCATTCCAAATAGTCATTAGCTCCATTAACATTAATAGCCAAACCACCTATTTAATCTTCTTCTTTAGAAACAGTATTAAAATCCCCAACTATTATCCAAGAATTACTAGTTTTAGAGTCTTCCAAAAACTGCCACAAGTTCTTTCTTTCTTGGACTGTGCACTTAGCATATACAGCTGTAATTTGAATAGTAGAATTTCACAGCTTAACTTCAAAATTGATGCTCTGACAACCTTCATTGCCCATAATAATTTCTAAATCATCATTAGAAAACACCCATATTTTATTTTCTTTATGTGCATATACATTATTAAAACCTATTTTCCTCTTATAACTATTAATTTTATCTTGCTGCACCATAGGTTCTATACAGATCAGCAGCAAAATATTATTAATAAGACACCGTTTTTTGATTCTTCTTAAAGTAGCTCTGTTCCCAATACCCCTCACATTCCATACTAGGGCCTTAATCATTAAATATACCTTTTCCTGTCCCCCACATTAGAGGATGATCTTAACTATATTAGGCTTTCTTTCTCTTGACTCTTTTTCTTTGCCAGTTCTATCTTTTTTTTTCTTTTTTTGCTGACTCTTTGTAAGTTGAACTTCCCATTCATTTGATTCTTTGTTAGGACCAGATTTCTGGTCTAAATTCTATTTGTTGTCTAATGGTTTTCACTAAATAATCCTATCTGTTTATTATGAACTAAGACAGAGTTGTTAGGTTTCAAGCAATGTTGCAACCTCAGTTACAACCTTCTGAGACAGTTGTTGTTAGGTTACAAGCAATGTTACAACCTCAGTTACAACCTATGTTGATAGGTTTCTACAACCTGCTGAGACAGCGTTAGAGGTTTCAGGTAATGTTGCAACCTCAGTTGCAACCACAGTTCCAACCTGCTGTTCTGCAGAATTCTGTTTTGCTCTGTAAATCTGCATAACTGCTCTTTATTGATTATTATTTGTTCTACAGTATGCAGGATATATTCTCATATGATCTTAAAGGTTTAATATGCGTAAATTGAGAATATCAAAGTGGTAAGGAAAGATGTTTTCTAAAAGATATAAGGAGATTAGTTTATAAAGATATGTTTCCTTTTAACTAGGAAATCTATATCTCTATTCTTATGCAAATCTTTATCACTTGTTTCAATCTTTGTTCCTTATCAAAATCAGTATAACACGTTTAAAAGATTGAATGTAATATGGAGTTAAGTGTTTCATATGTATATGAAAAGATATTATCTCTAAAAGATATTATCTTTATATGTTTTCTAGTTAAAGTAAAAGACTAACTCCTATTATCAAGCTTGTTATTAAACAGGAAATACTAATGATGATTGGAGTCAATCCACGCTGAAGAGTTTGCTCATACATGGAAAGATTGAAGCCAATCAAAACAAGTCAAAGCAATCATAAAAGATCTTGAAGCAAGAAGATTGTTTTACTTGTATAAATAGTTTATAACTTAGCTTGTAAAAGTGTGTGTGTTCTAAATTATAAAGAACCTATTCTTGAGAGAATACACAGCTAGCTTTCAAAAGAAAAACAATGGTGGGATGCCATTGATTTATTAAGTGATAGTTATAAGATAGGAGCAATATAGAGATAGGCAGAAAAACCTAGAGGGAATCTGAGAGTTTTTCATTAAGACTTGGGTCCTATATTGTAAGCTTTTATAATATCATAATCTGGGTAAGTGCCCCGGAGACGTAGCCTAGTTAGGTGAACTCCGTTGATAAATGTGCGTGTGATTTATTTCAAGTACATTTAACTTTTTACAGTTCTGTCCATTAATACACTTGGTTCCAACTGTGGTTGCAACCTCACTTGGAACCTGACTGCAAAACTGCAACTAGAACAGCGGATAGGAATTTCATTCTTCATTCATATTTTCTAGCTCTTGATCTTCAACTTGGATTTTACTTACTCTTTCTTCCTTAATATTACCATTTGGACTATTTTCTATAACTTCTGTAATTACAAATCTATTATTTATAGCACTAATATCTTGGTAAGACACAATAATCATACTCTCTTCTCCACCAATTTTGTTCCCATCATAAATAACTTCAAAATCTTTAGCACTTTTAACAGAACTTTTTTCTTTATTGATAGACACCTCAGGACAGTCACATATAATTTCTTCATCAACCTTTTCATCTTTTTCCTCTTCATCATCTATATGAACTATAACTGCATCTTTTTTCTGTTTTGCAGGGGTACTCTTCTTAATATTCCCAGTATTGCTAGTAATTTTGCCATAGAAACCTTGTATAAATTTGTCTTGATGATCCCTTAAAATACCACCAACACCACTTGAATTTGTGGAGATTTTAAAACAGCCATATGTATTCAATTTTATGAATCCACTTGGAGGATTTTCCCACTTTACAACCCTAGTTTTTTTTACCATTCTTAACAAACTTATTTCATTCCAAATCCACCTTTTAGGAAAGCTTTTATCAATTTGAGAATAATTTTGAATTAACCTAATAATTTCCATGGTGATATTTTGAGCATCTATTATTTTATTATCAAATTTACTTGCACAACGAGCTTTCCAAATACACCAAATAATATACACAGGGAGAGCTTTTATAATCTTTTTTTCTGGTTGAAAGCTTCTTCTATTCTCATGAATTCACCAAGAAATAAATCTCCCTTTTATTGTCAAAACATTCTGTTTGACTCCCAAATACTGAGCAAAGTACTTCCATACTTCCTTAGCAATATCACTTGTACTTAACAAATGCTCTAAACTTTCCTTTTTTTTCCTGCAGCATTCACAATTAGAGGCTAATTGGACACCAATTCTTTGAACAACAAGATCCACTGGTACTGCATCATTAATACACTTCCATGCAAAACATGAGACCTTCAAACATTCTGTTTCGATGTGCTTATCTAGCTAGTTATGTAAAATTTTACCTTGTAAACACATTGACCAAACAAGCATACCAGAATGTTGTTTGATTGCGTTTTTTAAGACGATAAACATATTTTACATGGAAATGATTGCATTAGTCTAAATTTATACCAAAATTCAATTGATTCCCTTAATTTTTCTCAAGAAGAAAACAACTCCGTAGATAAGTAACTATAAAACATAAGCTTCCAATATGAATGAACCATCGATATGAAAACTTACAAACAACTGGGATGTCCAATTGAACTTTTATGATCATCTCCGCAAGTCTAAATCCATCTTTGTTAGCCTTGACATTGGTAAGAACAATGTCATAGCTATCTCTGTTATTCATCAAAATTTGACAGGCTTCATTCGCTTTTTTTGTGGCAGTAACTGCATCAATTAAGAAAACACTTGTAATTCTAAAGGAAAATTTAAGTATATAAAGTGTTGAACTTTATTTGAACCGGTGATAACAAGTTTTTCACGATGTGTTCATTCACGCGGCATGATTTAGGATAAGTGAAACTGCACTAACGATTTAATGAGACTATTTTTTTCTTATGTACAAACGGTCAGATGACCCAAATTTATGAAGCAATGGATTTGGGCATCCAAATAAATAAGGAACTCGTTCTCTCAAATACAATAAATAATAAAAAATAAAACCTGTGTCCATTTGACAAATTAGCATCTAATGCCTCAAGAGATTTACTTTGTAGTTCGTACCTTCAATGGTTAAACACAAGTACACAACTATGATTCTTGGATTTTAAAATACTTTTTTGCTCAATTGTTTTTATTTAACACTTGATATACATGGCTTAGACAATAATTGATGTTCTCTAATTGAAATGGTATCTATATAATTTTGTATGTAATAGTAGTGTTTGACTAAAGTTTGCTACTTTAGGCTAGAAACTATAACAATATTGAGTGTGTTTTATACTAATTGTATTTCTAATGGAAAAAAATAACATCGTGCTTTGAAAAAAATGTACTGTGCTAAATTATTGGTATTTTTTGAGAACTTTTTTTCAACTCGATTAATTTGGGCTTTCGAATTGATGGAAACGGCACTGCTTATGGTGTGTTTTTCCAAAGAGATGAAATGAATCAATCATGATCCCTATTAGCTGAATGCATAATATTTATTTGGAGAATATACTCGTGAGTATTTTCCGCCTATCGTATCCACAAGGATCAAATAAAGAAAAAATTACAATGAAGTTCTTAAACGGTTTGAAAGTTGTAACAAAATTCAGAGTCTCGACTCAATTAGTCAGCTATACGATTTTAGTTATTATATGTATCAACCATGTAGAGAGTTTTTTTACTCTTGATAGATAAACAAGTGATAAAAGGACATTATTATGTTATTATTTAAAAATCAACAAAAGAAATCATCTAATATCTAACACTGGTCACCTAACAAACAAGTAACACAAATCACTACACAAATTAATTTTCATCAACTAAACTGGGAACGAAAATTTGCATACACACGAGATATAGAACAACGTTTTGTAGTTAAGGTATAAAGTTTTGTATGTAAAGTGAAAACTTACATTGATAATTACACTTCTTGAGAAGACGGGACAAAAACGTGAGGCAAACGATATTATCATCGACTGCAAGGACCCTTAAACTCCCTGCATAATTACGCGCATTGCTGGTTTGGGCACCACTGTCACTTTTTTCACCTAATTTCGGCATTGTAACACAAGGAATTTACACTTTTCTTTTTTATAAGTATAAGGAATTTACACTTCGAGTATGTGATTTTGTTAAAACCAATTTGTTATATTTTCAGAACAGAAAAGAAAAAGGGTTGAAAATTGTATGTGTTTATATAAAATGAAGTGAAAGTTAAAACTGGAATGGGAACCAAATCATTAAATTTCTAAGTGGTTTTAGAGATATGTATGAGGGAAATATACATACTACACTGATCATGAGGCTAATGTTACGGGTACAATTAATGAGGAGAGAACTAAGGAAATAATGATATAATGAATTAAGTAAAACTTTTTTTCTAATTTCTAATAATGTACATGTCATTAAATCTGGATATCTTAAATTAAAACACTATCTTATTTTTGAAGTATCAAAAAGTTTAAAAGTATTTGAAATAACTAACATATCTAAGGTGAATCTAATTAACCTTACCTATATTCTTTCCATATCCTTAGGATCTACTTAAGATTACATTATTATAACTGCAAGTTTTGAGTACTTTTTATCACGTTTCAAGATTGCTTGCTGTTAGTTTTGTATTATTGCCATCTGAGTGGACATTGTTTTTTTTTTTTATGTATACAAATACGAATGTATAAACTAATTTGTTAAAATGATGGAATTTGGGTGCTTGAGATTTTAGTTGGAGACAATAGGGGTAAGTCGATAATCGGACTCCAAGAAGAGAGGTACAGTTTGGACAGCTTTACATGCCAAACGTTGCCTCCAAATATTAGTTTCCAATTTTAATTGTGATGTTGCTTATAATTTAAAGTAATCGAACATCACAAAGGCCTTATTGCTAGTCATTTATATAAGAGACTTGACAGGAGTAAAACGTACTATAAGGAGCTAAAAACATGTTTGATATTCCGTTAGCTTTTGGATTTGAATTGGTTTAGAATTTGAGTACATAGGGTCATACTCATCTTTTTTTTTTTTATAATAATTTCATGGGTATGTATTAAGCTTGTTTTAGAACTTTATCTAAGGCATATACAAATCTCGATTTGTTTACAACATTTGGATCACAAAACCACCTTGCTGATAGGATATGTATGCCTAACTTCAATACATTTTTTTTTTTAAAAGTAAGCATAAGATTAAATAAATACCAGTGACCTATTTCACAAGTCGGAATATGCCGTAAAAGTTTGCGTCGGATAGGAAGCATATTCGCTTCATATCAAACTTAATCAAATAATACAAAAGAGGTTCTTCCAAGCCATCATACAAAAGCAACATTAGAGGCATAAGTTTAACATATTCCCTATTACAATTGAAAAGAGTTATAGCCCTCTTTTTAGTATCAAATAGCACATAAGCTAAATTTGTGCGATATTCATGGGTGCCTCCATCTTGGTGGACTCCATATCTTCTAAGCTTTGATCCTCTCAATTTTTTCTTTTTATAAAGCTCCTTTCCCCAGCAAGATAGGTAGCTTAAAAGCCACCTATTGTTCCTGAAAACCAAGATTTTGCCAAAGTGTTTTGCACAAATGAAAGTTTTAACATAATAACCAAACCATAAGAAGAACATAGTACCTAGGCCTTTGCATGCCTTTTCGTCATTTGTTAAGTATATGTGCTTTATATGGTATATTTAGCAATGTAACCTGGTAAGAATAAAATCACAAAAGAAAATCCACTCCGAAGGTTTTTAAGTATAAGCTGATGCAATAGAGTACCAAAGCACCTAAAATAAGGCACATGGCTTTTATGTAAAAATCACCAGACACGATAGTAAAAGCACAAGGCTCATTTATCATTAAGGAGATTTTTATTTATGTCCCAAATATTTACTAAATGAACATTCCTATTTACCAAATATTTATTAAAAGCATAAGGCTCAATACATTTTTTTTTAGAATCAACCGGTTGACTTTCGATTATAGTAGGAAATTACAGGCAAGATTTTAATAAAACACTTTCTTCGATGTTCAAGCTTTGCTGCCGTGAGTTGGTACTATTGCCTTCAACTAGTCTGAAAAATTCAACAGTTGCTAATTCTGTGTGTGTATATAATCAACATAATATACATATTTCATAAACTCTTCTGTTAACTTTGACACAGATTAAAGCAAATCCATAGTTATTTGGGTGACAAAAGGGTAAAAACTATGCATTTTAAGAAAAAGCTTTTACAAAATCACATGTTCATCAAATCATTAAAAATAATAAAAACCCAACTCACAAACATCATTTTATGAGTATTGTTCTATAAGATTCATCACTATTTAGTTAAATTCAATATTGGGGATGATAATAGGTACTTCGACAATAGAGATCTAGTTTGGAACTTTGGATAGGTTAATGGTGCCAAATGTTGCTTCAAAATATTTCTTCACTAATTTGTTTGTATGGTGGTTTTGTTATCAAGTGATCTTACATCATGACGGACTTGTACTAAGTGATGATGTGAAGGGGTGTAAACACATAAGGACATTTTAAATCAATCTTGTTTGTTAGTTTACGTAACATTCACTAAATTTTGGACTCAAATTGGTTGGGTATCTAGTTGCATACAGATGTATGCATTTTTGTTATGGTTTTCAAGGTAAGAAGAAAATAGTTTAGCCTGTGTTTGAATTTACTGATAAAAACCTGGAAAACGACTATTCTTTTTTTGTTTTCTGACAGTAAAAAATATTTTCTAGCCTTATTTTGCCTTCTATAGACGAAATGATTGGATACGTCATTCTTTCTAAGGAAAACATCAAAAGGCTTATAAGTGGACTGGTAAGTTTTCTTCCTTTCTCAGTTTGTTACCAAACTAAAGAAATTTACACATCTAAATTAGTTTTTCTTAGCTTTTTTTTTCTGTAATCAGACACTCGTCGGACACTTGGAAAGCAAGAGGTTAAAGAGAGGATCAATTCAAATATTATAGAAATGCCAAATGATGTCAATGCATACTTACCTTTTGCCTTTTCTGCTATTACTTTTTTAAGTGATCAAACATTTGTGTCTTCACTCTATATTGAATCAAAGGCTTACGTTATTTAGTGATAGTGCGAAGAAGAATAAACCATATAATGACAAGTTTGGTTAGTTTCTGTGGAAGTAGTTGAATTTTGGAAGGGACTTTTTCGAGTGTTTAATTATGTTACACTTCTCTCTTGTCATTGTTCAAGTAAGATTGAAGTTAAAAAAAATAAAATTGCCACTTTTGGATTTACTGATGGTAGTCTGTAAAATCTTTCTTTTTTTGCTCACTACCAACAGTTATAAGTTAGATTTTAATGCTTGGGTAGAAAGTATAAGCCTTGTTTGGTTTCAAGTTTGAAGTTAGATTTTATGCTTTTTGGCAGATAAGTTGGACTGCATTTTCTTTAGCAACTTAAAATCCGAGCTTTTCTTGATCTTGCGCCGGAAAGTTAGATACTTCAGGCTGGATAAAGTATTTCGGAAACTCAGAAAATCCAGCTTATTTTCGTAAAATCTGCAACCAAACAAGTGCATGAGAGTTTGAAGCAACATTTAAGCATATAATCTAAATCATTTATTCGTTTATTATTACAAGGTTTGCGCTATCCCTGTATACATTAACACAGGAACATGTACTAACGGAACAAATTACAAAAAAAAAACATATTACAAACTCCGAGTTGACAAACGTCCTCGTTTATTCATGTTTACAGTCTTAAGGCTCTCACTTTGCCTTGCAGATCTTGACAGTGTAACAAACACTTATTACACAGTACATACTAAGTTACATTTTAAACTCGCAAAAAACATAACCTCTTCAGGCTGAGGTGGCGGAGCATTCAAGCGGAAAACCCTGAGGAAACCTGTTCACATCGGTGCAATAATTATAAACCATATGATTAGCTTGTGTCTCTCTCATTTTCTGTCTGCTAGGTTCATCTAGTTCAGTATATAGCCATTGGTTAGCGTTATCACCGCATGAAGATGCGCCGTAATTTGACACACAGGCATTTTCGTTGAAATTTGTGTATAAGGTTGTGAAAGGAGCTTGTGACCAATCAGTTTTTACCAAACCGCCCCTCGTGGCCCAATCGTCGGCGCTCCAAATGGTGGAGATGAGCTTCATCGGCTGGTTTTTAGGGTAAGGGATACCGACAGATTCTTGGTTCTTGAATTCTCTGACCGGATTACCATCTACGTACCAACTGGAACAAAAAATGAAATGCTAACGAAATGAGTTTTAGTTGAAATATAACATATCTAGCAAGAATTACGGAAACTAATCTCTTTTTTTATGTGCTCAATCACGTTAAATTGGGAGGCGAGGGGGGCACTTCTACGATCAAGTTTTTTTAATTACTCCCAATGTAATCACTTTTTTCAACTTTTAACAAAAACATATATAGTAATTATACATTTTTCACATCAAGCTAGTTTTGTACTCTTAGCATTGGAATGAGAAAAAGTACTTCCCTAAGGACTAGAGGCGAATCATGTTCTGGAAATTCATATAAGTGCATACGTTGTGAGAAAAATTATTTGAGAAGAATTAAAAGAAAAATAGTGCATGCTTACATAATATTTTTGGGATTCCAGAGGATGGTATAGGTATGAAAATCGGCTGAAGGGTCGAACCAAAGGCGGAACTGCACCTCTTTATCACCTTTGCCTTGGGCATATAAATTGGTATGAAGAGTATAAGGATCACCGCTTAAATTCCCCAAAAATTCAAAATCAATTTCATCGTGCGCGTCTCCTTGCGATGTCAACTGCAGGTACAAGAACATGTATTTGTTATTAAAAAAAAGACAAATGTTAATTCCAGAGCTGCAACCCAGTTGTTCATTTGAGTTATGACATACTTAAGTCAGTGTTTTAAATAGCGTTATCGCTACCGTAGCGTTTTTTTGAGAGAAACGCTAAAAACGCAAATAGCGTTGCTACATAGCGCTTTGCGGTGTATTTTTTTTTTTTGCCTAAATACATATAAATATAGCATTAAATTCAAAACATCTAATAAAAATTAACTAAATATATATAAAAAATTGTAACTAATAATCACAAAATGATTATACTT
This sequence comes from Primula veris, assembly GCA_963682055.1. NCBI lineage: Eukaryota > Viridiplantae > Streptophyta > Magnoliopsida > Ericales > Primulaceae > Primula > Primula veris. Next base: position 32,924,458 of record OY821750.1, on the reverse strand, counting down.
GAGATGCCAGAGTATTTACTTTGTTTGCAAGAGTTTTGGGGTTTGATTCTCTTTAAACTCCAATAATTTCATTAAAATTTTGACCAAAAAAAAAAAAAGTAAAATATATATATATATATATTTTACTTTTTTTTTTTTTTTGTATATTTTTTTGGACTGCACCCGCTATAGCGTAAATAGCATCCGCTATAGGTAAATAACGTTCCTATAGCGCGAATTTAGCGTTTTTCCATCCAAATAGCGTTTTAGCGTTGCGTTTTTCTTTTAAAAACCACTATATCGCACAACGTTGCGCAACGTTGCGAGCTTTTTAAAACAGTGATTTAAGTGTATGTTTAAGAATATTGTGTAATATTGCTTTTTTATTAGGAGAAAAAAGTACATCTAAAAGAAACATGTTTCCTATCATCTGAACTCATGACATCTATAACTATGATTGTAAACCAAACTTTTCGTGTTTTTCGATTGTGTACAAACTACAAGCACATAAAAAAATATATATCAGCAAACTAGTTTATACACTTCTGTAAAGTTTCACGGGAAAAGGATGGTCGAACCTTTAGGTTAGTGTACAAAAGTGATAAATAACTTATAGGTTAATGTAAAAATTGATAATAAAACTATGAGTATTATACGTTAGCATGAAGAATAAAACATAGCTTTGGGAACTAGAATTGATGAGAAATTTGTCAACGAAAACACATACGTAAAAGGTTGTAACTGTGCCAGCAGAGTTTCCGGGGACAAGCTTCATCTGCATATCGATTTTCGTAAACAAGTACTCCTTCTTGGACTGAAACCCTGAACCAGACCCCTGGTCCAGAGAAAGAGAGAGAATATCTCTTGGCCCGTCGTTGAGTATTTTTCCTCGTCCATCTCCCCATATAAAGTCAAAGTTCTCATACAAGTTCGCAGCTGAGCAAAACATGGGAAAAGAAATCATGAGAGTTACTGCAAAACAGAAAAGTAGCATAACTTTCGATGGGAAAGGAAAAGCCATTGCTAAAGGTTTCTTTAGTAAGTTTGGTATCGACAATATATGACTAGTGTGGTTTGAACGATATTTATACTGTATAGTGGTGGTGGCATTTGGAATTATATATGACAGATGATCAAGTAAGGTGGAAAAGAGTGTTGTCGTATGAAAACGGATTTTTATCTTGAAAAAGAAGATTCCTTGAACCTATGAAAAGTGTTTGAAAGTTTGTAAATTTTCCCATGTTTACCTTTTCCCAATATTGACGTATTTGAGCCCAAAAACTGCTGAGACATATTTCAAATCAGTGTTTTAAAAAGCGCTAAGTTGATCAAAGCGGTTTTACGAGAGATATGCTTAAAGCACTAAAAGCGTAGATTTGAAGCGTACATCGTAAACTTTTTATAGTATAAAAATATACATGTTAGAAATATCTAAAAATTATAGATGCTTACTATATATTTTGAAAACATCATTTAACGGTTTTCTATATAAGAAAAATTGTAATATTTCATAACTAGCAAAAAAATTCGAATATAGGTCTTTTAGTACTTAAAAATACATTAACCCTAAATCAGCGATTAGCACAAGTGGTAGAATTTGTTAGGAATTATGTTTTTCATAAAATTGTTAACCCTAAATCAGCGTTGTTTTCGTAGTTTTTTGGATATAAAAAAAAAAACAAGTCCTGAAAAAGCGCAAAAATCATGATAAAAGCGTGATAATAGCGCTTTAACAGCCAAAAAGTGAAAAAGCGTAGACATTTTATTTAGTAAATAGGCTTATCAAGCTTTTAGCGCTTTAAAGCGTGATTTTTAAAAACTGTTTCAAATGACTTATTAACTTTTGTTCAATCAAAGGTTCTTTTCGTTCAAATTGTTATAAAATAAAAATACATTAACCCTAACAAAGTTGGGTAACATCTCTTAAGAAGTTACACCAGCAAGACAATACTATCATATAGAGTAAATATATAAGTACTCGTTTTCATGATACATTGGGATATTTGGAAAACTGTTGTGATTATCCTGTTTGATTAGAATGATACTGTTTTCGAAACTTTTGACTTTTTTACTGACTTTTAGTATCCACAAAATCAATTTAAGTATGGAGTTTTCAGGTGCTGTTAAAGTTATCCACTAAGTTACATTGTTTCAATTTTCACACAATTATTTGATCAAATCTACAAGTCTGAATATAATAATGGTGCCAAACAATACCTCCAAGTATATCTTTCTGCCTTGTTTTAAAGTGATAAAACATTCATAACGAACTTGTTGTTTAGTCATTGCAGGTAGAGAACTAATACATTTCATGACCTGTTGTGGTGATCATTGTTTGTAACATCTGTTGAATTTTAGATTGAATTGGTTGAGGAGGAGATGAAGAGCCATAAACACGTCTCTTTAGAATTAGAAGTATTTTCGTAATGTTTATTTGTTAGGAAACAACAGTTTCTGTTTTTCATTCACTGATAGAGATTGTTTTGTTTTTTTTACTGAAAAGAATTGATGGAGAGATGGCAACCTAGAAAAATTATTGAGAAAATATTTTTTGTGTTAGGAAAATCATAATTATCTGGAAACAGATGAGTTTCTTATTTTAGACAGAACATACGTGATGGGAATAGGTCTACGAGGTACTAGAGAGGTCCAGTTTGGGAAGTAGAAATGGTGACAAACAATGCATAAAGATAAAATTTTCATTGTGCATTCCATTTTGTTTTAAAGTGTGATGTAACATTTTGTAATACCCTTGTTGTGTAATCATAATAAAGGGAACTAAACCATATAGTGACATTTTATGTGATATTTTTTTATTTGGTTTGATATGGTTGGGGAGATGATCATAAATATCATTCAGTTGAAATTCTCTAATCAGACACTCGTTGGACACCTGGAAACGAAGAGGTTAAAGAGAGGTTCAATTCAAACATTATAAAAATGCCAAATGACGCCTCTAGATACTTATTTTTTTCCTTTTCTACGTTTACTTTTTAAGTGATCCAACATATGTGTCTTCACACTATAATGACAAGTTTGGTGATCTCTTTCTTGTTAGTATCTGTGGAAGCAGTTGAATTTTATAATGGAATTAGTGTTTAATTACGTCAAATTTCTCTATTGCCAATTTGTTCAAGTACGATTGAAGTAAAAAAAAAACACTTTTGGATTTACTAATGGTAATCTGTAAACCACTTTTGATGGGTTTGTTTTAGGTTCTACTGAGGATTGTATCCCGCTCTTGTACCATCATTTTTTACCGGTTAATGCTTGGGTAGAATATATAAGCCTTGAAAATTAGATGCTTCAGGCTGGATAAAGTATTTCCGAAACTCAAAAATCTAGCTTCTTTCCATAAAACCTGCAACTAAACAAGTGCATGAGAGTTTGAAGGAACATTTAAACATATAGTCAGTACTAATCGGAATCATTTATTCGTTTATTATTACAAGGTTTGCGTGATAAGATGAGGGTGTTTCTTATTTAGAGGAGGCGAGTACACGACAAACACAATCTTCTTATTATGCTCTCTTCTTTCTTTCTTTTTTGTGTTTGTGATCTTTACAAAGTTCTACATCAATTTATAGACTATAAAATAGACTCTTGAAATTCCAGATACACTTAATTCTGACCTTCTGTTACTAAAACATTCATAACTTATTATAGGGAACTCCAAACGACTTGAAACCTTCACCATTCCAATATAGACTTAAAGACCTTTAATTTGATAGGTCATACACCTAAATTGAGCAACGTTTACCCTTTCAACTTCACTCTTTAATTAACCTCAAAAACTGTTCAATGTGAAGTCTCAACTTTAATGTCGAATTAAGTTTATTTTTTAACATCCCTCCTTAAACTTAATTCTCTTCTATCCTTCATCCCAAGTATCTTCTTGTAGTTCTCAAGCAGCAGTGTCGGTAGCGGTTTCGTGAAAATATCTGCAACTTGCCACATGAACCATTTTCACCGTTCCTTCCTTCACATGATCTCGAATAAAATGAAAACGAACGTCGATGTGTTTGCTCCTTTCATGATTCACTGGATTTTTCGCCAGTTCGATCGCTGATCTGTTGTCGACTCGAATCTCGGTTGCCTCGTGTTGTGGATTCTCCATCTCACTTAGCAAATTCCTTAACCAAATTGCGTGGCACACACACCAAGATGCTGCCACATATTCATCTTTGCAAGTTGAGAGTGTCACAATCAGTTGCTTCTTCGACAGCCAAGTGAATGTCGTGTTTCCAACATAGAACACATATCCCGATGTGCTCTTTCGGTCATCTACATCTCCGCACCAATCGCTGTCGGAATATCCTACTAGCTTAAAGCAATCAGTTTTAGAGTAGAATAACCCAAGGGATTCGGTTCCCCGAATATATCGCAGAATTCTCTTTACTGCTTTCAAATGTGTGTAAACCGGCTCCTCCATGAACCGACTTACTACTCCAACGCTATAAGAAATGTCCGGCCTTGTACATGTGAGATAGCGGAGACTTCCAACTAGACTTCGGTATTTGGTTGCATCTACTCGTTCTCCATCATCAAACTTAGAAAGTTTTGTACCGAGCTCCATCGGTGTCGATACCGAGTTGCAATCCGTCATTTTGTTCCTCTTCAAAATTTCTTTCGCATATGCTTCTTGTGACACAAAAATTCCCGTATTTTCTTGTCTAACCTCTAGACCAAGAAAATACTTCATCAATCCCAAATCCGTCATCTCGAATTCCCGAGTCATCACGCTTTTAAATTTCTCTATCATTTCAGCATTGTTACCCATAAATATGAGGTCATCAACATAAAGAGCGACAAAGAGTAAATCACTTTCATTCTTTTTCACGTATAGCGCATGCTCATATGGGCATTGAGTAAACCCGTTCTTCTTGAAGTAGGTATCGATTCGGGTATTCCATGCTCGGGGTGCTTACTTTAACCCATATAGAGCCTTCCTCAACTTCAATACTTTACTTTCCTTCCCGGCTTTCGTGTACCCAGGCGGTTGTTCCACATACACCTCTTCTTCTAGCATGCCATTCAAAAATGCCGACTTGACATGCATTTGAAAAAATTTCCATTTGAATTGAGCTGCTTGAGCAATTAGAAGTCGAATTGTTTCCATTCTCGCAACCAGGGCAAAGACTTCATCATAGTCGATCCCCGCCTTTTGTCTATAGCCCTTCACAACCAGCCGTGCCTTGTATCTTCCAATCTCACCTTGGGCATTCATCTTTTTCTTATATACCCATTTTACTCCTATCGCCCGACATCCTTTCGGCAAATCCACTAAATCCCAAGTATTATTTCTTTCGATAGCCTTTATCTCTTCATCCATCGCAGCTTGCCATTCTTTATCTCGTACCGCTTCTTCAAACGTAATTGTTTCGGCATCCGCCAAAAGACAAATTAAATGTACCTCACTTGTCGAGTCGTACAAATCTTGTATGCTTCACATCCTTGGTTGTCTCGGCCCTTCTTCATCATCAGATGTTTGAGTAAGTTTCGGTGTTATCATCGGTGTAGCGGTTGTTGATTCTTCTTTTTCTTCCTTTTGCATCACCTCTTTTTGATTGTTCCAGTCCCATGCACTTTCTTCATTCACTTGCACATCTCGGCTTACAACCACCTTATTTTCAATTGGGTCGAATAGCTTGAAAGCTTTTGTCTTCTCATCATACCCGATAAACACATATTTCTTACTCTTATCATCTAGTTTGGTCCTTTTTTGATTTGGTACATGTGCATATGCCACACTACCGAATACTTTAAAATGCGATACATTCGGTTTCTGTCCACTCCAAGCTTCTTGTGGTGTTTGGTCTTCCAATCTCGCATGTGGACATCGGTTTTGCACATACACGACACATTGAACCGTTTCCGCCCAGAAATCCTTCGGCATGTCTTTACTTCTCAACATTGACCGAACCATGTCGAGAATTGCACAATTCTTTCTCTCGGCCACACCATTTTGTTGAGGTGAGTAAGGTGCGGTTAAGAATCTCTTGATCCCTTGTTCCTCGCAATAATTCATGAAATTTGTTGACATGTACTCTCCACCTCTATCTGACCGTAAAGCCTTGATATAAGACCCGATTGTCTTCTCAACTAACACCTTGAATTTCTTGAACACCTCGAATGCCTCAGATTTTTCTTTCAAAAATTATACCCACGTTTTTCTTGTGTAATCGTCAATAAAAGTGATGAAGTACCTTTTCTCACTGAATGACTTAGGTGTGATCGGTCCGCATATGTCGGTGTGTACCAGCTCGAGAATTTCGTTCGCTCGATATTCTGCCTTCTTCGGGAACGAGCTCCTTGCATGCTTGCCGAGCAAACATTCTTCGCAAAACTTGGTGGTGTAGTCTATGTTCGGTAATCCATGAACCATGTCCTTCTTGGCCAACTCCTTTAGCCCACCATAATGGAGGTGACTGTATCTTAGATGCCACAATGCTGATTTGTCCTCCATGTCGAGTTGTAAACACTTTTCTTGTATGTATCGCAAGTTGAGCTTGTACATGCGATTTTTGGCCATTTCGACTCGTGCTACCAAGCGCCCTTGGTTGTTTTTCAATTGTAGTACTAGATCTTTCATGAATACCGAGTAACCCTTCTCCACGAGTTGTCCCATACTGAGGATATTACTTTTCAGATCGGGCATATAGTAGACATCCTCGATCGACCCTTCTTTACCATCTTTTTGATAAAAACATATTTTACCTCGGCCCTTTACTTGAATCTTTGATGCATCACCGAATGATACATGTCCATCTTCAACATCTCGCATCTCCTTGAATAGGTGTTTGTGTCCGCACATGTGGTTGCTTGCTCCAGTATCGAGGTACCACACTGTGTCGTTGTTGGGATTGGTATCATTGTATGCCATCATAAGAACCCCATCTTTCATCTCATCTTCCGTGATAGGGTTGGTGTTCTCGTCTACTTTCTTCTCGAGATAGCAATCTTTTGCATAATGCCCGACCTTGCCACAATTGTAACACTTATCGGAGTTGCAATCCTTCGCATAGTGACCATACTTACCGCACTTATAACACTCGACATTCGAGTGATTTGATTGGCCGCTTCTTCCACGACCACGTCCTCTACCTCGCCAATTTTGTTGGCTTGACTGCCCCTTTTCCTCATAGGATATTCCTTGACTTCGGCCTCCACCACCGTGACCATTTCCGCGACCTCCACGCCCGCGACCTCTACCTCGAAAGTTTTGAGCGTAGAATACCTTTTCATCTTTAATAGATAACTTGTCTTGTAGCGCTTCCTCAAGCGACTCTTTTTTCTTCTTCTTCTTTCGTTGTTCATGCGCCTCAAGTGAACCAGCGAGATCATCGATGGTCATCTCTTCCAAATTTTTTGACTCCTCAATTGCGCAAACAACATTCTCAAAATTTTCGGTCAATGACCGCAAAATCTTCTCCACAACTCTTGCATCAGTTAGGATCTCTCCATTGCGTTTAAGTTGATTCACCACTGTTTGCACACGTGTGATGTATTCAGATATTCCTTCTGACTCCTTCATTTTCATGGCCTCCAATTCGCCTCGAAGTGTTTGAAGTCGTACTTGTTTAACTCGGTCAGCGCCTTTGAATACCTTTTGCAAAGTATCCCAAGCCTCCTTTGACGTGGTTGCACCAGCAATCTTCTCAAAACCTGACTCATCCACCGCTTGGAATAAGAGATAGAGACCAGTCTTGTCTTTCATACGCATCTCTTTCACCGCCTTTAACTGGTTCGCTGTTATGTTACCGGTAACTTCCGGTTCCGTATAGCCATTTTCGACTAATTCCCACACATCTTGTGCAGCGAGCAACGCACGCATTTGAATACTCCAATTGTCATAGATTGACTTAGTAAGCCGTGGCAGCGGCATCAGCCCCAACGATGTATTCCCAGAATTCATCCCAACGCTCTGATACCAATTTGATAAGATGAGGGTGTTTCTTATTTAGAGGAGGCGAGTACACGACAAACACAAAAAAGAAAGAAAGAAGAGAGAATAATAAGAAGATTGTGTTTGTCGTGTACTCGCCTCCTCTAAATAAGAAATACCCTCATCTTATCATTGCGCTATTCTTGTTTACATTAACAGATAACACTGTAACAGTTACTAACGACACAAAATACAAACAAAGACACGAGTTGACAATCGTCCTCGTTTATTCATGTTTACTGTGTGAAGGTTTTCTCTTTGCCTTGCAGATCTTAATAAGTTACATTTTAAACTCACAAAAAAACATATCCTCTTTAGGCTGAGGTTGCAGAGCATTCAAGCGGAAGACCCTGGGGAAACCTGTTCGCGTCGGTGCAATAATTATAAACCATATGATTAGTTTGTGTCTCTCTCATTTTCTGCCGGCTAGGTTCATCTAGTTCAGTATCTAGCCATTGGTTAGCGTTATCACCGCATGAAGATGCACCGTAATTTGATACACAAGCTTTTTCGTTGAAATTTGTGTATAAGGTTGTGAAAGGAGCTTGTGACCAATCTGTTTTTACCGAACCTCCCCTCGTGGCCCAATCGTCAGCGCTCCAGATGGTGGAGATGAGCTTCATCGGCTGGTTTTTAGGGTATGGGATACCAGCAGATTCTTGGTTCTTGAATTCTCTGACCGGAGTATCATCTACGTACCAACTGGAACAAAAAATGAAATGCTAACCGAAGGGTTTTACTTGAAATATAATTTCTTTTACATGTCTAGCAAAATTACAGAAGCTAATCTCTTTTTCTTTTATGTGTTCACGTAGTAACGAAATCATGAGGCGAAGGGGGCACTTCGCATCTCTCTAGGCATGGCCAGGGGTTTGTTTGGTAAACCTTTAATTTTTCACTTTTCCATTCAAGCTACGAATGTAAAAACAGTCGTCTGATGTACTCAAAAGAACATGCATATTTCCTCTTTCGAGGCAGAAGAATATTCGTGTTGTGGAAACTAAGTCAAACGTTTTTCAAAAAGTAATCTAGGTTTCAATTACTTTACGCTACTATCAATTTTTTTCATTATTCTCAATTGAAAAAAGAAATCAACATTTAGCAAAAACACATAGTAATCATACATTTTCACATCAAGCAACAAGTATAGTTTTGTACTCTTAGCAATGGTAAAAGCAATGCTTTAAATAGCGTTATCGCTACCATAACGTTTTTTCGAGAGAAACGCTAAAAACGCAAATAGCGTAGCAACGTAGCATTTTGCGGTGTATTTTTTTTTTTTTTGCCTAAATATATAACAATATAGCATTATAGTCATACAAGTTATACTAATTATGTTAACAAAATTAAAAGTTAAAAGAATTAGCTGTGATTTTTTGGGGAAAGAGAGAGAGAGAGACATGCTTGGTTAAAAAAATCTACGTTTTTTTAAGTATTTGGGGATAAATGTGTTTTTTTGATATATTAATTACTATATGGAGGAATTTGTGACATGTTATTTACTATAAAAGCGAATATTTGACATGTTATTAATTATAGGGGGTAATTGTGATAGGTTATTAATTATAGGGGCTAATTGTGACATGTTACAAACTATAGGGGTCAGCCTAGTATTTACACTACCAGTCCCTGTATTCTGTTTTAAAAACTGGCTATTTACGCTACCAGTCCAATAATTTTGTGCTTTTTGCGCTTTTAGTCCCAGTAGCAATTTAGCGCTTTTCCATCCAAATAGCGTTTTTTCGATGCGTTTTTTTCCAAAAAACGCTATTTCGCGCAACATAGCGCGTTTTTTAAAACATGGGATAAAAGCCATAGTGCCCTAAGGAATAGAAGCAAATCATTTACCGGAAGCTTGTATGCATGCGTATGCTGTGAGAAAAAAATGTTTTGAGCAGGAAAGAAAAAAAACAGTGCATGCTTACATAATATTTTTGGGATTCCAAAGGATGGTATAGGTATGAAAATCGGCTGAAGGGTCGAACCAAAGTTGGAATTGCACCTCTTTATCACCTTTGCCTTGGCCAAATACATTGGTATGAAGAGTATAAGGATTACCGCTTAAATTCCCCAAAAATTCAAAATCAATTTCATCGTGCACGCCTCCTTGTGATGTCAACTGCAGGTAAAAAATAACATGTTTTTGTTATAAAATAAAAAAAACCAATGTCAAATCCAGAGGGGCGGATTGTTTCTACCCAGTTCCTTCTGTGGTAATATCATTCGTTTGAGTTATGACATATCTTCAGTGAATGTTTAAGATTATTGTGCCATATTGCTTTTTTTTTTTAATCACGAGAATAAAGTACATCATAAATAACATATTTCCAGCATCACCACATATCTGAAGAATTCTTCGGGAAAAAGACTTCCAGAATTATTTCCTAACATCTGAACTCATGACATTATCCGGGTATAAACGGGACTATAACTGTGATTGTAAACCAAACTTTTCATGTTTTTTGGCTGTGTACAAACTAAAAACCCAAAATTTTGTTTATACTTTATATAGATTATCCCTTTTGTAAACTTCTGTTAAGTTTCATGAAAAAAGTAAGGTTAACCTTTAGGTTAATTTACCAAAGTAATAAATACCTTATAGATTAATGTACATATTGATAGTAAAACTTTGAATGATGTCAGTTTTATCTGTCAGTATGCAGAATAAAACATAGATTTGGAAACTAGAACCGATGAGAAATTAGTCTAAGAAAACACATACGTAAAAGGTGGTAACTGTGCCAGCAGAGTTTCCAGGAACAAGCTTGAGCTGCATATCGATTTTCGCAAACAAGTACTCTTTTTTGGACTGAAACCCTGAACCAGACCCCTGATCGAGAGAAAGAGAGAGAATATCTCTCTGCCCATCGCTGAGTATTTTTCCTCGTTCACCTCCCCATGTGAAGTCAAAGTTCTCGTGCAAGTTAGCAGCTGAGCAAAACATGGGAAAAGAAATCATGAGAGTTACTGTAAAACAGAAAAGTAGCATAACTTTTGATGGGAAAGGAAAGGCCATTGCTAAGGGTTTCTTTAGCAAGTTTGGTATCGGAAATATATGAGTGATGGTTTATGATTAGTGTGGATTTGAACGATATTTATACTGTAAGGTTAGTGGTGGCATTTGGGATTACATATGACAGATGTTCAAGTAAGGTCGAGAAAAGTGTTGTCATATGAAAATGGATATTTATCTTGAAAAAGAAGATGAATTGAAGAGAAACTATGAATAGGGTTAAAGTTTGTAAATCGTTTCATATTTTATCTTTTCCCAATAATGGCATATTTGAGCCCAAGAACTGCTGAGATATATTCCAAAGGACTTAACTTTTGTTCAACCAAAGGTTCTTTTCGTTCAAGAGTAACAGATTTGGGTAATATCTCTTAAGATTGATTGATGGCTTTTGGTTCTAATATTCAAGTTTCACAGTTGATACGTGATGCTAGCAAGGGAATACTATCATATAGAGTATGTATATAAGTACGCGTTTTCTTGATACCTTGGGCTATTTGGAAAACTGCAAATTGTGTTTAGCTAGTTGGATGGACTTGATATTGTTTTAGAAGATTTTGACTTTGTTCAAGGCATAATGGTACTTACTTTTGGAATCCACAAACTGATCTTAAGTATGGAATTTTTAGGTGCTGTTAAACTTATCCAATAAGTTACATTGTTTCGATTTTCACAATTACTTGATCAAATCTTAGAAGTCTGAATATAATAATGGTGCCAAACAATGCCTACAAGTATATCTTTCCATCTTTGATTGTTCTTTAAAGTGATATAACATTCATAACGAACTTGTTGTTTAGCCATTGTTCATGACATGTTTTGGTGATCATTGTTTTGTAACATCTGTTGAATTTTGGATTTGAACTGGTTGAGGAGTGAGATGAAGATCCATATACACGCCTCTTTAGTAAAATACAAGTTTCTAATTTTTTTTTTAAATAATAACAAAAAAATTCAAGTTTCTGTTTTTCATTTACTGATATATAGAGATTGTTTTTTACTGAAAAGTACTGATGGAGAGATGGCAACCTAGAAAAATTATTGAAAAAAATATTGTTTGTGTTAAGAAAATCATAATGCTTTGGAAACTGGATAGAAATGAGTTTCTTACTATAGATAAGGTTCAGTTTGGGAAGTAGGAATGGTTACAAATTTTTTTCATTGTGCATTCTATTTTGTTTTAACTGATGTAACATTTTGTAGTAGCCTTCTTGTGTAATAGTTATAAAAAGAACCAAAACTTATAGTGACATTTTTAGTGATCTTTGTTTTGTTAGTTTCTGTAGTATACTTTTACTTCGGGTTTGAGTTCGTTTGGAAGATGATCATAAAGATCATTCGGTGGAAATTCTCTAATTAGACACTCGTTGCCCATCGGACATTTGGAAACGACGAGGTTAAGCAGCGGATCAATTCGTACATTATTAAAATGCCAAATGGCCTCTCAAATCTAAATACTTACTTTTTTCCTTTTCTGCGTGTTGGAAGGATAGATGATCGCAAAGAGGCAACTCACAACATATGAAAAAATTTACACAAATATAAACTCACAAAAAATATAAAAGGTGAAATGAATTTCTTATTATAATCTCTCTATTTTTACTTGGTGGTGTCTTACAAATGTAGCAATATATCTTATTTATACTAAAACCAAAAATTCAAGGCATAGGTCACATGAAACTAAAGAGTTGGTAACTTAAAAATAACATAAACGCTAAATAGTAAAACCAAATAAGTTACAAAATTAAACTCAAACAAGTTATAATTTTCAACACTCTCCCTAAGCTTATTTGGTAAATTTGAGTAAACTCCTTAATTTTCAAAAGTTTTTATACTTGAGAGCGTTTGTAAAACTATCTGTTACTTGATCTTGTGATTTCACATATTTTACTTCAACTTCATTTTTTTCACCATATTCACAACTTTTCTTAGTTTCGATCGCATCTTCTTCCACCGCTACAAACTCCATAAACATTTCGGTCGATGTGCAGCGTTTTCCACATATTTTTACTATATTAACACACTTTGTACAATATGTCGTCTTCGTCGTGTAGTCTTTTTTTTTTCACATCTCGGGATTTTTCTTTCTCATAATTGGCAAATCTAAGATTATCCATTATCCATCTCACACTTATCGAAATATAGACACGTCTACCCATCCCGTATCGAAATTATTATTCTTCAAAACAATTTGTTTTCCTTCTTCATGTACCATTTTATCAAACTCTATCTCGTAAAAGTCATTTTCAAAGTCACTGCCCAAATTAATATAATCTTTTTTCTCCTCATTTTCAATATGATGACAATATTTCTCACTTTTGTTTTCGACGTGAAAATATTTTTGCCAACTATCACCAATTTTAAGTTGCACCTCCATTTTTTTCAAAAACACTTTATACTCGAATTTTACATCCATTTTGACATTAAAAACTTCTAATTTCTCATCAAACAAAACTTTTGTTCTATGGCCTCTCTCTCTATCTTTTGTAAGTTTTCATCAAATAAGATTATACTTTCAATTTCATCATAATTTTTCTCTATCATATTAACTAACTATTTATCGGAAATACTTTTACCTCTAAAATCTTTCTTTTCTTTTTCGTTCCGCTCATTTTGACTTGTATATAGTAAACATGTACTTACCTTAGATGCATTTTGCGTGTCTCCTTCGCATTCACTATTTTGTAACTTCTCATCATCTTATTTATCTTCTTTCCCATCCATAGACTCTTCGCCTTCACCAACCATTTTCCCGCTTTTTTATTTTCACAAATTTTACTATCCACCTCTTTACCTTCATCATTTTCGCACAAATCCAAATTTTTGACTTCTTCCTCATTTTCATTATGTTCAATGATAAATTCATCTTTTTCAAAACATTGTATCCAATACTCTTTCGGTAAAACCGCGTCTCTTTTGTTTGAGACGACAATCTCAAACATTTTCCATACAACACTCAGAAACTTTTGCTTTCTGATCTTCTCTCAAATTTTTGGGTGTATGGATATTTTTAAAATAAAAAGAGCTCTATTCTCTTTCATTTCACGGACCTTTTTGTTTAGGTCATCATGTGGTGTTTCACCGACCACGTCCGATAAATCACATCCTCCGAGATAACATCTAATGATGGTACTCAATCTTAGATAATTTGAATACATCTTCTCTGTTAGGACCAGATTTCTGGTCTAAATATTGTTAATTGTCTATTGGTTTTTACTAAATAAATCCTAACTGTTATTAAGAACTAAGACAGGATTGACAGGTTCCAAGTACCAGTTGCAACCTCAGTTACAACCTACTAAGTTAGTAGTATTAGGTTTCAAGTACTAGTTGCAACCTCAGTTACAACCTGTGTTGACAGGTTTCAAGTAATGTTGCAACCTCAGTTGCAACCACGAGTTCCAACCTACTGCGAAGCAGAATTCTGTCTTGTTTCATTATTCTACATTACTACTTGTTTAATGTTAATCATTTGTTTTAAAGTGTAACATCCCAAACCTAAATATGATGTCACACGGCAGAATAGCATATGTCTTGACACGTGCTAGACTAAGCCAAAAAACTAGAAACTGAAGGACCAACATTGTAATTTCAAAAACGATGAAATAAAAGCTTAAATAATAATATTCAATATCTGCGTATTTCGATAACAACCCATGAAATCCAAAATTCAACCTCAAGCTTATTATTCTGAAATCTCGAAATGGAAAACAACGTTTCAAATTCAAAACTTGGTTTAAAACCTTATTAGCAGCGGAAAATAAAAGAAAATCTTAGGAGGTTGGCTGGTCCCGACTAATTCTAGTCCGACTCTAAGAATCTGCCTGATTACCTGAAAACATTATAAAAACGAGGGTAAGCTAAACGAGCTTAGTGAGTGACAAGTCTTACAATAATAATATGGGTCGAAAATAGGGTTTTCATTCCTTTTCTTTCTTTGAAACAAGGTTTTTGATTTATATAAAATTTCCCATTTGACAAGGTAAAGTTCTTAAAACAAAAATAAATAAATAAAAATAACAATAAAAATGATAATATCTTTTCTTTCTTACTATGATAAAAGCAAGTATGATAGTATTAATATCTTAGGGTACCAAGCCCGATTGACTTCCTCAATCTCTTTACCGTCGATCTTTTTCTCAGGTGTATAAACCATACGTGCACTACGTAGTTAAGGTCACCCCAGCATGACGGCTGGGTCTATTCCTTAAAACGTTCCGGTTAACGAAACTATGTACAATCGTTAAGTTAACCGTTGAGAACTAAACTCATTCGTTTAGTTGCCAACGTCACCCCACTTCTCCTTATTAGGGGATTCTTCGTTGGACTTTTCCTCATGGTCCCAATACAATCATAAAAACAATATATCATTCAAAACCTTATACATAACTTGTGTTGTCTCGTTTCTTCCTTACACAATGACATGAAAAACAATTTTTTTTTTTTTTACATATATAGATATTTCTGAAAATAATGCCAAAGTCTGCAAATTCGGTCGAATTCATAATGGGGTTTTATACTAGTAAGACAAGACCACTCACCTGGCCGTCGGCTTATAAGCTACCCGAATAACTTGCTGCAACCTGAAACATCATGTGATGTACTGTAAAAATCTGGAACTAAACTACAGCAAGCTTAAAACAACCTGGTACACTACTGTCAAACGAATTCGCTAAACAAAATACTCTAAGCTCATTTGTAACATCCCGAATTTTTATAAGTAATTTTATTTATGATTTAATTTATCCAAAAATGTTTTATTCAAATTTTACCAAAAACCGGTCACTCGACTAATTTTTAGCCAAAAACCGAAACTCTTCCGAAAAACTTTATTTTAAAAACCTGTTACTAATTTTACTAATAAAAAGGACCCAATAGATTTGTTTCTAAAGATTTGTTATTTTTGAGTAATAAAACAATAATTTTGATTAAAAGTTAGCTTTTAGAACTTTGGGGACCAAATAGTTCGCTTCCACAAACTTTGTAAAAACAGTTTTTTTTTCTAAACCTAAAATCAGCCCACTTTTCAATGCTTTAAAACCTAAAAATCAGCCAAGAGAGAAAAAGAGAGAAAAAGAGAGAAAAGAGAAGAAGAAGAAGAAGAGGAAGCCACCATTAGCGGGTTCATACCGGAAGCATCTCCACTACGCTCTAAGGTAACGGGGGTTATCCATAGCGACTAGACGAGGGTGTATGTTAGGATTAGGTTTTACGTTCATTATAAATTGGGGGTTTTTGCCTTTTATATTATTTATGTTCTTAAATTGATAATTGGGGTTTAGTTGTTGTATTTTTAATTCCATTAATTGAATTGTAGAATTTGAGACTTGAGACGGTTTTTGCCTTTTATATTATTTATGTTCTTAAATTGATAATTGGGGTTTAGTTGTTGTATTTTTAATTCCATTAATTGAATTGTAGAATTTCAGACTTGAGACTAATTAATTTCGAATTAATGATATTATGGATGGGTTTGCATGTTTTAAGCGTTGATTATGAGTTATTATGGTTTTTGATAGAATTGGGTAAATTATTGTTGAATATAGATGGATTGTAGTTTATGCATACAAGGTGTTTGTTAAAATGTCTGAATGGGTTTTTATGTTGTTGAAGTGATTGGCTAGTTGTGAATCTAGCATCTATGATTATGGTTTATGTTGTATTACGTTAAGTGACGTATGAGTTATGTTAGTTGAATAGTATAATATTATTGGCCGAGACCTTAATATTTATACGTATGAGATGGTGTTATTTGAATGATTTTATATTATTGGCCGAGGCCTTGTGATTTAGCTGTAGTGGCAATGGTCTCTGTCTCTCCCTAATTCCGGGGACAGAAGACGGCCGAGGGGATAGGGAATGACTCGTCTTACGGACCGGGGCGAGTGGCGTTAAAGGTCCCAGTGTGCACTATATTTACTTTTATGTTAGCAATGGTCTATGTCTCTCCCTAATTCCGGGGGCATAAGACGGCCGAAGGGATATGGAATGACTCGTCTTACGGACTGGGACGAGTGGCGTGAGAGGTCCAAGTGCGCACTATAAATCTACTTTTATGTTGCAATGGTCTCTGTCTCTCCCTAATTCCGGGGACAGAAGACGGCCGAAGGGATAGGGAATGACCTACCTTACGGACTGGGGTAGGTGGCGTGAGAGGTCCATGTATGCTGTTGATGTGTATTTAATTTATCGTAGTTGTAGAATGTCATTATATTTCTTTTTATATGTCGATTATCGTAGCTGTAGAATTTGTGAGCTCTTGCATTTAAGGGATGGAGTGACGGTATTTGTGGTGCCGTCCCGTCTAGTTATGTGCGTGGGACTCACCGTTACAATTTTGTATTTCAGGTACCAATTAGGTTGGCATGTTTGGATAAGAGCTGTTGCATTGCAACATCATGGGTTTGGGGCTTCCGCTTACTTTTCATTTTTATTATATTTTGAGGTTGTAGCCTACGGGCAAATTCTTTCATTTGTTATTTTCTTAGTTTTATAAAACTTGCCATGTAGCCGTGCTTGGCAACATTTTTATTTAATTGTCAATTGTTCCTTTAGCTCGTAATTTATTTCTTTTAAAAAAATTCAAATTTCGTACCAACAGGTTCTATTTTCTTTTGTTTTAAAAAGGTCATGCCTCGATATTCGTTTTACGGATTTTGGGGCGTGACAAGTTGGTATCAGAGCTAACTAGGTTCTTGTATACTTTGGGACGACGGGAAGATGGGTAACCATTGGACCAAGATCCATCGTATCATTTTTACAAAAAATTTTCCAAAAACTTAAACTTTTTCTAAAAACGGGGGGTTGCATTTAGCTTAAGACATGTAGCTATAATTTTATAGTTTTTGATGAAAGGAAAGTCCACATGTGAGGCAAGTTGGGGACAATGAGGACGCTTATTGATCCCGGCTCGCCAAACTAGTGGGTAGATCTCTCGTCGGTATGTGTGAAGGAATAACTTAGTGATGTGGAATTCTAGAGTATGCGAGGACGCTCGGGTGCTTTAGGATAACGTATCGTGATGGGTTATCCCTCGCATTTTTGTGTTGATTGTATGCGTGTGTAGATTTATATGATGTGTATGAGGTATAAGTTTGCATACGTGTGTAGTAGCGTACTATTAGAGTGTGAAAATTGTGTTGTTGATGATTTTACGTAGTGCGTTTTCATATTATTAACTTGTGTGTTAATGAGCATTTTATGCGAATGGATGTTGATTGTAATAATGTTGTGGACTAAAATGATGTAGTTGCGTGCTATGTTCCTTGTAAGGGATTTACAAGTATTGAGTAATTTTACGCTTTTGTATCGATAAGTTTCTGCAGAAAAAATGATCGGTCGTTTCTTAAAACGATCGGTCGAATTTTTCAGACCCTACTGGACCAAAAAATGACCGGTCGTTTTGTCAAAAACGATTGGTCGTTTTCTGGCAAATTTTGCGGTTTTTCGCTAAACTTCAAACGCTCGTAACTCCTTCGTTTTTACTCCGAATTTGATTCCGCTTGAAGCGTTGGCTTCATATTTCAGTGCTCTATAATTATGAAACTTAGAAATCTTGATAAAATGATTACCATGAAAAACGAGCTTTTATCATGATTTACATGTTTTGTGATTATCACGTAATGTGCGGAATGTTGTATTGTATGATTAGCGGAATTTGATGCCTTTGCAAATTTGGTTAGATTTTATAAGTTGGAAAACATGAATGTTTAATTACGTTTTGTGAGGTCGTGTCCTAAATTCATTAGTTTTATAAGTCGTTTGTGCACTTATTTCTTCCTTACAACATGATTCCATTCTTTTAGACATTGACTATAAATTTTTCTTGGTTAGATTGTAAGCTAGTGTTTTGTATATATGTTTCACATTTAGCAACTATTTTCCTTCACTCGATAGAATGATAACTGTGGATTTAGATATTTTAGGTTCTAAGTTAATTGTCCCTACATGAAGAATCTCGTTTGATACTGTATAATGTAAGACTATACTATAATGTAAGAGTTAATTTAGTTGAGTTGGTTTGGTGTCCATATTTAAGAGGAATTACACACAGTTAATTTCATATGTACTAAATTCAAGGTCGATATAAGGGAATTTTAATAGATCTTATTTTTATAAGATTAACTATTGAAAACTTAAGAAATATTTCTGGTGTAGCATGCCCCTGTACAAGTTGAAATGTTTAAGTTTGTAAACTATTATAGGTGAGACAAAGTTTTTAAAACATTTTCTTATTATGTCTATTAATGGTTTGTACGTTAATGAAGTCACTGGTTTGGTATATATAAATAAAAATGTAGTTAACTATTGCGGCGGTTTGTAACTAACAAACAAAAGTGCATGATAGGATATATTTATTTATTTTGAAGCTTTCGGCAACTATAAGAGAACCTCGATTATGGTTGTTTCTTCTAATTTTTGTAATTTAATGTTGTCCATGGATTACCTTTCGATGCCGACTTTTGCTTAGAGTTTCAATGAAATGATACGTTAGGTTATTTTCAATTCGTTTGACCTCTGTAAAAGATGTTTAAGCTATAATTAGGATCCAAACTTGAGATTTAATTTATGTTTAAAGTGTCCAAATAATAAGTGAACTAGCATTATAGTTGTCCTAGTTATTTCAAGTAAATCTCTTTGGTCGGATTAGTTGCAAAGTTTCAACAGGTCTTGCACTTTGATTGAGAGCATGTATTACATATGAATTTGGAGTGGTATTTTGGGACTAAATATAAATTAGTAGGTTTTGCGCTTCTTATTAATTAAAGATTGTTTTGTTTAAGAGAACATGGTATAAAGGGAGATTGGTATTATTTTTGGGTGGTGGTCTAGATGCTAAAACTGGATTGTTTGATAAATTAGAAACAAAATGCAATGGTAGGACAGTTAGCACCATTATTATTATTATTTTATCAGAGCGTGCAGCGGAAGTACATGAAATAGATATAGATGTATAAGTAATAAATGTTTCGGAAAACGATATGGAAACAAGTTTTGGAATAGGTTTGGTTATCTTACGGTATCAATATCAATAATAGTTGGTTGAATTTGAAACATCCCAGAGGTTAATTATCAGTTCAAGGAAAAACATGGTAGGAACAAATTTATTTATTATTTTTACCAATTAAAAGATTAGCTTACCTCATGTGTTTTGCTTTCATGGTGTACACTTTGTTATTAGCATTGATGATGACTAAAATCAGAATTTGGACTAAGAATTATGTAGACAGGAGTTATAGAGTTTTGAAATTATGATTGATGGGAGTTATAGAATTTGGTAATTAATGAGATAATAAACGATCGGAAGCGGTAAAAGTTTGACCTTAGGAATTTACGTTAGTATTTTTCCATCATAAGTTTTCAAGTTTCACAAGGATAATGATGATATTATTATTAGTAATTTTAATCTCAAATGAGTTTCCAAGATACCTTTTATTATACTTCTTTTATATAGTTTATGCTACATGCACACACAAGTAACTGTTTTGGAGACCGGTTGGTTAAAAATAAATAAATTATGTGAGCTGATTTAATCACGGCTAAGAAAACATATATAATATTATCGGAAACATTATTTATTTATTTATTTATTTTATTTTTTTTCAAGTTATTAAAGAAATAAAGTTTCGGGACGAAACTTCTTTAAGTGGTGGAGAGTGTAAAATCACGTATTTTAATTTAAAAAATTTATTTTGAATATTTATTCTTCTAAATAATTACTCATGTGACTATTTAGTTTTCATAAGTAAGAATACTAATGTTTAGTTGTTTAAGTGATTTAAGGACCTTACGGTTACATGTTATCAAAGCTATAGAGTTTTAAAGGATTTAAAGGTATTTAATTGGATTTACCATGGATTGATACGTGGTAGTACTTTTAGGGATTAGCTGGTAAGAATTGGGCCTAGTAATTATGTAATTTACTTCGGTTAGAAATATTGAAATGTATAAACGTATGATTAGGAATAATGGTGTAAGTTATAGGTCTTTGAATGCCTCACTAAGATAATTAATGACATGATTTGATTGTATTCATATATAAAACTGATGCCTTGCCTGAAGAGTAAATGTCAATTAAGAATAGTAAATATTATCTTGAGGTTTCTATAACGAGATGTTTGTATTTATTCCTATAACTACTATGCGTGGAATATTTAAGGAGAAATAATGTTACATGTATTCAAAGAGTTTCTGTTGCTAGTAATTTATTAAGGAGGTAACCTTGCATGAGAAATTGAGACGGAAGTAATAAATTGGTATAGAATTGTAGTATAAATGCTAAGCCAATTGTCATGCCATATACACGCCCCTATAATGAATTCTTCCTTGTTAATATAGATATATACACTAGTGCAAATAAAGAAAGAAAGCTAGGTAGCATTTCCCTGATTAGATTCTATACTCCTTTACTGTATTAAAATTATATGTATGTAACGAAAGTATACAAAGATGAGAGAATTAAAGTCCTATGTTGAGCAAGGGAAAAGGTTTAGTGGAAAGCTAAGCACTAGATTATTCGTTGTAGAAATGTTTCTGTTCTTTCGGATTAATATTAGGTGAGTGGGTTTTGTCTTGCTATTGTAAATATTCCGTTGCAACTTTTGATAATATTTTACATGCTCATGAGTATTATTTTTCAAGTACTAATTATATATGGAAACCTTGTTTTTATATTGTTACGAAAACAAAGTGAATAAAAGAAAGAAAAGAATGAAAAAGAAGAAGTGATTTATATACAATGGATCTGTATAAAGAGAACTAGTTTGTATCTTATAAAGATAAAGGTTATATACAGTGTATCTGTATAAGGTTTCTAAATTTATTATTTTATGATTTGCTTATGATTTGTATTTGGGACCATGAGAATAAGTATAACGGAGAATCCCGAATAAGGGGAAGAGGAAAGTGGGGTGACGTTGGCAACTAAACGAAAGAGTTTAGTTCTCAACGGTTAACTTAGCAATTGTACATAGTTTTGTTAAACGGAACGTTTTAAGGAATAGACCCATCCGTCATGTTGTGGTGACCTTAATTACGTAGTGCACGTATGGTTTATACACCTTAGAAAAAGATCGACGGTAAAGAGATTGAGGAAGTCAATCGGGCTTGGTACTCTAAGATATACATGTTATCATTTTGCTTTTATCATAAAAAGAAAGAAAAATATTTGGTTATTACTATTGCGATGGATTTAATTTTGATGAAAGAAAAGTGAAAAGTTTATTTATCTTTTATATTCAAGTAATTTCTAAATATTTATGCATTGGGAATTTTTATTAAACAAGTTATTATGTTCCAAGAAACTGAAAGGGAAAAATCTTATTTTCGACCCGTATAATATATTGTGAGGCTTCAGTTAAGTAGGGTTGATATCGAGTCAGTTTGAGGACCAGACAGACCTTTAAGATTATGTGTTAAATTCCGCTGTGATTACATTTTTAATTTTAGTTGTAAGAGATTAACTTCTTGTAATGAACGTAATTTTCGAGATTCTATTTAATGAAACTTTTGCTAGAAATTTGAGCTAATTTAATGAGTTATTTAGCGAGTGTTTAATAATTATTTCATTTAGGCTTTGTTTAGCACGTGCCGCCACACGTGTTATTCAGCCGTGTGACACCCCCGGGTCTGGGTTGAGAGTTTATTTTATTAGAGTTTAGTTTGCTAGAAAGACCCGTACTTTGAGTCTTGGAGACGTTTTGGAGTTGTTGAGTAGTTGTCTTTTATCCTGTTTAATATTATATATAAGTGTTTACCTTATTTGAGATTCTTACATGTTGTTCATGTACTTGAGTTATGAATTGTGGAGTTGTTACGGGTTGTGAACCCTGCGTATTTTATTTTATTTTTATTATGACACGAGCGTTTAAATTCTTATGGTCTTATTGTACGTTTATCATTTCTGGGTATAATTGTTTAGAGAGGAAATTTCGGGACGAAATTCTTTTAAGGAGGGTTAGTTGTAACATCCCGAATTTTTATAAGTAATTTTATTTATGATTTAATTTATCCAAAAATGTTTTATTCAAATTTTACCAAAAACCGGTCACTCGACTAATTTTTAGCCAAAAACCGAAACTCTTCCGAAAAACTTTATTTTAAAAACCTGTTACTAATTTTACTAATAAAAAGGACCCAATAGATTTGTTTCTAAAGATTTGTTATTTTTGAGTAATAAAACAATAATTTTGATTAAAAGTTAGCTTTTAGAACTTTGGGGACCAAATAGTTCGCTTCCACAAACTTTGTAAAAACAGTTTTTTTTTCTAAACCTAAAATCAGCCCACTTTTCAATGCTTTAAAACCTAAAAATCAGCCAAGAGAGAAAAAGAGAGAAAAAGAGAGAAAAGAGAAGAAGAAGAAGAAGAGGAAGCCACCATTAGCGGGTTCATACCGGAAGCATCTCCACTACGCTCTAAGGTAACGGGGGTTATCCATAGCGACTAGACGAGGGTGTATGTTAGGATTAGGTTTTACGTTCATTATAAATTGGGGGTTTTTGCCTTTTATATTATTTATGTTCTTAAATTGATAATTGGGGTTTAGTTGTTGTATTTTTAATTCCATTAATTGAATTGTAGAATTTGAGACTTGAGACGGTTTTTGCCTTTTATATTATTTATGTTCTTAAATTGATAATTGGGGTTTAGTTGTTGTATTTTTAATTCCATTAATTGAATTGTAGAATTTCAGACTTGAGACTAATTAATTTCGAATTAATGATATTATGGATGGGTTTGCATGTTTTAAGCGTTGATTATGAGTTATTATGGTTTTTGATAGAATTGGGTAAATTATTGTTGAATATAGATGGATTGTAGTTTATGCATACAAGGTGTTTGTTAAAATGTCTGAATGGGTTTTTATGTTGTTGAAGTGATTGGCTAGTTGTGAATCTAGCATCTATGATTATGGTTTATGTTGTATTACGTTAAGTGACGTATGAGTTATGTTAGTTGAATAGTATAATATTATTGGCCGAGACCTTAATATTTATACGTATGAGATGGTGTTATTTGAATGATTTTATATTATTGGCCGAGGCCTTGTGATTTAGCTGTAGTGGCAATGGTCTCTGTCTCTCCCTAATTCCGGGGACAGAAGACGGCCGAGGGGATAGGGAATGACTCGTCTTACGGACCGGGGCGAGTGGCGTTAAAGGTCCCAGTGTGCACTATATTTACTTTTATGTTAGCAATGGTCTATGTCTCTCCCTAATTCCGGGGGCATAAGACGGCCGAAGGGATATGGAATGACTCGTCTTACGGACTGGGACGAGTGGCGTGAGAGGTCCAAGTGCGCACTATAAATCTACTTTTATGTTGCAATGGTCTCTGTCTCTCCCTAATTCCGGGGACAGAAGACGGCCGAAGGGATAGGGAATGACCTACCTTACGGACTGGGGTAGGTGGCGTGAGAGGTCCATGTATGCTGTTGATGTGTATTTAATTTATCGTAGTTGTAGAATGTCATTATATTTCTTTTTATATGTCGATTATCGTAGCTGTAGAATTTGTGAGCTCTTGCATTTAAGGGATGGAGTGACGGTATTTGTGGTGCCGTCCCGTCTAGTTATGTGCGTGGGACTCACCGTTACAATTTTGTATTTCAGGTACCAATTAGGTTGGCATGTTTGGATAAGAGCTGTTGCATTGCAACATCATGGGTTTGGGGCTTCCGCTTACTTTTCATTTTTATTATATTTTGAGGTTGTAGCCTACGGGCAAATTCTTTCATTTGTTATTTTCTTAGTTTTATAAAACTTGCCATGTAGCCGTGCTTGGCAACATTTTTATTTAATTGTCAATTGTTCCTTTAGCTCGTAATTTATTTCTTTTAAAAAAATTCAAATTTCGTACCAACAGGTTCTATTTTCTTTTGTTTTAAAAAGGTCATGCCTCGATATTCGTTTTACGGATTTTGGGGCGTGACATCATTAGTCGCCTGCTGTTATACTTACTACTACTTAACATGTATATTAAGATGATAGAACAATTATTCCTGCCTTCTTTACAACTCACCCAATTGTTGTACTTTACGGACAATCCTCGATTATACATATATATAGACTGTTACTTCCCAAATCTGACTTTCAGTACTCGACACGCTAACATTTATTCAAGTACAGATGTCGACACGCTAACATTTATTCAAGTACAGATGTTAACAAGGTTGAACTTGGTTCTAAATTATCACAGCAACAAAACAAAACAAAAATCTGAAATGATACCTAAGTCCAAAGGTTAGTAACTTCAAAGAATCCATTACTTTAATCGGTTTACAACAGTAATTCAAAAAGAACTAACGTATCTAAGATATATGGCCCTTCTTGTACATAATTGTACTGATTTTATTCCACTACTATTATAGTTATCTTAGTTTTCGATAAGTACTTCCGTAACCGATATGTATCCTAATAATCAAGTTAACAGTTTTTTTCATTTGATATAACAACCATAACCGTAACAACTATGCGAGTGTATTAATCTTATCAGCTACCATGGGTAACCAAACATCAAAGAAATCATACTTTTATACCCGTCTCACTCTTAAAAATCTGGGTTGATATGTGATTAAATCCTCCCTGCAGCGATTTATCTACTACACTACATGACAAGTCTATTTCAAGTTCGTCTCTTCGACTTATTACCTTACTTATTCACTTTACTATCTAGACAATAAGCTGCTTATTGCTAATGTCAATACTTGACTAAACCCCTGCAAGTATAGTTCCAAAATCCAATTCATACACATTTTTTTTTTACAACCTGTCCTGGTTCTTCAATATTTTCCTCAAAAAAAAATAAACCATAATAACTTCATCATCTTATACCAACCAAACATCAAACACTTTGCATGCTAAACAAAAGAAAGCTATAAAACATGCTGCTAGTAATTCAAATATAATCCAGCGGTTACTTAACCGGAACAAAAGCAGCTCTTGATTCCACAATCAAACACGCTAGATTCCTATTTTATCTCAAAATGAAGATATACTCTTTAGTACGGTTTAACATCATTATAGATTACCCAGTCAAATAAATTCAAGTAAAACGACCCAAATATAGAATAACAACCATAATGCTCCATGTGATAATTCAATTCGAATATCCCCACTTATGTTATCAATTAGCCAATCAACTATATCATGCTTAATCAAAACTAAAATATAAGGAACTATGATCAAGTGGTTACCTTGGTGAAGGAAAAGCAAGATACCTATCAATCTTCCCAGCTCTCTCTCTCTCTCACTTCCTAGATTATTTGCGTTTTATTTCTTTCCTCTGTTCTACCTTTCCCTCTGCCCTCAAGTTATACAGGATTAATAATAATTGAAACTGTAAACTAGAAGCTGAAACACTCTTAACCTGTTAATGAGTTTCCACTTTATTTTCTATTTAATCTAACACATACAACCATTAGGAGAACTATTCATTTAGACCTCAAACTTCTACATAATTATACGCTACTACTATTATTTGCTAAAATATTTTTTTTTCCCCCTAATATAAGCTAAATTAATAACTGGTATTATAGCTAAATAAATATATATGGAAAAATTAAAATAAAATTACGGGTTCTTACACTCTCTCCCGGTTAAAAAAAAGTTTCGCCCTCGAAACTTACCTCTAAAGCTAAGCAAACAAGGTTGGATGCTTCTCCTTCATTTCCTCTTCGAGTTCCCACGTTGCTTCTTCTTTTGTATGGTTTCGCCATAGAACCTTGACCATTTTAATAGTTTTTCGACGTAGCGTTTTGTCTTGGGAGTCCAAAATCTCTACCGGTAACTCGTCATATGACGTATCTTCGCGAACTCTTATTGGTTCAAAATCCACTATATGACCCGGATTATGCACGTACTTCCGCAACATAGAAATATGAAAAACATTGTGAACTGCTGCTAGCTTAGGTGGCAGAGCCAAGCGATAAGCCACGACACCAATTTTCTCCAGAATCTCGAAAGGACCAATATAGCGAGGACTCAACTTCCCTTTATTACCGAACCTGATTACTCCCTTCCAAGGTGAAACTTTCAGAAACACCATATCGCCAGCCTCAAACTCTAATTCTCTCCTTCGGTTATCTGCGTAGCTCTTTTGACGACTTTGGGCAGTAATCAACCTTTGACGAATGAACATGATTTTCTCCGATGCGTCCTGCACTAAATCTGGACCTAAAAGCTGTCTTTCTCCAACTTCGAACCAGCAAACTGGCGATCGACACTTCCTCCCATATAATGCCTCAAAAGGCGCTACTCCTAGGCTTGCGTGGAAACTATTATTATACGAAAATTCTACCAAAGCCAACTGCTCATCCCAGTTTCCTTTCCACTCCAAAGAGCAAGCTCTTAACATGTCTTCAAGGGTCTGAATTGTTCTCTCGGACTGACCATCTGTTTGAGGATGATATGCTGAACTAAAACTCAAAGTGGTTCCTAAGGCAGCATGTAATTTACCCCAAAATTTAGCAACAAAACGAGGGTCTCGGTCAGAAACTATAGATACTGGTGCACCATGTAAGCGGATGATTTCCTTAATATATAGCTGGGCAAGTTTATCGAGCGAAAAAGTCATCTTAATCGGAATAAATGTGAACACTTCGTTAGGCGATCAACAATCACCCACACGGCATCGTTACCTGCACTGGTACGAGGCAGACCTGACACAAAATCCATGGTTATATTTTCCCACTTCCACTCGGGTATAGGTAGGGATTGAAGTTTACCGGCTGGTTTTTGATGTTCGATTTTAACTTGCTGGCAAACGAGGCACCTTGCTACAAAATCTGCTATATCTCCCTTCATACCATCCCACCAAAAATTCCCTCTTAAATCTCTATACATTTTAGTACTACCCGGATGTATACTGTATTTCGAGCTATGAGCCTCTGCTAAAATTTCTTCTTTCAAGTTACATGTGGAAGGAACATACACCCTCCCCTTAAACTTTAACACACCATCAGTAGTCATAGAAAAATTTGTTACGTCTTCATTCTTCATCTTCTCTTGAACTTCCTTACATCGCTCATCAATGAGTTGTGCCTCCTTTATTCTATCCGATAATGTGGGCTGTACTATTAATTGACAACATCGTGCCAACTCTCCTTTCTTGATTACCTCAATGTCCATCCGCACGAAATCCTTTTGTAGTCGAGGTTGTACCGTCAGAAATGCCAAAATAGCTCCAGAAGACTTCCTACTTAGTGCATCAGCTACAACGTTCGCCTTTCCCGGATGATAGAGTATATTAACCTCATAATCCTTAATTAATTCTAACCAACGCCTTTGTCTCATATTCAGCTCTTTTTGGGTGAAGATATATTTCAAACTCTTGTGATCAGTATAAATTTCACAAGATTCTCCATATAAATAATGTCGCCAAATCTTGAGAGCAAAAACCACAGCAGCAAGCTCCAAGTCGTGAGTAGGGTAGTTCTTCTCGTGCGTCTTTAGCTGTCGAGAAGCATAGGCTATAACTTTTTCGTTTTGCATCAGTACACATCCTAAACCTTGCTTGGATGCATCACTGTAGATAACAAAACCTCCGCCTTGGGTGGGCAATGAAAGAACAGGAGCCGAAACCAATCTCTTCTTCAGTTCTTCGAAACTCGTTTCACATTCGGCTGTCCACTGGAACTTCACGCCTTTCTTCGTTAGACTTGTAAGTGGTAAAGAAATTCTGGAAAATCCTTCGACGAAACGTCTGTAGTAACCAGCCAGACCCAGAAAACTACGTATTTCAGTAACCGTGGTTGGGCGCGACCACCCGGTTACTGCCTCCACCTTGCTTGGATCAACAGAAACCCCATCTTTGTTGATAACATGTCCCAAAAATGAAATTTTGTCTAACCAGAACTCACACTTCTTAAACTTAGCATACAATTTATTTTCTCTCAGGGTTTGCAAGACGTCTTCTAAATGCTGCTCATGTTCTTCTAAAGTTTTAGAGTACACTAATATATCATCTATAAACACAACCACCGAATTGTCTAGTTGAGGTTTAAAGACCCTATTCATCATGTCCATGAATGCAGCTGGCGCATTTGTCAAACCAAACGGCATGACTAAAAATTCGTAGTGCCCGTAACGAGTCCTAAAAGCTGTCTTCGGAATGTCTTCTTCTTTGATCCTTAACTGATGGTATCCCGACCTTAAATCAATTTTAGAGAACACTGTTGCCCCTTGCAATTGATCAAACAGGTCATTGATACGCGGTAGTGGATACCTATTTTTAATTGTCACCATATTTAATTCCCTATAGTCGATGCATAATCTCATCGTTCCATCTTTCTTCTTCACAAATAAAACAGGTGCTCCCCAAGGAGATACGCTAGGTCGTATAAATCCATGGTCGAGAAGCTCTTGTAACTGTGCTTGCAATTCTTTTAATTCGATTGGAGCCATTCTGTAAGGAGCTTTAGATATAGGAGCTGTGCCAGGTAACAAGTCGATATTGAATACAAGATCACGTTCAGGAGGTAAGCCGGGCAATTCTTCTGGAAACACATCAACGAACTCATTAACGATACGCAAATCCTCGATCTTCTGGTCAACCTTTTCATCTCCTAAATCACATGCTAGATCACCCTTGCACCCTTTTCTGACCATTTTATGAGCTTGCAAGGAAGAAATGGAACTAGAAAACAAATTATTTTTATCTCCTTCAAAAACAACCTCTGGACTATTAGGCAAAGAGAATATAACTCGCTTATTTCGGCAATCAACTGTCGCATGATGAGTTAATAACCAATCCATCCCAAGAATCACATCAAAGTCCCTCATTTCAAACTTAATTAAATCCACCAATAAATCTATACCATTAATTATAACGACACAAGATCTGCATATAGACTCTAACATAACACCATCTCCTAAAGGCGTGCTCACAATAAAAGGATGTACTAAAGGTTCAGTAACTAGACATGCTTGACAAATAAAATTTGGAGTTGCAAAAGAATGAGTAGATCCTGAATCAATCAATACTCTAGCGGGTACCGAGCCCACAATAACGGTACCTTGCACGACCGTTGGTGATGCCTCTGCCTGCTCCTTTGTCAAAGAAAAAAGTCTCCCTGTATTTCCTGGTTTTTGTCCCTGGTTCTGGTTCTGAGTTCCGGCTCGAGCATTGAACCTTTGATTTTGTGTCCCGTTATTAAACTGCGCCTTTTGACCAAATTTTCCACCATTGTTACTACCAGGCAATCTTTGACTCCAGTTCGATTGATGTGATTGAGACATCGGTTTAGGCGGTAATTTGCATTGGTGTTGAACATGTCCAACTCCTCCACAGTTATAACATCGACGCTGCTGCCCATCGCATTGGGTCCCATAAGGGTGAACACGACTGCATTTTGGACAAGGTCGCCGGTTAACCTGTCCCGATCCAGTCCCTCCCTGGTGTTGGTTAGGAAACATCATTCTCTTATTAAAACTTGCTCCATTACTGACTACCACTTGAGGCTGATCCCTTTCCCTCTTAGTACTTTGTTGTCGCAATTTCTCAATTTCTAGTCCGTCTTCTGCCAGTGTCGCCTTTTTGATAGATTCGCCATACGTTTGAGGTTCTAACATTTGCACTTTGCTGAGAATTTCCGGACGTAAACCCCTCTGGAACATAAACATCCGATCTTCCTCTTTAGCAACCTGATTTGGCGCAAAGCGGGACAATTCGACAAACTTTGTTTCGTAGTCAATCACCGACATGTTTCCTTGCTCTAGGCTGTGAAATTCCATCTGTTTCTTTCGCTTAATGTTTGCTGGGTAGTACTTATCGTTGAAAAGCTCAAGGAACTTCTCCCATGTAAGCTCGTTCTCTCTCCCTTCAAACTGCCGCTTAATCATACGCCACCAATTCTCCGCAGCACCTTGTAGCTTATACTCTGCAAATTTCACCTTTTCCAAGCTTGAGCAGTCGATTATAGCAAAAATCTTCTCAATCTTATTCAACCATAGTTCTGCCACCACCGAATCAGTTGGGTCGCTAAGTTCTAGGGGATTTCCTTTAAGGAATTTGTCGAACAAAGAACCCTTGTCTAATGACAATGCCCTTGGCTCAGAAGAAGAGGCCGCTGATGCTGTTTGCGACATCAACTTAGTAAGAAAACTATGAAAGGCTTGTGCTACTCCAGCATCTATATCAGTGGTGAGCACATCATCTTGAGGTGGTGTATTTCCTGTCATTCCTTCAAAGCATACCAAGTAAGTAATTAATTCAAATATTACACAACATACTATCTAAACTTATATCCTATTGGACTTTGGGAACCAGACCTCATCTAGATTCATTAAATTCTAAAAGAAAACAGTCCTAGAACCTTCAGCTCTGATACCAAAAATGTAACATCCCAAACCTAAATATGATGTCACACGGCAGAATAGCATATGTCTTGACACGTGCTAGACTAAGCCAAAAAACTAGAAACTGAAGGACCAACATTGTAATTTCAAAAACGATGAAATAAAAGCTTAAATAATAATATTCAATATCTGCGTATTTCGATAACAACCCATGAAATCCAAAATTCAACCTCAAGCTTATTATTCTGAAATCTCGAAATGGAAAACAACGTTTCAAATTCAAAACTTGGTTTAAAACCTTATTAGCAGCGGAAAATAAAAGAAAATCTTAGGAGGTTGGCTGGTCCCGACTAATTCTAGTCCGACTCTAAGAATCTGCCTGATTACCTGAAAACATTATAAAAACGAGGGTAAGCTAAACGAGCTTAGTGAGTGACAAGTCTTACAATAATAATATGGGTCGAAAATAGGGTTTTCATTCCTTTTCTTTCTTTGAAACAAGGTTTTTGATTTATATAAAATTTCCCATTTGACAAGGTAAAGTTCTTAAAACAAAAATAAATAAATAAAAATAACAATAAAAATGATAATATCTTTTCTTTCTTACTATGATAAAAGCAAGTATGATAGTATTAATATCTTAGGGTACCAAGCCCGATTGACTTCCTCAATCTCTTTACCGTCGATCTTTTTCTCAGGTGTATAAACCATACGTGCACTACGTAGTTAAGGTCACCCCAGCATGACGGCTGGGTCTATTCCTTAAAACGTTCCGGTTAACGAAACTATGTACAATCGTTAAGTTAACCGTTGAGAACTAAACTCATTCGTTTAGTTGCCAACGTCACCCCACTTCTCCTTATTAGGGGATTCTTCGTTGGACTTTTCCTCATGGTCCCAATACAATCATAAAAACAATATATCATTCAAAACCTTATACATAACTTGTGTTGTCTCGTTTCTTCCTTACACAATGACATGAAAAACAATTTTTTTTTTTTTACATATATAGATATTTCTGAAAATAATGCCAAAGTCTGCAAATTCGGTCGAATTCATAATGGGGTTTTATACTAGTAAGACAAGACCACTCACCTGGCCGTCGGCTTATAAGCTACCCGAATAACTTGCTGCAACCTGAAACATCATGTGATGTACTGTAAAAATCTGGAACTAAACTACAGCAAGCTTAAAACAACCTGGTACACTACTGTCAAACGAATTCGCTAAACAAAATACTCTAAGCTCATTTGTAACATCCCGAATTTTTATAAGTAATTTTATTTATGATTTAATTTATCCAAAAATGTTTTATTCAAATTTTACCAAAAACCGGTCACTCGACTAATTTTTAGCCAAAAACCGAAACTCTTCCGAAAACCTAGAGGGAGTCTAAGTTTTTCATTAAGACTTGAGTCATATATTGTAAGCTTTTTATAATATCATAATCTGGGTAAGTGCCCCGGAGACGTAGCCTAGTTAGGTGAACTCCGTTGTTAAATGTGCGTGTGAATTATTTCCAAGTACATTTAATTTTAAAACAGTTCTGTCCATTAATACACTTGGTTCCAACTGCAGTTCCAACCTCACTTGGAACCTTATACACTTGGTTCCAACTGCAGTTCCAACTCCACTTGGAACCTTACTGCAAAACTGCATCTAGAACAGCGGATAGGAATTTCAATTGGTATCAGAGCTTCACACTAGATCTTACTTAGTGTGGATCCTGTGTTCTAGTAACAATGGACTTAATGAGGGAAGGAAACGCCTTCAACAAACCTCCATTGCTTGAAGGAGGAGTAAACTATGGAGTATGGAAAATTAGAATGAGGTCTTTCATCAAACAGCAGAATGAACATGCATGGAAGACTGTTATGTATGGATGGGAGGCTCCAACTACCATGGATAATGAAGGAGAACTGATTCTCTTACCTGAAGACAGATGGTCTGCTGAAGAAGACAGAAAATCAAGTGCCAACTCAACAGCCATAAACTTGATTTTTGCTGGTGTAACTCTCAGCGTATTCAGGTATATCTCTCATTGTGAAACAGCTAAAGAAGCATGGGATATTTTGCAAGTTACTTTTGAAGGAACCACTAAAGTAAAAGCTTTCAAACTTCAACAGTTAACTACCCAATTTGAGAACTTAAGAATGGAGGAAGATGAAAACATTGAACAATTTAATGGTAGAATCTGCCACATTGCTCATCAAGCTGGAACCTTAGGTGAAAAATACAGTGATGCTAAACTTGTTAAGAAAACTCTTAGGTCACTCCCAGAAAGGTTTGAAATTAAGGTCACAGCTATTGAAGAATCAACTGACTTAGATAATCTTAAACTTGAAAAACT
Organism: Primula veris; assembly: GCA_963682055.1. Lineage (NCBI taxonomy): Eukaryota > Viridiplantae > Streptophyta > Magnoliopsida > Ericales > Primulaceae > Primula > Primula veris. The sequence goes on along the minus strand of OY821750.1, from coordinate 32,890,878 downwards.
CATAGGAAATCTAAGTACTCATGAACTGAAATTCTTCAAACATAAAAGACCAGAAAAGGGAATAGCATTTCAAGCTAAGAAATCTGAATCTAATGCCTGTGATAAAATGAGTGATGAAGAACAACTAGCTTTCTTTGCAAAAAAGGTGTACAAGAAGTTTTATAAGAAAAAGGAGGATGATACTGGTTCATCTAAAAACTTTCAGAAAAAGGATAACCAGTTTAAGACAGAGTCTAGGTTCAATAATAACTCTACAGGAAAGTGGAATTCCAAAGAAAAGGATAACAAAGAATACAAACCTAAAGAGATTCAGTGTAGAGAATGTAGAGGTTTTGGTCATATTCAGGCTGAGTGTGCAAACACTTTAAAAAGAAACAAAAATGCTTATATAACCACTCATAGTGATAGTGATTCTGAGAGTAACAGTGATGAAGAGGATGGTTCCAATTTTGTTAATTTCATGGGAATAATCACTGAAAAAGAACCTACTTATGAAAGTGACTGTGAGCAGGTTTCAACCCCAGTTACAACTGCCTGTGAAACATATAGCAGTGATGAGGAAGAGCCTTCTGATGAAAACATTACTAAGCAATACCTTGTTCTGTATGAAAAGTATAAATGTCTGAGTAAACAATCCTTGATCATAAGCAAACTGAATGTTGATCTAAAGGATGAGGTTAAAAATCTTACTGAGAAGCTTAAATTACAACTGGCTGAACTTACTGAAACTAAAAAGATAATAAAATTGCTGAATGTTTCTGCTTCAGATAAATTAGATGACATGCTGTCATATTCTAGAGGCTCCAAAGATATCAGTGGTCTAGGTTACTATGGTGGTAAGAGTACAGGAAAAACTACTTTTATTGAAGCTGTTGCTAAAGCTAAAACTCATGATTTTGACCACAAGGTTAGAAGCTCAGTTGCAACCAGAGTTGCAACCAGGAATAAAACTCAGGTTTATGTAAAGAAGGTTGGAAGCTCAGTTACAACCAAAGTTGCAACCATGAACAAACTGAATAGCTTTAGGGATAAAAATAACTTTAGGTTGAAGTTGTGTAATTTCTGTAAAAAAACCTGGTCATTCTGAAATCCAGTGTTATTTAAAAAGAAACAGAAAGTATATTTCCCAGAAAACCTGGTTGGCTTCTGTCAATAAAAATTTGAAATGGGTCTGGAAAGTTAAAGAAAAAGCAACTTTAGTTGCTAACAACAAAGCTGTTATTAACTCTTTGAATGCTGTTACTTCTAATGATTGGTATTTTGACAGTGGATGCTCTAAGCATATGACAGGTACTGCAAGCCTCCTAAAAAATGTCACCATTCTTACAGGTAACACTGTTGTGTTTGGAGGTGGAGATACAGGTAAAATTATTGGTAAAGGTACCTTAAACAAACATGGAATGCCTGATATTGAGGATGTTTTTCTTGTAGATGGTCTAAAAGCTAATCTTATTAGTATCAGTCAACTCTGTGATAATGAAATGACTGTTAAATTTGACAAAGAAAGGTGTCTAATTACTAATCTTAACAATGATTTAATCATGACTGGAGTTAGATCAACCAACAGTTGCTATGTGTTTGAAAAAGCTGAAAAAGAATTGCCTCAAAATAGGTGTAATCAAGCCATTACTAATAATGTAGATATTTGGCATAAAAGGCTTGGGCATGTGAATTACAAAACTTTAGATAAGCTTGTTAAAAAGGAATTGATAAGAGGAATTCCTAAACTTAGTGCTAAAACTCAAAGTGTCTGTGGTGATTGTGCTATAGGCAAACAAACCAAAAGTATTCACAAAAGTACTAGTCTAATCTACACTAAGAGAGTCTTAGAACTTCTTCACATTGACTTGATGGGTCCTATGCAAACTGCTAGTATAGGTGGTAAGAAGTACATTCTAGTAGTTGTAGATGATTTCTCTAGATACTCTTGGGTAGTGTTCTTAAAGGATAAGTCTGAAACTTTTGAACTATTCAAAACACTGTGCTTAAAACTGCAACTTGAAAAAGGTTCCACTAGTGGTAATATTGCTAGGATTAGAAGTGATCATGGAACTGAATTTGAAAATATCAGGTTTAAAGAATTCTGCAACTCCTTAGGAATATGTCATGAGTTCTCTGCTCCTAAGACTCCTCAGCAAAATGGCATAGTTGAAAGGAAAAATAGAACCATTCAGGAAATGGCTAGAGTAATGCTTAACTCTAAGAAACTTGCCAATAGATTTTGGGCTGAAGCTGTTAATCCTGCCTGTCATACAGTTAATAGAGTTTACATTACTAAAGGTACTTCCATGACAGCTTATGAAATATGGAAAGGTAGAAAACCCAATGTAAAGTATTTTCAAGTGTTTGGATGTGTTTGCTATATTCTCAGAGATAGAGAGCATCTTGGTAAATTTGACTCTAAAAGTGATAAAGGGATTTTTCTTGGTTATGCTCAGAATAGTAGAGCATTTAGAGTCTTCAATCAAAGAACAAACTGTGTTATGGAATCTTATAATGTGTTATTTGATGACCTAAAAACTGTTGATGAGATTACAGGTGATGATGAACAGGCTGAGACTACAGAAAAAGAGAAAGAAGAAACTCAACAAACTGGAAGTCCCAGAGTGGTTGGAAGTCCAGTTGCAACTGAGGTTACAACTGAGGTTGGAACTGAGGTTGGAACCACAGTTGAAACCCAAAATGCTGCTGAATCTGAAGAAGAAGAAGAAGAAAGTTCTCATGCTCAGTCAACTAGCAGGCCTCGCTATGTAAGGACTCAGAAAAATCATTCTCTTGACAATGTCATAGGAGAAGTTACTTCAGGTATGAAAACCAGAGGTAAAAGAAATAATGTTGTTCACTTTGCTTGTTATATCTCTCAGTTAGAACCTAAGAATATAAAAGAAGCTCTAGAAGATAGTGAATGGATTTTAGCTATGCAGGATGAATTGGCCCAATTTGAGAGAAATGATGTATGGAATTTAGTACCCAGATCTTCTAATAAAAATGTTATAGGGACTAAATGGATTTTTAGAAATAAAAGTGATGAGGATGGAGTGATTATCAGGAATAAAGCTAGGTTGGTAGCTCAAGGGTATACACAAATTGAGGGAATTGACTTTGATGAAACCTTTGCTCCTGTAGCTAGAATTGAATCCATTAGAATGCTACTATCTCTTGCATGTCTGTATGATTTCAAATTGTTTCAACTTGACATAAAGAGTGCTTTTCTTAATGGTGTGATTAATGAAGAGGTTTATGTCAGTCAACCTAAGGGATTTGAAGATCCTAACTTTCCTGAACATGTTTATTTGCTGAAAAAGGCCTTGTATGGTCTTAAGCAAGCCCATAGAGCTTGGTATGATAGATTAACCAAGTTTTTGCTTGAAAAAGGTTTTAAAAGAGGGGGAGTTGATAAAACTCTGTTTACAAAGAAAACTACAAAGGATATAATTGTTGCTCAAATATATGTTGATGACATTGGGTTTGGCTCATCTTCTAATAATAGGATAGAAGAATTCATTTCTGATATGAAAAATGAATTTGAAATGAGTGGTGGAGGTGAATTGACTTACTTTCTAGGATTGCAAGTTAAACAGAATGAGAAAGGGATTTTTCTATGTCAAAGCAAGTATGCAGACAATCTTGTTAAGAAGTTTGGTCTAAGTGAGAGTAAAGAAAAGAGAACTCCTATGAGTACTATCCTTAAACTGTCTAAAAATGATAAAGGAAAAAGTGTTTGTCCCAGTCTTTATAGATCCATGATTGGAAGTTTGCTGTATTTAACTGCTAGTAGACCAGACATTTGCTTAAGTGTAGGAGTTTGTGCCAGATATCAAGCAAATCCTTTAGAACCTCATCTTCTAGCTGTCAAAAGAATTCTAAGGTATGTAAAAGGAACACCTCATCTAGGCCTATGGTACTCTAAAGATACAAACCATTTTCTTAGTGGCTACTGTGATGCAGATTGGGCAGGAAACATAGATGATAGAAAGAGTACTTCTGGTGGTTGTTTTTATTTTGGAAACAATCTTGTTTCTTGGTTCAGTAAAAAGCAAAATTGCATATCTTTATCTACTGCTGAGGCAGAATATGTTGCAGCTGGAAGTGGATGCACTCAACTAATTTGGATGAAACAGATGTTAACTGATTATAATGTTAAGCAAGAGATATTAACTCTGTTTTGTGATAACAAAAGTGCTATAGATTTGGCTAAAAATCCAGTTCAACATTCCAGAACCAAACATATTGATCTAAGGCATCATTTTATTAGAGAACTAGTTGAAGAAAAGAGCTTAATTTTAGAACATGTTTCAACTGAAAGACAATTAGCAGATATTTTCACAAAGCCCCTTGATACAAACAAGTTTGAATCATTAAGAAGTGACATAGGGGTATGTCATTATCAATCTAATTGAATACTTTTGCTAAATATGTCTGTGTTGAGTACCTTTAATAAGTTTTATTTCTAAGGTTAAAGTCTTATTTTGAGCTATGATGTTTTTGTCTTGAAAAAGCCGCTTTTTGGTGTCTCAAAAACAGATGTGAGGTAACTTGTCCTTAAAAACCTCTCTGGTAATAGAGTTGCAAGCACAAAGTGCAAATTTTTATGATGGTTGCAAGTTCAGTTGCAACATCAGTTGAAATCTCACACTCTCAATAGTTGGTTGGAAGTTCAGTTGCAACATCAGTTGAAACCTCGTGTTAAAAATACTGGTTGCAAGCTCAGTTGAAACATCAGTTGAAACCTCAGTCTATATTATAACTGTCAAGACAAAGTCTTGTAAAATTTTGACATCACTTATACTCTTTCCTTGATGAGGTCATCAAACTAGTTTTTGTGTAGAGATAAAAACGGATATGCTCAATTTAAGCTCCCCAGATTTAATCTTTATTAGAGTTATTCTTTGATAAACATTTTTTCTTGAGTAAATAGCTAGATTTTTTTTTGTTCTCCTAAAAGTTAGATATCTGTTTAATTGTTCTTTATCTTGAATCAGGTCAAATTTCCTTAATAAGCTTCAACGTTTGTATTTTCAAATTTTGGATGAATCTGTTTTGAAAAAGGAATGTTTTATCTGTTTAATTGGCTGAATTTATCTTAATGCCAACTGTTTCTTGCGTAATCTTAGTATGATTTATTTTTCAAAATTCTGTTGATAAAATACTTCCTATTTTTAAGCCAAAATATGTTTCTTAATTGATTTGCATGTATCTATTTCCAATTTCAAAAAGATATGGTCTCTATTGCTATTTATACAAACTTCTTTTACTATCCAAAATCAACTACAATTTACAGAATATCTCTCTCTCTCTAAACTGTTAAAACCTAGGTCTCTGTAAAATCCTCTTCAAGGTTCTAAGTAAGGTTCCAACCCCAGTTGCAACCATGTCTACGAACCCCAATTCTGATGATGACTGCACTCTAAGGGACTTCATGAACAAATCTCCAACCAGTCCTAGCTCTAAGGCAAAGGTAAATGAGTCCTCCTCTTCTAAGAAACATAGGACTAAAAAACGAGCTAGGAGGAATCCTGAGAATGAGCCTATTAAAGATAAGTTTGAGTTTGTTCCTAGATTTAATGAAGTTGATCCTAGATTCTGGAGTAGAAAATCTTATAGGAGATTTAGGGCTTACTCTAGTAAAGAAATCCATTGTGAAAGAAGGCTCAATTTGGTTAGTTATCCACACATACAAGTGTATGTTGAAAAAATGCTCTTTGCTGTTGGATTAGGAGACACTATTTCTTATGCTAGTTCCTACTATCCTGCTGTAGTTAAAGAATTTTATGCCAACTTGACTAGTGGTGTCTTTGATAAAAGTAATCCTATGTTTGGAAGGGTCTTTCTGAGGGGAATAACTTTAGACTTTACACCTGAGTTGATCAATAACTGTCTGAATACACCCAATCCTTCTGTGGATAATGCTGAGTATGATATGGAAGTTATTGCTCTGGTTCTAACTGGAAAGAACACTAGCTTTGATGGTACTTCCATCAAAACATCCTCTCTCACACTTTGTGCTGCTGTATTGCACAAAATTGCTAGGTTCAACTGGACCCCTACCAAACAACCCTCTAGAGTTAACAAAGACATGGCCATCTTTCTGTATAAAATAATGTCTTCTCTACCCATAAACTTTGGCCATCATATCTTTAACCTTATAAGGGATTTCAGTGATGATAATTCATCATCCATTCTGCTTCCATTCCCCTGCCTAATCTCCAGTATTATTCTGGGTCAAGTTGCTTCTATGAATAGAGATTCTCCTATTAGTATCACTAATGAACCAATCACAGATTGTCCCTCTGCTCTCTATATTTCTGCCAAACTACTAAAAGAAGGGCATGTCAATGACATTTCTGGTGACAAAGGGAAAGAAAAAGAAGAAGAACCTTCAACTGCTCCTTCAGCAAAGAAGAAAGGTGTAAGGTGGTACTTACAACAGAAGTTGGCCTACAATCAAGAAAGGAGAGCTGAACTGGATGCTGATGACTATCAGATAAATAAGCTGCTGGTGAATCTCATAGAAAGTGAGGATGATGACAGTAATGACACTCAAAGTCATGATGGTTTTTCAATCAGCAGTGAGGATGACAATGCAGAAGATGAAGAAGTAGTCAGGCAGAATCCTCTAAGAGAAAGACCCCCACAGTGTGATATTCCAAGTGACTAATTCCAATGGTTGCTGACAAATAGGGGGAGTGAAGTTTATGTTTTGTTGTTTAGTTTCATTTTGATGTTTTCAAGACTTTATTCTGTTTTTCAATTATGCTGTATTAAGACAATTTTATGCCTGTTTGGCTTTAGCCTGTTTGGCTTTAATCTGTTTGGCTTTAATAATTCTGCAGTTTCCTTCTGAAAATATCTTGATATCTTGTTGAAGTATGAATGCCTTTAAACTTGAAACAGGTCTGAAAACTTACTGTGTGCACATACATTGTGCTTATATAATTTGCCTGCAATTCTAACATACAGGGGGAGCTTACTGATATTGAATTTGCAGGTGGTTGGGATGATTTATAAACTTTATTGATTTGTCAAAACCAATGACAAAGGGGGAGATTGTTAGGACCAGATTTCTGGTCTAAATATTGTTAATTGTCTATTGGTTTTTACTAAATAAATCCTAACTGTTATTAAGAACTAAGACAGGATTGACAGGTTCCAAGTACCAGTTGCAACCTCAGTTACAACCTACTAAGTTAGTAGTATTAGGTTTCAAGTACTAGTTGCAACCTCAGTTACAACCTGTGTTGACAGGTTTCAAGTAATGTTGCAACCTCAGTTGCAACCACGAGTTCCAACCTACTGCGAAGCAGAATTCTGTCTTGTTTCATTATTCTACATTACTACTTGTTTAATGTTAATCATTTGTTTTAAAGTATGTAGGATATATTCTCATAAGGTCTTAAACGTTTATATGTGTTTATTGAGAATATTAATGTGTTAAGGAAAGATGTTTTCTACAAGATATAAAGAGATTAGTTTATAAGGTTATGTTTCCTTTTAAATATAAATCTCTATTCTTATGCTTGTCCTTATCACATGTTTCAATCTTTATTCCTTATCTATATTCAGTATGATTTGTTTAAAGATTGAATGAAATATGGAGTTAAGTGTTTCATATATATATGGAAGATATTATCTCTAAAGGATATTATCTTCATATGTTTCCTTGTCATATGCAAATACTAATTCCTACAATCAAGCTAGTTATCAATCAGGTATCAACCAATGATGATTGGAGTTAATCCACGCTGAAGAATCACGCATTGATTGGAAAGATTGAAGCCAATCAAATAGAGTCAAAGCAATCATAAAAGATCTTGAAGAAAGAAGATTGATTTGTTCTCTTTATATAGTTGATAACTAAGCTTGTAAAAGGTGTGTGTTCTAAATTATAAAGAACTTATTTTCTAGAGAGAATACACGTGAGCTTTAAAAGAAAACAATGGTGGGATGCCATTGATTTATAAGTGATAGTTATAGAGTAGGAGCAATATAGTGATAGGCAGAAAAACCTAGAGGGAGTCTAAGTTTTTCATTAAGACTTGAGTCATATATTGTAAGCTTTTTATAATATCATAATCTGGGTAAGTGCCCCGGAGACGTAGCCTAGTTAGGTGAACTCCGTTGTTAAATGTGCGTGTGAATTATTTCCAAGTACATTTAATTTTAAAACAGTTCTGTCCATTAATACACTTGGTTCCAACTGCAGTTCCAACCTCACTTGGAACCTTATACACTTGGTTCCAACTGCAGTTCCAACTCCACTTGGAACCTTACTGCAAAACTGCATCTAGAACAGCGGATAGGAATTTCATTCTCGGAAACAAATTACATGACATATGATCTTTTAAGCTCCGATACCACTGTTGAAAAGATGGATGACCGGAAGAGCCAACTCATAATATATGAAAAAATTTACACAAATATAAACTCACAAAAAATATAAAAGGTGAAATGAACTTATTATTATAATCTATCTATTTTTAGTTGGTGGTGTCTACAAATGTAGTAATATCTCTCTTTTATACTAATACCAAAAACTCAAGTCTTAAATGTAGTAAAATAAAAGGGCATAGGTTACATGAACCTAAATAGTTGATAACTTAAAAATAACATAAAGCCTAAATAGTAAATCCAAATAAGTTACAAAATTAAAACCAAACAAGTTATAATTTTCAAGACTGTGTTCACTTTTTTTTTAAGTGATCCAACATATGTGTCTTCACAGTATATTGAAACAAAGGGCTATGTTGTTTAGTGATAATATGAAGATGAATAAACAGTTTGGTGATTTCGTTCTTATTAGTTTCGGTGAAAGTCATTGAATTTTGAAATGGACTTTATCGAGTGTTTAATTACGTTACACTTATTTCTTGTCTATTTGTTCTAGTAAAATTGAAGTAAAAATAAATAAATAAAACCTCACTTTTGGATTTACTAATGGTAATCTGTAAAATTATTCTTTTTTTGCTGAATACCGACCAGTTACACTTCAACCATTTTATGGGTTTGTTTTAGGTTCTGCTGGGGATTGTATTTCGCTTTTGTACCATCATTTTTTTTTATGGAAAACACCAGTTAATGCTTGGGTAGAATAGAATATAAAAGCCTTGTCTGGTTTCAAGTTTTAAGTTAGATTTTATGCTTTTTGGCAGAAAGCTGGACTGCATGTGCTTTAGCAGCATAAAATCCGAGCTTTTCTTGATCTTTGGCCTGAAAATTAGATGCTTCAGGCTGGATAAAGTATTTCCAAAACTCAAAAATCCATGGGAGTTTGAAGGAACATTTAAACATATAACCAGAATTAATCGGAATCATTTATTCGTTTATTAGTACAAGGTATGCGTTATCCTTGTATACATTAACACTGTAGCAGGTACTAACGGCGCAAAATAGTGAAATACAAACAAAAACATATTACAAACACCGAGTTGACAATTGTCCTCGTTTATTCATGTTTACTGTCTCAAGGGTTTCACTTTGTCTTGGAGGCCTTAATAAGTTACACTTACCACACAGTATATAATAAGTTACATTTTAAACTTGCAAAAAACATATCCTCTTTAGGCTGAGGTTGCAGAGCATTCAGGCGGAAGACCCTGGGGAAACCTGTTCACATCGGTGCAATAATTATAAACCATATGATTAGCTTGTGTCTCTTTCATTTTCTGTCGGCTAGGTTCATCTAGTTCAGTATCTAGCCATTGGTTAGCGTTATCACCGCATGAAGATGCACCGTAATTTGACACACAAGCATTTTCGTTGAAATTTGTGTATAAGGTAGTGAAAGGAGCTTGTGACCAATCTGTTTTTATCGAACCTCCTCTCGTAGCCCAATCGTCAGCGCTCCAGATGGTGGAGATGAGCTTCATCGGCTGGTTTTTAGGGTATGGGATACCGGCAGATTCTTGGTTCTTGAATTCTCTGACCGGAGTGCCATCTACGTACCAACTGGAACAAAAAATGAAATGCTGATGAAACCGGTATTACTTGAAATATAATTTCTTCAACATGTCTAGAAAAAATTACAAGCTAATCTTTTTTTTTTTTAATGTGTTCACGTATATACGAAATTGGGAGACGAAGAGGGCACGTAGCATCTCTCTATAGCATTAGCATGACCAAGGGTTTGTTCGATGAACCTTTAGGCTTGTCACTTTTCTATTCAAGGTACAAAAGTAAAAATATTCGTTCGAATGACACAAAAGAACATAACTAATTTTGGTTTGGAGGCAGCAAAATATTCTTGTTGAGGAAACAGAATAAAAAAATTCAAAAAGAATCTAGGTTTCAATTACTTTACGCTAGTATCAACTTTCTTTCATTACTCCCAAAGTAATAAGAAAAATCAACTTTTAACAAACACATACATTAATTATACATTTTCACATCAAGCAAAAAGTATAGTTTTGTACTCTTAGCAATGTAAAGAGCCATATTTCCCTAAGGGCTAGAGAACAATCGGTTTGTAAAAGCTTGTGTGCGTGCGTACATTGTGACAAGAAGTATTTTGAGCAGGAAAAAAAAACAGTGCATGCTTACATAATATTTTTGGGATTCCAGAGGATGGTATAGGTGTGAAAATCAGCGGAAGGGTCGAACCAAAGGTGGAATTGCACCTCTTTATCACCTTTGCCTTGGCCATATACATTGGTATGAAGAGTATAAGGATTACCGCTTAAATTCCCCAAAAATTCAAAATCAATTTCATCATGCGCGCCTCCTTGTGATGTCAACTGCAGGTACAAAATAGCATGTTTTTGTTATATAAGAAAAAAGACTAATGTCAGGGTAAAAACGGGACTATAGCTGAGGCCTGAGAATGTATACCAAACTTTTCATGTTTTTCGACTGTGTACAATTTAGAAGCCCATTTTTTTTAATTGGAACGTTTTTATATATTGTCCCTTTCCACGAAAAAAATGACGGTTGGTGTACTAAAGTGACAACTTAGTAGTTACTGTACATATTAATAACAAAACTATGAATTAGGTCAGTTTTATCCATCAAAAGGCATAAAAAGACATAGCTTCGGAAACTAAAACTAATGAGAAAATAGTCTACGAAAAGACATACGTAAAAAGTTGTAACTGTGCCAGCAGAGTTTCCGGGAATAAGCTTGAGCTGCATATCGATTTTCGCAAACACGTACTCTTTCTTGGATTGAAACCCTGAACCAGACGCCTGGTCGAGAGTAAGAGAGAGAATATCTCTCTGCCCATCGCTGAGGATTTTTCCTCGTTCACCTCCCCATGTGAAGTCAAAGTTCTCGTGCAAGTTAGCAGCTGAGCAAAACATGGGAAAAGAAATCATGAGAGTTACTGTAAAATAGAAAAGTAGCATAACTTTTGATGGGAAAGGAAAAGCCATTGTTAAGGGTTTCTTTAGCAAGTTTGGTATCGGAAATATATGAGTGATGGTTTATGATTAGTGTGGATTTGAACGATATTTATACTGTAAGGTTAGTGGTGGCATTTGGGATTATATATGACAGATGTTCAAGTAAGGTCAGAAAAGTGTTGTCATATGAAAACGGATTTTTATCTTGAAAAAGAAGATGACTTGAAGAGAAACAATGAATAGGATTAAAGTTTGTACGTCCCATATTTTATCTTTTCCCAATAATGGCATATTTGATCCCAAGAACTGCTGAGAAATATTCCAAAGGACTTAACTTTCGATCAATCAAAGGTTATTTTCGTTCAAGGTAACAGATTTGGGTAATATCTCTTAAGATTGATTGATGGCTTTTAGTTTTAATATTCAAGTTTCGCTGGTGAAAACAGAAATGGATTAAGCATTTGGAAGACACAGTTGATACTAGCAACGGAATACTATCATATAGAGTATGTATATAAGTATGCGTATTCTTTATACCTTGGGCTATTTGGAAAACTGCAAATTGTGATTAGCTTTTTGGATAGACTTGATATTGTTTTAGAACATTAATTTTGACTTTGTTCAAGGCATAAATGATACTTACTTTTAGAATCCCCAAACTCATCTTAAGTATGAAATTTTCTAATGCTATTAAACTTATCCAATAAGTTACATTGTTTCGATTTTCACAATAACTTGATCAAATCTTACAAATCTGAATATAGTAATGGCGCCAAACAATGCCTCCAAGTATATCTTTCCATCTTTGATTGTTCTTTCCACTTTGTTTTCAAGTGATATAACATTCATAACGAACTTGTTTTTTAGTCATTGTACATGATATGTTTTGGTGATCATTGTTTTATAACATCTGTTGAATCTTGGATTTGAACTAGTTGAGGAGTGAGATGAAGAGCCATATACACGTCTCTTTAGAAGTATTTTCGTTTTTTTTTCATAGTAAATACAAGTTTCTGTTATTCATATATACTGAAAAGTACTGATGGGGAGATGGCAACCTAGAAAAAGTATTCAGAACAGATTTTTGGTGTTAAGAAAATCATAATCCTTTGGAAAGTGGAAAGAGATTTTTGAGTAAGTAAACCGGAAAGATATGAGTTTCTTATTATAGAGCGGTATACGTACGTAACGTAATGAGATTAGGTCTATGAGGTACTAGAGAGGTCCGGTTTGCGAAGTAGGAATGGTGCCTAATAATGCGGTCCATGGGCGGATCCGGTGTAGGCAATGGGTGGTCACATGCCCCCAATTTTTTTGCATTTGAGAAATTACTAAAATACCCTTGGAGTATTTTAATATATAATTAATTATATTTTTATATATACAATTAATAAAAAAAATCAATGATTAACGAGTCACACTTACATAAATTTGGTTCACCATTTTTAAAGTTATTCCAACTGTTAAAACTCAGTTCTTAGATTAATAGAAAACAAAATAAAAAACGGTAGAACGTCGATTATTTTGTTTTACTTCAATGTGGTATTAAAATAGATTTTTTGTTGTTTAATTATATTGGTTTATAGACTCAACTTGGCAATCAAATGAGCGATAATTGACTTAACAATAATTTATTTTTATTTTATCGAAAAGATCTCCCACGTATTTTAGCAAACGATGAAATTATGGAGCGTTTTTAAAAAATGGGTAGACGTCGAGGCAATTATTTAATTTTTGAATTCGTAGTAAAGTTGTTATTGCTAGGGTAGGGTTCGGCCTCCGAACAGTACGTGAAACGAGTTCCTGCCACATACAGCTCGGACCGATTTCTATTGAAATTGTTCTCCCAAATGTAAGATGTTGGATCCGCTCCTATTAATGCCTACGTAATATTTTCATTACAAATTTGGTGATCTCGTTTGATAAGAACGGTCCTTTTTGTTATTTACATTAATTATTTAGACTATATTATTATTTAATTATTTTCACAATTGGTCTTTTTGAGGCCTATATGTAGAGAGCTTTCATCGTTTTGATTATGTTGGTTCAGTTTACTAAAAAGGGTGAAAACCTTGTCTTTGTCTCTCCTAAATTTCTCTATTTCGTGTCTATGTTATTTTTCTATTTCTCGTCTAAATTTCATCGACCCTTACCGGTTTTATCATCATTCTTGTTTGTTTATGAAGAAGTTGAATTGTTGTCACTGTTCAAGTAAGGTTGAAGTAAAATAAAAAAAAAAAAATTCACTTTTGGATTTTATGTTAGTAATATGTAAAATCATTCTTTCTTTTTTTTTCTCACTATCAACAGTTACACTTCAAACCTTTGATGGGTTTGATTAAGGTTCTCCTATGGATCATATCCCGTCAGGGGCGGCCTAGACACAAGTCCAGTAATGAGGTAAAAACTGGGTTGTGGCAAAAAAATTTGGGCTGGAGTCTTGGACAACCTACAGTACTGGGCCGCCACTGTATCCCTCTCTTGTACCTTTTTCTTTCTATTATTGAAAACACCTGTTAAGGCTAGGACATAATAAATAAGCCTTGTTTGGTTTGAAGTTCGAATTTATGCTTTTTGGCAGAAATATTGGACCGCATTTGCTTCGGCAGCTTAAAATCCGAGCTTTTCTTGAAGTTTGACCGAAAAATTGGATGCTTAAGATAAAGTATTTCGGAAACTTTAAATTCAGCTTAATTTCGTAAAAGCTGCAATGAAACAAGTGCATGAGAGTTTGAATGAACATTTAAACTTATAAACTATTTGTTCGTTTATTTTTACAAGGTTTGGCCTATCCTTGTATACATTAACACTGAAAATGTACTAACGCCACAAAATACAAACAAAGCAAACCAAAAACACGGAGATTGACAATTATCCTCGTTTATTCATGTTTACTGTCTCAAGGTTTTCACTTTTCCTTGCAGATCTTAATTGTTACACTTATCACACGTTACATAATAAGTTACATTTTAAACTCGCAAAAAGCATATCCTCTTCAGGCTGAGATGGTAGAGCATTCAGGCGGAATGCCCTGAGGAAACCTGGGCACATCAGTGCAATAATTATAAACCATATGATTAGCTTGTATCTCTCTCATTTTCTGTCGGTTAGGTTCATCTAGTTCAGTATCTAGCCATTGGTTAGCGTTACCATCGCATGAAGATGCACCGTAATTTGACACACAAGCATTTTCGTTGAAATTTGTGTATAAGGTAGTGAAAGGAGCTTGTGACCAATCTGTTTTTATCGAACCTCCTCTCGTAGCCCAATCGTCAGCGCTCCAGATGGTGGAGATGAGCTTCATCGGCTGGTTTTTAGGGTATGGGATACCGGCAGATTCTTGGTTCTTGAATTCTCTGACCGGAGTACCATCTACGTACCAACTGGAACAAAAAATGAAATGCTGACGAAACCAGTATTACTTGAAATATAATTTCTTTGACATGTCTAGAAAAAATTACGGAAACTAATTTTTGTTTGGTTTATTTGTTCATGTAGTAACAAAATTTGGAAGCAAAGGGGACACTTCACATCTCTCTAGCTGTCTGACAGTTTATATCGCACATTTTAATGTATGGCCAAAATGAAAGATACATCAATATTACGAATTATTTAAGTCTCTAATTGGAGTGGCATCTACATAAAGTCTTAAACACAAGAACTCGTCTTGATCACGCGTTGGTCACTATAGCTTTGTAATTTTTTTTAACAAAAACACATATAGTAGTTAATAGTTATACACTTTCGCTTCAAGAAAAAAGTCTAGTTTTGTACTCTTAGCATTGGAATAAGCCCTAAGGACGAGAGAAATCATTTTCTGTAAACTTGTACGCATGCGTACGTTGTGAGAAAAAGTATTTGAGCAGCATTCAGAAAAAAACAGTGCATGCTTACATAATATTTTTGGGATTCCAAAGGATGGAATAGGTGTGAAAATCGGCTGAAGGGTCGAACCAAAGGTGGAATTGCACCTCTTTATCACCTTTGCCTTGGCCATATACATTGGTATGAAGAGTATAAGGATTACCGCTTAAATTCCCCAAAAATTCAAAATCAATTTCATCGTGAGCGCCTCCTTGTGATGTCAACTGCAAGAACAAGAACATGTAATTGGTAATGTTATATATAAAAAAATACTAATGTCAAATTCAGAGGGTCAGTTTTATCCGTTAAAATGCATAATAAAACATAGCTTCGGGAACTAAAACTGATGAGAAAATAGTCTACAAAAAGACATACGTAAAAGGTGGTAACTGTGCCAGCAGAGTTTCCGGGGACAAGCTTGAGCTGCATATCGATTTTTGCAAACAAGTAGTCCTTCTTGGACTGAAACCCTGAACCAGACGCCTGGTCGAGAGTAAGAGAGAGAATATCTCTCTGCCCATCGCTGAGGATTTTTCCTCGTTCACCTCCCCATGTGAAGTCAAAGTTCTCGTGCAAGTTAGCAGCTGAGCAAAACATGGGAAAAGAAATCATGAGAGTTACTGCAAAACAGAAAAGTAGCATAACTTTTGATGGGAAAGGAAAAGCCATTGTTAAGAGAGCAAGTTTGGTATCGAAAATATATGAGTGATGGTTTATGACTAGTGTGGTTTGAACGATATTTATACTATAAGGTTAGTGGTGGCATTTGGGATTATATATGACACTATGGTGGAGAAAAGTGTTGTCATATGAAAATGGATCTTTATCTTGAAAAAGAAGATGCCTTGAAGAGAAACTATGAAAAGTGTTAAACTTTGTAAATCGCCCCGTATTTACCTTTTCCAAAAATTGACATATTTTGAGCCCAAAGAACTGCTAAGACATATTTCGAAGGAGTAAACTTTTGTTCAATCAAAAATTTTACTGTTGAAATTGTTATAAAAAATAACAACTCTTAACAAATTCGGGTAATGTCTCATGTCTCTTAAGATTGATTGATGGCCTTTGGTTTCATTTTTCGAATAGCACGGGTGAAAACGGAAATGAATAAAGCCTTTAGAAGACAGAGTTGATGCTATTTATTACAGGTTTGGCTAATATATCTTAAGATTGACTGATATTGTTTTAGAACATTAATTTTGACTTTGTTCAAGGCATAAATTGTACTTACTTTTAGAATCCACAAACTCATCTTAAGTGAGGGATTTCCAGGTGCTGTTACACACTTACACTTGTCCTCTAAGTTACATTGTTTCAATTTTCACACAATTACTTGATCAAATCATACAAGTCTGAATATAGTAATGGTGCCAAACAATGCCTCCAGGTATATCTTTCCAACTTTGATTGTGCTTTCCACTTTGTTTTAAAGTGATATAGCATTTGTAACAAACTTGTTGTTTAGTCATTCCAGGTAGAGAACTAACACATTTCATGACATGTTTTGGTGATCATTGCTTTGTAACATCTGTTGAATTTTGGATCTGAATTGGTTCAGGAGTGAGATGTAGAGCCAAACACGTCTCTTTCGAAGTATTTTCGTATTATTTATTTTTTAGTAAATACAAGTCTATGTTTTTCGTTTACTGATAGAGATTGTTTTTTTACTGAAAAGTACTGATGGAGAGATGGCAACCTTGAAAATTATTTAGAAAAGTTTTTTGGTGTAAAGAAAACCATAATCCTCTGGAAACAGATGAGTTTCTTATTTTAGACGGGAACGTACGTAATGAGAATAGGTCTACGAGGTCCTAGAGAGGTCCAGTTTAGGAAGCAGGAATGGTGACAAACAATGCTTACAGATAACTTTTCATTGTGCATTCTATTTTGTTTTAAAGTGATGTAACATTTTGTAGTAGCCATCTTGTGTAATCATTCATAAAAAGAACTAAACCATATAGTGACATTTTAAGTGATCTTTGTTTTGTTAGTTTCTGTAGTATATTTTTAGTTTGGGTTTGAATTGGTTGGGGAGATGATCATAAAGATCATTCAGTTGAAATTCTTTTAGATGAGAAATATTAACACTAGTCAATTTGGATTTACTTTTTAGCTATATTTTTTCTTTGTAACTGATGAGTGGCAGTTATTTGCATTTGACAGGCTTCTTCTATTTGCATAAACTTTACCATCTTCAAATTCTAGATTGTTATTCATCATAATTTACTGCAAGTTCCCTGTCTGCTGTAATTACCTGACATGATTTTATAACGTGTACACTTAAACGTGTTCTCCAGTTTATATTGTCATGTGGTTTAATAATTTCTCTGAAATCGTTGTTTTTTCAGAAAAAGAAAAATAGGATTTCAGAGTGACTTGATGTTGATGACTGACCCGATTTATGTTGGTTTTAATACTATTTCGAACAAACAATAAAGTAAAGAACAAGAACTGCAATGGAAATAAACAATTTTATTTCTCACAATTGTAATATAAATTACAATTCCTGACTCAACAAATAAAACAAACTGCTGGACTGTTTTGTAATAAAACAAACTGCCAGACTGGTTTTAACAAATAAACAAACTGTCGGACTGTTTTGTAATAAAATAAACTGCCGGACTGGTTTTAACAAAAAATAAACTGCCAGACTGGTTTTGTAATAAAACAAACTGCCGGACTGGTTTTAACAAAAAACAAACTGCCGGACTGGTTTTGTAATAAAACAAACTGCTGGACTGGTTTTGACAAAATAAAAAACTGCCGGACTGGTTTTTGACAAATAAAAAACTGCCGGACTGGTTTTTGTAAATACTGGAAATTACAGAACTGAAAATAAATTACAGAATAGAAAGACTGAAAGTAAACAGTACTGAAATGTAAATACAGAAAAGAAACAGTACAGAAAAGTAAATTACAGAAATGAAACGGACAGAATGTAAATGACTAAAAAATAAATAACAGAAATATAGAAGAAGAGGCAACTGCTGAGCAGTTTTCCTTAAACAATATTTCCCGAAGCACCTTTAAAGGTTTCTGGTTTCGAGACTTTGTTCCCAATGTACAACTTCTATCTCAGAGTGGCTCGTATGGAAACCGGCACCGAACCACAGGTCGAGCTGTTGGTGGTGCGGTTCTCTCTCTCTATATGATGCTTATGCTGTGTTGTGTGTTCTGGTGTGTTGAAATGAGAAGGGCAGGGCTGCCTTTTAAAGCCTCTAATGAAACCGCAGCCATAAATGTTGGTCTTTAATTCTGGGAGTTACACTCCCAGAATCCGCTCAATCAATTCTGAAACCGCAGCATTTAATCTCATTCATTGCTGGCGTTTCTGTTGCTGGAAACTCTAGGGACTGCTTTTGTATTTTATACAAAACTCCCTATTCGGGTTTGGATCAAAGACCCGAGACCCGAGACATTCCCCAAATCCCAAATCCCAAATCCCAAGCCCAAGCCTAAGCCCAAGCCCGCGACCCGAGACACGAGCGAGCACGCGTGTGTGGTACACACTAATACTCTTAGGTGTATGTGAACTTTGTTTGTTTAACAACTATATGGGTTGGCCTTCTATATATATTATAAAATTGACCCTCAATCTTCCAATATGGGATTATTCTAAATGGTTTTCTCATAAACCATTTCGTTTTCCAGATTTGAGCTTTCGATAGCCCAACTTTGAAGCCACTTTGTATTCACACCCATTCTCCAAATAGGTCATGCGATATACCGTTGCGAAGCTCGTCACACGGGCTACTCAAATACGTTGAGTACGGTATAAACAACTCAGCGCTGTCACATGAAAAAATGACTCGAAGTTGGTCCAGCGACCATTCAGAAACACCCATGTTTTTAACATGTTTTTCCAACAATCCCCCACATGAATGCAATTGGCTGAAAATAAAATGCTCCTAAATGCATACAAGAGAACCGCAAGAGTTCACTGCATAAGGACAGGTAGCGCGCGCCTTGAACCTGCCGTAGTGACGTAAAATCTGATATGCTACTATTGGGTAGCCTTTAAGTCTTGAACCTTTTAGCGTTTGTGCATACCAGGGTAATGCGCACACAGTGTCCTCTCTACACCACTTACTAAGCCCTTTGGTTGTTGTCCATATTTGGCCGTGGACTGCCTTGGCAAAATTCAACCGAGTGCTCTAGTGATTTAGCCCATGGCTCATCACATAGTATCGGCCATACACACTCGTCATAGGTGATTTCAAGTCAAGGGTGTCCTGACTCACCCCTCTCGACCTTCGAGATACTTGTTTTTATTAAGAGCCTCATGCTCACCCTTAAGATGGTCTAGCTCTATCACTCTTTCATCCTAGAAATGGGCTAGGAACTTAAGTTCCCGAGTGCTTTGTTCGGTCACCCCCACAGTTCGGTTTTCCCGTTGAACCCGAGGCTGGAGAATCCAGTTCGGGTTGGGTTGCCTCTGAGGAGGTTTCCAGTTTGATGGGCTTCAACCCCATTCCCCTCGATGAAACTTCAACTCCTACCTGAGTTAAGCCTTTTGTAAATGGATCCGCTATATTGTCTTTAGATCTCACAAAATCTAATGACACCACACCGTTAGCTAACAATTCTCTTACGGATTTATGTCTCTGACGAATATGTCAGGACTTTGCATTATACATATGATCCTGCGTCCACCCAATAGCCGACTGACTATCACAGTGCATGCTTATTGCAGGGACAGGTTTTGGCCACATTGGAATTCCTTCCAGAAAGCTTCTCAGCCAGTCAGCCTCTTCTGTTGCTAGATCCAATGCTATGAACTCGGATTCCATAGTTGATCTAGCTATGCAAGTCTGCTTGGATGATCTCCATGAGACAGCTGCTCCTCCCATTACAAACACATATCCGCTAGTGGATCGTGTATTGTTGGAATCTGAGATCCATTTTGCATCAGAATACCCTTCCAGTACAGCTGGATATCTGGTATAATGCAACCCTCGGTCGGCTGTGTATCTCATGTATCTGAGAAGTCTCATGATGGCCTTCCAGTGTTCCTCATTTGGATTACTGGTGTACCTACTCAGTCTACTCACTGAGTTGGCTATGTCTGGTCTAGTACAGTTCATGACGTACATCAGACTGCCTATTATTCGAGAGTATTCCAATTGTCTCACACTCTCCCCAAAATTCTTTGTGACAACATTTTCTTAGTGGAGTTGATGTTATCAATACTCCCTATTATAATCATGTCATCTACGTAGAGGCCGACTACCACGTAGTCCTTTTCATTACCTTTTACATAGACGCATTTGTCACATTCATTTATTCGAAAAATGTTTGATAGCATCACTCTATCAAATTTTTCGTGCCATTGTTTCGGTGCTTGTTTGAGTCCATACAAGGACTTCACAAGTTTACACACCTTGTGAGCTTTACCTGGAACCACAAACCCTTTCGGTTATTCCATGTAAATTTCCTCTTCCATCTCACCATTCAAGAACGCCGTTTTCACATCCATTTGATGTATTTCCAGATCGAATAGTGCTGCGAGAGCAATGACTATCCGGATTGACGTCTTCCTGGAGACAGGAAGCATAGGTGTCAAAATAATCGACACCTTCGGTTTGTCTAAAACCTTTTACTACAAGCCTCGCCTTGTATTTCTCGATCGTTCCATCGAGTTTTCTCTTCCTCTTGAAGATCCACTTATGTCCTAGTGCCTTACACCCGGGTGGTAAATCCACTAGTTCCCAAGTGTGATTTTGTAATATTGATTCAACCTCATTGTTGATCGCCTCCTCCCAATATTGGGCTTCCGGGGAAGACATTGCTTGTTTGAATGTCGCCGGTTCGCCTTCTATCATGAAGGTTACAAAATCTGGACCGAAAGTCGTTTCCTTTCTAGCCCTTTTACTACGTCGAGGCTCTTCTTCTTCTTCCTCCAACGGTTCACTTGCCCCCACATTTTCCTCATTGTTTGACTCCTCAGTCTCTACAGTTATGGAAGACTTGCGGGAAAAGATCTCCTTGAAGAAAGAAGCTTCTCGAGCTTCGATAATAGTATCTACATGCACATCGGGATTATCTGACTTGTGCACGAGAAAACGATAAGCACTACTGTTTTGTGCATATCCTATGAACACACACTCTACCGTCTTTGGCCCTATTCCCGTTCTTTTCGGAAGCGAGATAAGGACCTTTGCTAGACAACCCCAAACCCTTAAGAATTTATAGCTCGGCCGATGGCCTTTCCATAGTTCATAAGGTGGTTTATCACGCTTCTTATGCGGTAGCCTGTTCAATACATAGTTGGCGGAAAGCAGCGCTTCCCCCCACATGTTCTGGGGTAACCCATAACTTATTAACATGACATTCATCATTTCCTTGAGCGTCCTATTCTTACGCTCGGCAACCCCATTCTGCTCCGGAGAGTATGGGGCTGTGGTTTGATGTACAATGCCATTTTCTGCGCATATCTGCGCAAATGGTGCCTCGTATTCACCGCCTCTATCACTCCTCAACATTTTAATCTTTTTATTGAGTTGATTTTCTACTTCGGTCTTATAAAGAGCGAATTTCTCTACCGCTTCATCTTTACTTCTCATTAAGTAGACATAGCAGTATCTAGTACAGTCATCTATAAACGTGATGAAATACTTTTTCCCTCCTCGCGTTGTATAAACTTTAAGTCGCATACATCCGTGTGTATTAGACTGAGAGGTTAAGTACTTCGTTGAATATGTTGATACGAAGACTTGGTTAATTTTGCTTCAACACAAACCTCACATTTATGTTGTTTATGAAATACAAAATTAGGTAGTAGATTCAGTGATATTAATTTCTTCATAGAATTAGAATTCACATGACCTAATCTACCATGCCATAAATTAAATGAATCGCAAGAATAAGCAAATGAAGTTTTATTGGCCACTTGGGCAACATTAACGGTTACATTATTCTTGGTACTAGCCTCAGCCTTAGTACCCACAATAGCAGACTCGGCTTTAGGAGCCAGAGTACCAACATTTAATTTAAACATGCCATTGGTCATATAGCCACGGCCTACATACATTCCATTAAGGGTGATTACAATTTTAGCAGATTCAAATACAAGTTTAAATCCTTTGTTCACCATAACAGACCCGGAAACCAGATTCTTGCGAATTTTCGGCACATGGAGCACGCCATTCAGTGTGAGCTCCTTTCCCGATGTCATCTTCAGCAACACGGTTCATTTTCCTTCCACCCTGGAAGTAGCCGAGTTCCCCATGAAGCAGCTCTCATTGTTCACGGCCGTATAGGTCTTGAACATCCATTTGCTGGCACATACGTGACTGGTGGCGCCTGTGTCCAGCCACCATTCCTTTGGGTTGCTCCCCACCAGGTTCACTTTTGAGACCACAACACTCAGGTGTATATAGTCCTGTCCAGCATCATCTCCTCCCTCAGCCACATTTGCCTGAGCAGGTGCCCTCTTCCTCCCTTTCCCTTGGAACTTCCTCTTTGGGGGGGGGGGGGGGGGGGGGGGGTTGGGCTTGTCGATGTGCATCTTACAATCCGCGACACGATGGCCCGGTTTGTTGCACACAAAGCAATCTTCCATGAATTTCTTCTGGAGAGAAGCACCGACTACGCCGTCAAAGCGTTTCCGCTTAGACATAGCGTTCTCAACCACATGGGCCCTGGCAACCGCGTTGCCTGCTCCGCCACAGCCTTTCCTTCTGGATCGGTGGTTGCTTTGCTCAACGTTGAGCCTCTCAATGAGTCCCTCCAAGGTCATAGCCTTTCGCTTGTGTTTCAGGTAGTTTTGAAACTCTTTCCAAGAAGGTGGCAGTTTCTCAATCATTAATGCCACTTGGAAAGGTTCGTTGATAACTAGCCCCTCAACCTCAAGCCTATGGTATATGAGTTGGAGTTCCTCAACCTGCTCGATAACACTCTTCCCATCAGTCATCATGTACTCATGAAAGTCCGTGACGACAAATTTCTTTGCGCCAGCGTTATTCACTTTGTACTTTCTTTCGAGAGACTCCCAAAGCTCCTTTGCAGAAGCCTTGGGCTCGAATACACTAAAGAGAGTGTCATCCAGAGCACACATGATGCAGTTCCGGCATAGGTAGTCGCCGTGTTTCCACGCTTCCACCGCCGAAACCGTCTGCACGTCCTCATCATCCTCGCTTAGGACGGGTGCAGTCTCCTTGAGAAACCGAGTCAGGTTAAGGGCAGTTAAATAAAACAGCATCTTTTGCTGCCAACGTTTGAAGTTGTTGCCCCTAAACTTTTCCGGCTTCTCTAAATGAGAGGTTGGCAACATTGGCATAGACGGCATTGCCGGAGCCTTGCCCTTTGCCCTAGCCGCAGCCACAAGCGCTGCCTTGGCCGCAGCCTTAGCAGCAGCCTGTGCTGCGGCCGCAGCCGCAGCCATAGCATCGGCCTCTGCCGCAGCGGCGTCGGCCGCAGCCTTTGCCACAGCAGCTTTGGCCTCAGCCTGAGCCCCCCCACTCGCAGCGCTCGCATTGTTATGGCTACTGCCAATCACAAGTGCGCCCTGCACATCTCCCGAAGGAACGGTGGGTGTTTGATCCTCATTAGTCATCTGAAATGACAAAATTATCCCGTTTAGTTTCTCGCAAGAAAACTAAATTCTTAATCTCAAATGCTAATTATAACTTAATTAGTTTGCTTCAAAAGAATAAAACCAATAAAAGATATTCTAGTGTGAAAATCAAATCAATTTTGATTTCACTAAGAATTCTTTATAGTATTCTAGAATAAAAAGATTAAAACCAATTCGGATTTATTCTATGTGCAAATTTCAATTTCTAGTAAACTAGCAATGATTTTGCGAGAATAAAAACCGAGACGTCAACAACAATAAAATAAAAAAGAAAAGTCCTTTTCTTATGTCGAAAAATAGTAAAACCAAAAAATGATATTGTTTAAGATTGTTGGTTTTGGTACTATTTCGAACAAATAATAAAGTAAAGAACAAGGACTGCAATGGAAATAAACAATTTTATTTCTCACAATTGGAATATAAATTACAATTCCTGACTCAACAAATAAAAAAAACTGCTGGACTGTTTTGTAATAAAACAAACTGCCGGACTGGTTTTAACAAATAAACAAACTGCTGGACTGTTTTGTAATAAAAGAAACTTCCGGACTGATTTTAACAAAAAACAAACTGCCAGACTGGTTTTGTAATAAAACAAACTGCCGGACTGGTTTTAACAAAAAACAAACTGCCGGACTGGTTTTGTAATAAAACAAACTGCCGGACTGGTTTTAACAAAAAACAAACTGCCGGACTGGTTTTGTAATAAAACAAACTGCCGGACTGGTTTTAACAAAAAACAAACTGCCGGACTGGTTTTGTAATAAAACAAACTGCTGGACTGGTTTTGACAAAATAAAAAACTGTCGGACTGATTTTTGACAAATAAAAAACTGCCGGACTGGTTTTTGTAAATACTGGAAATTACAGAACTGAAAATAAATTACAGAATAGAAAGACTGAAAGTAAACAGTACTGAAATGTAAATACAGAAAAGAAACAGTACAGAAAAGTAAATTACAGAAATGAAACGGACAGAATGTAAATGACTAAAAAATAAATAACATAAATATAAAAGAAGAGGCAACTGCTGAGCAGTTTCCCTTAAATAATATTTCCCGAAACACCTTTAAAGGTTTCTGGTTTCGGGACTTTGTTCCCAAGGTACAACTTCTATCTCAGAGTGACTCGTATGGAAACCGGCACCGAACCACAGGTCGAGCTATTGGTGGTGCGGTTCTCTCTCTCTATATGATGCTTATGCTGTGTTGTGTGTTCTGGTGTTGAAATGAGAGGGGGAGGGCTGCCTTTTATAGCCTCTAATGAAACCGCAGCCATAAATGTTGGTCTTTAATTCTGGGAGTTACACCCCCAGAATCCGCTCAATCAATTCTGAAACCGCAGCATTTAATCTCATTCATTGTTGGCGTTTCTGTTGCTGGAAACTCTAGGGACTGCTTTTGTATTTTATACAAAACTCCCTATTCGGGTTTGGACCCAAGACCCGAGACCCAAGACCCAAGACCCGAGACCCGAGACATTCCCCAAATCCCAAATCCCAAGCCCAAGCCCAAGCCCACGTCCACGCCTGCGACCCGAGACACGAGCGAGCGCGCGTGTGTGGTACAAACTAATACTCTTAGGTGTATATGGATTTTGTTTGTTTAACAACTATATGGGTTGGCCTTCTCTATATATTGTAAAATTGACCCTCAATCTTCCAATATGTGATTATTCTAAATGGTTTCTCATAAACCATTTCGTTTTCCAGATTTGAGCTTTCGATAGCCCAACTTTGAAGCCACTTTGTATTCACACCCATTCACACCCTTATTTCAAAAGTTCACATCCTGATTCGTAGAGTTCACCCTTATTTTCAAAGTTCATACCTCAATTTACATAATTCATATCTTTACTTACATAATTCATATACATAATTTTCAACTTCATACCATTAATTCACGTAATTCATACATTTATTTTTCAACATTATACACTAATTAACAAATTCAACTCTTACTCGTTCTCCAATCTCGAACTACCACATCGTCATCGTGGGCCTCTCATTCGATGACCACATCTCCGTCGACATCAAACTCGAGTTTTCAACAAATGTGTACGTTTCAATCTCCACGGAAGAGAGAGATCGGAGAGAGAGCGAGGAGAAAAAAAAGATTGAAAAAATAGAGTGAGGATGAGAAGAGAGATCGGAAAGAGAAAGTAATGATGAGAGATCGGATAGAGTGAGAATGAGAAGGAGAGAGATCGGAGGGAGAGAGAAGGATGAGAGAGATATTGGACTAAAACCTAAGGAATTTAATATAGCACTTAACGTCGTCTTGTAACCATCAGACAAATTAAGAAAAAATGTGTTTGTATTTAGGAACATATTCAAAAACACTGTCTTTAGAGAATAGCTCAAAATTCGGGGTCTGAATGGCAAGTCCGACTAAAACCTAAGTAATTTAATGTAGCACTTAATGTTACGCCAGTAAACATCAGACAAATTAAGAAAAAAATTGTTCGTATTTACTATTTAGAAACATATTCAAAAGCACCGTCTTTTGGGCGTAGCTCAAAAATTCGAGTCTGAATGGCAAGTCCGACTTTCTATCTTCGTAATCTATTATCTCACTCTTTTCGACGTTTTTTAATCACAATCATCAAAAAAAAAAATAGGCTAGCTCCCAAATTTATTGAAAGATCACATCTTTTCACGCCAACTTACCACTTAATTTTGTTTCTTCCATTTGTTTTGATCTCTAAAAAAAACATATCTATCATCTTCCCAACCAACTTTGGTGCCTGCCACCTTCGGCGCTTGTCATGTCGCCTTCTCCAGCGATAAGTTCTACCATTGCTGATGCAGATTGCATTTCCCCCCTATATATATATCTTTCTGGTGCAACGACGACATTAAGCTAACATTAACACTGACATCAGGTCACCTCTCAATGCCTACATCATGCTAAAATCGTCAAGACGGGCGGAAACCGGCAAGGAAAGAAACTATTGGACCGAGATTGACTGAACTCTTGAGAGAGAGGAGTGGGGTTCGTATTACGAATAAGCTTTTGAACGTTTTTCACATAAACTAAAAAGTATCTAAATCTTTTATATTAACTTTAAGCGTTTATCAATATGAAATAAAAATCAAATTTACTCTATGCAAGCAATCAGAGCATGTTTGTTCATTACTGTTGGTCCGTACGGCTAAACCTTAAAGGGGGGTTGAATAAACTTTTAGGCGTTTTTCACGGAATTAAAATTCTAAGCGGAATTAACAACCCAACTAGTTCAATATATATTTGTGACAATAAAAATGCGATGATAATCTATGAATAAATTGAAACATGCGCACAATCACAAATAATATAAGTTGCGGAAAGCAAATAGTAAGGGAAGAGATTGACACCACGATATATAGAGGTTCGGCAAACCCGCCTACGTCATCTCCTCGGTATTCACGCTACCAAGTATTTCACTATAATTTTCTTCCCAAGATTACAACCTAACGAGCTAATCGACCGATTAAGCTCTCACTCACTCTATGAGTATCTCGAATGAAAAGACCTAGAGCTTTTAAGCAACACTCGCTTACAAAGTCTCTATCCGATCACTTGCTCACAAATAAGTTTATAATTCACTCTACAATTTTAATCGAAAATATATCGCTCACACACAAATATTCTCAAAGTGTTTATAAGAATACAATAAGAGTTACACGTGAGAAATATGTAGTATAAAGCCTTTATTTGCTTTTATAGAGATTGGATGTGTGATTGGTGTGTTTATGAGAGGTATTTTGGGATTTTTTTAGACCAAAAATGTCTATTGGATCTCTCATGACCGTTTGGAGTGGTTAAGAGCTTTACCCAATGGTTAAAACCACTTTTTGAAAAAGATAAAAAGCTGTTTTTTGTGATCTACACTTTGACCCACCGATGGGTGTCTTCTGACCCATTGGTGGGTGAAATCTTTGCTGGTTCTGGAACATTAACCCACTTGTGGGTTCTGTATACCCACTGGTGGGTAGTGCCTGATAAAATCCTCATTGTTCTGTCCACTTGACCCACTGGTGGGTTCTGTATTATCCACTGGTGGGTGCACCTAAAGATTTATGTATTGAACTTTCAACTTTGAAATGCTCGTAACTTGCTTGTTCGGACTTCAAATATACTTCCGTTTGAACCGTTGGCTTGATTATCAAATGCTCTATCATTTTAAAGTCCTGAAATATACATTTTCTATTTTTGGAAAAGACAAAGCATTATATCATCGAATAGAGAAATCGTAAAATCATTAATACATAATCAAACGTATAATCAAAATCAATTATTGAACTCATGGTTCAACAATTACAATAAAATATCAATTTAGCCTCAATTATGTTACGGTAAACCGAGTGTTATTAAATTTAACAATATAATTTATATAAGTTTAATGACATTCACTTTACCATCTTTACAGCTGTATTCTTACATTTTAATGTACCGGTGTATCTAAAAAAAATACAAACAAACAAAGTATCAAAGACAATGATCTAGCATAAAGTTAACACAAAAGATTTAGATCGATACATGTTCAACATTAGCTTTAGTTCAATTTCGTTGGATTTTCGGTTTGCCGTGGGTTAAATAACATCACTTGTAAATATTAAACCATCTTAATCCTCCATTATTTTTAAGAAACTTTGTATGCAGCGTTAACAAACATCATTTACTGAACCGTCTATGGAATTTAAGAGACCCAACACAGTATTAAAGACAAGGTATCTAGCCTAAAGTTAACATAAAAGATTTAGACATATGTTCAACACTAGCTTTAGTTCAATTTCATTGGATTTTTGGTTTGTCGTGGCCTTCATGGGTTAAAGAACATCACTTATAAATATTAAATCATCTCAATCTTCCATTATTTTTAAGAAACTTTGTATGAAGCATTAACGAATATTATTTACTGAGCCGTTTGCGAAGTTTAAGAGATCCAACACAGCATCAAATACATAATGATCTAGCATAAAGTCAACATAAAAGATTTAGATATATGTTCAACCCTAGCTTAGTTCAATTTCGTTGGATTTTCGGTTTGTCATGGGTTATGGAACATCACTTATAAATATTAAACCATCTCAATCATCCGTTATTTTTAAGAAACTTTGTATGAAATATTAACAAACATCCTTTATTGAGCCGCCTGTGTAGTTTAAGAGACTCGGCACAGTATCAAAGACATAATGATCTTGCATAAAGTAACATAACGGATTTAGATATATGTTCAACACTAGCTTTAGTTCAATTTGGTTGGATTTTCGGTTTGTCGTGGGTTAAGGAACATCACTTCTAAATATTAAACCATCTCAATCATCCGTTATTTTAAAGAAACTTAATATGAAATATTAACAAATATCATTTACTATGCGGAGTTAAGCATACCCAACACGGTATCAAAGACATAATAATCTAGCATAAAATTAACATAAAATATTCAGATATATGTTCAACACTAGTTTTAGTTCAATTTCGTTGGATTTTCAGTTTGTCTTTCGGGTTGAGGAACATTATTTATAAATATTAAACCATCTCAATCCTACATTATTTTTAAGAAACTTTTTTATTTATGATTTTATATATGCTAGCATTCATGAATTTTTTACATATTATATATTTACAAGTGCACCAAAATTTGAGGCCTAAAATAAATGTAATATTTTGGAGACCGATACAATTGCCTATATTGCGTGTGTCTGACTGGCTGGAGCCACCTCTTATCATTTATAAATAAATAAAATGCCTTATTAAATGATGATTCATCAAATTTGAATGCTCCATATATGCCGTTACAATTTGATTTGTCATAAACCAAATTCAATTTAGTAATAATTATTATTATCACAAGAATGACACGTTATTTATGACTAGTGATGGATTTTATTAATTATATATTTTTTCCAAAATAGAAATAAATCCGGAACAATGCATGTGAAATAAAATTTGCCATGTTAGGAAAAAAAAATCTAATTGTAGTAATATTCTTTTATAAGAAAATAGACCTTCTATGGAATTGGTTCATATTTGTATTAATTATTCTCCTTAATGATCTTTATAATAATTTTAATAAGTGATTCTAGATATTTGCATTAATTATAATTCCAATACGAGTAATCCCAGTTTCAGTTGAGAAGTTCTAAAGTTTTAGTATAAATAGTCTTAGGACATAAAGGAATTATCCATCCATTGTGACGAAGATGCTTTCAAATCGATCATGTTCATCGCACTTCGCCAATTTGGATGGTGCATACCATTGTTATTATGGCGAAATGCGATGAATACCGAACAATTTGATAAGCATTTCAAATATACTATAATAGAAGCAACACATATGTCTAGAAATCATGAGAAAACATCTATAAAATGATCATGTTCATGTCATTTCATTATTTATTGTTAGACTATATATATAGTGTATACATGTATGATGAAATGATATGAGCATCGATCAATTTACGTGATGTTTATGATAATCATGATTCATGATTCCTTGAATTTCCTATATTTTCAAGATAATTCTTGTTTAAATATCGTATTTTGTTTTGATTTGAAAAACAACTATGAAATAATCTTTTTGAGTTGGTGTTTTTATTTTTACATTATCAATTTATGTAAACTTGTTTTATCACTCTCTAATTTACTCCTAAAAGTACGCATAAGTGACTTTCTAGATGTTCATAAATGGATACTTTTTTCAACTTTGTGAAATCATCGCAAAGATAGAAAAATAAAATTAAAAATTCACCCGCGGATTGGAGAAAATTAAAAATTAGTATCTTAATTGAACATATTTTCCAATATTTTTCTGGCGCGCATACACGTTTTGAATTAAATGTATTATCTTTTAATAACTTTTGAATTTAGTTAAGAAAAAAACACCATGAAAAAGGAGTCGCTGTACTATAGATTTATAGAGTATATATATATATATATACACTCCAAATTCTTCATAAAAAATTAAACAACATAAAGTGAA
This sequence comes from Primula veris, assembly GCA_963682055.1. Lineage (NCBI taxonomy): Eukaryota > Viridiplantae > Streptophyta > Magnoliopsida > Ericales > Primulaceae > Primula > Primula veris. The sequence goes on along the minus strand of OY821750.1, from coordinate 32,860,139 downwards.
GATCGAATCTGACATAAAGTTATGATCTAGTGGTTTCTATTACACGCATTATGTTAGTCTCCGTGTGCTGTTGAGAGTAATCGATATGCTTGTTTGAGCAGAGTCATCGCAGGTATTCAGTTATTAGAGGCGGTTTTGAAATTATATCGTCAACAGCACAAAGAAGATAGAAGGAAATTGAGGTTAGAGATTGCAGAACGCATCTACATGCAGACGAACCAGACAGCTAATTTCATAAATATATTGATGATTAAGCTCTTGGTCGAACACAAATACCGTGAGCTGCTAGAAAGACCGAACTCTATACACGAGTAAGCAATTCTTTCACTGAAATAATGCACTCAAATAATATGGAAAATCCAAATGTAATAACTCAGTGACATAATGAACATATACATATCCAGGACAAGTATGATTAAAAACATTGTCATTATATTTACTCTTCGAGATAAATGTTCAGCTCGATAAAAGAAGAAAACCAGATCACACACTTTTGAAAATCTCACTTAACCTAATATGTGCACTATCCCGAAAATCTCAAAATAATTTAAATTTTAAACTACATTATACCATCCTATCTCGAAAATCAACTAAAACAATAATTAATTGTTGGACTGTACTAACAGTGGATACCCACTCTCATAAAAATCTCCATATGGAAATTGATCCTCCGAGTCTTGAGAAAATTGATTCACATCATTAGATTGTTGTTGCAACGATTGGTCCACAAAGTTACATTTTCCCAACACTTGATTCACCTCCTCGAACAGTTGTTCTGACGAATGACACCCATAATCATAGTCTTGCGATGATTGGTTCATATACTGAAATTGTTGTTGTTGTCCGACCACCGGCATAGGCTCGAAAGAACACATACTGTTATTACTACTATTGTTGCCATAAAGTACACTTGGATTTGGAAGAAACATGTCCATATTTTGATGATATGGATAATAAGGTGCTTTACTATGCAACGGGAGGTAACCATTTACGTACTCGTGAGTTCCAAAATTATACGTGGGAAAATTGTTTTTGGCCTTATCAGAATTCATTACGTAACTTTTGGTGGACTCTGGCGAGCTAGTTTCTACCAAGCCTTGATCTTCATTACCAACTTGATGAGTTTGATTTTGATCTTGAACTCGAACCTTACCTTTGTCCTTCTTGCCTTCTTTTTTCTTTCCCGATTTCCTGTATATCTTACACAATACGCACCTGTCCAACTACAAACAAGAAGAGAAGGTAAAAGAGTTAACAGGTTAACCTTCTGTAGAAACTTGGATTAATAATATTGCATTAGTATGGAGAAGTTATTGAATAAGACTGCCAAAACAAAGAGCATTTAAAAGGGGTTGCAGTTTGGCACTATACATTTTTGTAAATAAAAAAAGAATATCTATACAAAATAATTCTTTCTTTGATCGAAACCATCTCGGGGTATCCTCAGAAGACGCGATCCCTGATCTCTGAAAGCTCCCACGTTAGAGAGATCGTCTCCGATTTATTTTAACTACGCATGCAATATCTTTGTTAACTACCTTAATTTAATCAAATTACATATGCAATGTTTTGATTGCATGAGTTGAGTTCCACTTAGTTAATGAGACAAGCGATAGAGAGTTGCATAATGTGATTCATGAACAACTTTTCGCTTATATGTTTCCGAAGGGTAGTGCACACAAATCTTGAATCTTCGCCACCACAATGAATAGTGGATAGTTGGCCAATTTGTTTATTACCAGTTTCTAATAAATCACCGGTGAACCTTGTGTACTGTTTCGAGATGAGACGCTTAAATCAAAGGTTATAATGCTTACCAAATTAAACAGACTAAACTAAACTTCACTAAAACTATAATCATATTGAGAGAGGGAGAATAAAACCTTCATCTCTGTTCCATCAGGTCTTATTGACTGTTCATTAGGTACAAACTCGTGCATAATCCAAGGCTGTTTTTCCCCTTTTGGAGCTTTTCCCGTATGATAAACAAGTGCACATCTTGTACCAACTACTTTACCATCTTTTTTTCTGATCACCGTTTTTTCAGGACCGGTGGCTTTCCAATACCCCACAGCTTTACCCCCGTCAATCACAGCTCGATTTGGCCTCATTCCCCTTGCATACTTTCTCTTTCTTTCCGTAAAGAAAAACCAGTTGTCTCCTTGACTCTGAAAGAGTTCTGTCACACAATATTTCTAGTTAGTGCTATGCATATAACACGGCTGAATAACACGTACAACAACACGTTCTAGATAAAGACTAACTTATTTACTTATAAAAATGATCAATTTTTATTAAAAAAGTTACAAATACAAGCTCGAAAATTCAAACATTTCAACTCTAGTTCGTACAATTTAAATTAACATATTAACGTAGCAGAAAACTATAAACAAAATCCTAAGAGATCTGTCTGGTACCGACTAACTCGATCTCAACGCCATAAACCTGATAACATTTTAAAAATGAGGGTTAAACTAAACAAGTTTAGTGAATGACGAAGTCTTACAATAATGATAAGGGACAAAAATAGGTTTTCTCATTCCATTATTTCTTTAAAAAAAAAAATAGTTTTCAACTTTTAAGAAAACTTTCCAATGCGTGATAATATACACTTTTTTGACAATGAAACGGTAAGAATCAAGAAATAACGACTTTCAAATATAATCGATTGGACTTACCAATCTTTTCGGTGGATTCAGACTTTTTGAATTTCTTTTTCTTCGTAGGTCGATTTGGACTTCCCAATTACTCTCTCATCGGACTTCCCGATTACTCTTTCTTTCTTTTTTTCTTTATTTTGTAACAATCAAAATATACTTATATAGATGATAATTAAAATAATAACTCATAAACATCTTTCGAAAATATGCACCAGATACCGAATGGTGATAAAAAAAAACAGGATAATGTTCAAAACGACTACGTACAAGATGTTACTAATTTTTTTAAATATTGAACTCATAACTACTACGTACAAGAAGTTACTAATTTTTTTAAAGTAAATATTGCTCCTAAGTTACTACTAGGGACATCAATGATAATGTTCAAAACAAAACAACATCAACAACAACAACAAACAAAATAATAATAATTATTATTATAAAATACGGGATTTTACAATTATAGTACAAAGCAATTTAATAAGCCAAAACTTATCAGGAATCCTAATTATAACATGATTAAACACAATAATGACATTGCCATTCGTAGCTAACAATATCTGCTTATTGTAAGAACATAATCTAGGCAAAATTCTAGACTATTGCAGTTCAAAAAATAAAAATAAAAACCTAATTTGTGAAGATGAAAAGCAGAACACCAGGCTGATCTTTGTTAATTTGCCTGCCAAAAATAAAGCAGAACACCAAACTCAATAATGCTTGAAAAAGTATACATAATCTCGTTTTTTTTCTTTTTTAAAAGCAATCACAGCTACCCTTTTATAAGACTCGAACTATGCACCTCCTCAACTTGAGAGTGCGGGTTCTGAACCATTATGCTAACACAAATGTGGGTTTACATAATCTTTTCAAAGTTAATAGGACTTCAATGGGAAGCATATGGCACAAACAGCACTTTCTGAACCAAACCCTTAATGTTAAGACAGCAAAAAGAAATCTTAAACCTAAACGAACTTGAAGTGAAAAAACATTACATTACATCAAGTTCAGGTAAATTGTAATGTGAAGTTTTTATCTCAATCTGGTGGCAAAACATTACATTACATCGGTTCATATTTGTGACCAGGGCCAATCCAGGTATCATATACCATGGGTGTCAAATTTACATTAAAAAAAAACATTGTTAGACGGATTTTTTTAATGATGGCTGTCAATACACTATTTCAACAAATTATAGTGGTAATACATGGTAAAAGATAATAACATAAAAATTTTAGGATGTGCCATGACTCCGATGGTCACCACTTGCCTTCCGCTATTTTTACATTCTTCTATATAGCAGGTTTCGCTAAAATTATATACCCTGAGTCCCAAAAAGAATCGCATGCAGAATCCTCATAAAAAAATTACTTAGTTCGTTGTACCCTAAATTTATTAAAATTTATAGCTCAATAACTTATTCAAAATTAAAACATACAATTTAAAGATTTTAGCTAAACAGTACCAAAAATAACACTTTTCAACCGACACTATGAAAATAATCTCTCTTTCAGGGTAACAAAATCAATACACGTTTAAAGCCGATATCATTTTTTATTAACTTCAGAATGTCCAGCTTGATTTGTTGAAAACATAAACGAAAACAAGCTAAAAAATCAGAAAGTCTAGAATTTAGTTATAACCTGAAAGATGCTCCGGAGTATACGAGTACACGTTAACCGTGTGAAACCTATTTCGTGGTAACGTCTTATGGTGTACTTTAGGGAGCAAGTAAGCACAAACTAGCTCTTGGTCGCTAGGCGAAAACCGGTAGCCAGGTGGAAAAGATTCCAAGTAACCATCTTTGTTCTCACATTCACACAAGTGATCAAAATCGTTACAAGTACCCTCTATACTCCCAATAACAGTTCTTTGTAAGTTGTTGTTAGGCACAGGTGCTGAAGATGTAATTGCAAAGTTACTCAGGTTATTTTCAGGTGTGTTGTCCATTTTTTAACTAACAAAAAAGAGATAAAAGAGACTTCTAGTTTGATATTTGTTGAAAGAATAATAACCGGGTAATGTGTTTATTTATACGTTTTGATGGGGTCAGGTTAATTGATTTTGTTTGGAAAGATAACTATGATTTGATCTCCTTTATTGTGTTAGATTCGTGTTGATTTGATAATAAATTCATGCTCATCTTAATTAACTAGATTCTAGATACCAGCTCATCGAGATAAACAGTAAATTAAAATTTACTACACCTTTTTAAAAATAATTATCAAAATGTGATAGTAACAAGTGACCCCCCCTATTATTTAGCACATCGATCACGTTAAATATTTGTCACATATTTATTTACCTAAAAAAATATTTTTTTTAAATCACATTTCGATCACGTGACGGTCCCATGAACCCTATGCTAAAGGCCTGAAATAGACGGGTCATGGTCATGTCCGTTTTAATGCAACATAAAAAAAACCAAGTATTTTGTACCAGATAGATGAGAGTACAGCGGCACTAAAGGGTCACTACAAAAAAAATAACCAAATAGCGACGGGATTAGTGATGGTATTTTTTTTTCCCGAGCTTATTAGCGACGGTTTTTGTGACGGTTTTGTGACAGTTTAGTCAATTTACGACAGATTTGTGACACCTTTTTAAATTAGCGACAGACTTGTGACAACTTTTGACTTTCACTAAATCAAACATTAATTTGTAATGAGTAATTACTTTACAAAGAACTAAAGAAGCATCTATTAGTACATTATCTACATGTAATCTTGGCTAAATTTTCACTGATTTGCTTTTTTGATTTGCTAACTTTCACTTGCGGGTAGACCTGGGGAAAAACCGAACCGGACCGATAACCGAACCGAAAAATACCGAAAAATACCGAAACCGAAAAAAAATCGGGTCGGTTTCGATTTTCAATAAAACCGAAACAAAACAAAAAACCAAAAAAAACCGAAACTGTACAGAAAAAACCGGTCCGGTTCGGTCCAAAAAATAAAAAGACCGAACCCGAAAAAAAACGAACCGAAAAATATTCTTGGTTTCGCTTTCGGTTTTGCTAAAAACCGAACCGAACCGGACCCAACCCTACTTGCGGGTATTACCGTAGTAGTTATTTCTCACAAGTTTTTAAACCTAAAAATCTTATTCGTTGATGTGGCGGATTATCTAACTAATAAATTTTGTTATGATTTTGAAAATAAATTTTCATTTGATACATAATTGGTAATATAATACAACACAACACTGAGTGATGTTTTGGGTGGTTAAAGCAATAATTTTCAAAATAATAAAGTTGGAATAAATTATATCAATACGACAATACCCACGCTACTAAAACTTCAAAAGACAAATTATAATTTTATAGAACCTAAAAAGATAAGACTACAAGTAAGAAACTAGATAATAAGATCACATGTGAGAGTAAACAAAAAGGATAAATTAACAAAAATATACTACTTTTGAAACTAAATTAACAAAAATATACCCAAAAATTTCTAATTAACAAAAACATACCCAAAAGTTTATATCCTAATTTGTATATTTCATACCCTTATTCCAAAAGTTCATATCTTTATTTCAAAAGTTCATACCCTAATTTGTATTTTTCATACCATTATTTCAAAAGTTCATACACTTATTCCAAAAGTTCATACCCTAATTTGTATTTTTCATACCCTTATTTCAAAAGTTCACATCCTGATTCGTAGAGTTCACCCTTATTTTTAAAGTCCATACCTCAATTTACATAATTCATATCCTTACTTACATAATTTATATACATAATTTTCAACTTCATACCCTTAATTCACGTAATTCATACACTTATTTTTCAACATTATACACTAATTAACAAATTCAACTCTTACTCGTCCTCCGATCTCGAACTACCACATCGTCATCGTGGGCCTCTCATTCGACGACCACATCTCCGTCGACATCAAACTCGATTTTTCAACAAATGTGTACGTTTCAATCTCCACGGAAGAGAGAGATCGGAGAGAGAGCGAGGAGAAAAAAAAGATTGAAAAAATAGAGTGAGGATGAGAAGAGAGATCGTAAAGAGAAAATAATAATGAGAGATCGGATAGAGTGAGAATGAGAAGGAGAGAGATCGGAGGGAGAGAGAATGATGAGAGAGATATTGGACTAAAACCTAAGGAATTTAATGTAGCACTTAACGTACGTCTTGTAACCATCAGACAAATTAATAAAAAATGTGTTCGTATTTAGGAACATATTCAAAAACACTGTCTTTAGAAAATAGCTCAAAATTCGGGGTCTGAATGGCAAGTCCGACTAAAACCTAAGTAATTTAATGTAGCACTTAATGTTACACCAGTAAGCATCAGACAAATTAAGAAAAAAATTGTTCGTATTTACTATTTAGAAACATATTCAAAAGCACTGTATTTTGGGCGTAGCTCAAAAATCCGAGTCTGAATGGCAAGTCCGACTTTCTATCTTCGTAATCTATTATCTCACTCTTTTCGACGTTTTTTAATCACAGTCATCAAAAAAAAAAAAAAATAGGCTAGCTCCCAAATTTATTGAAGGATCACATCTTTTCACGCCAACTTACCACTTAATTTTGTTTCTTCCATTTGTTTGATCTCTAAAAAAAACATATCTATCATCTTCCCAACCAACTTTGGTGCCTGCCACCTTCGGCGCTTGTCATATCGTCTTCTCCAGCGATAAGTTCTACCATTGCTGATGCGGATTGCATTGCCCCCTTCTCTCTCTCTCCTATATATATATATATATATATATATATATATATATATATATATATATCTTTCTGGTGCAACGACAACATCAAGCTAACATTAGCACTGACATCAGGTCACCTCTCAATGCCTACATCATGCCAAAATCGCCAAGGTGGGCGGAAACCAGCAAGGAAAGAAACTGTTAGACCGAGATTGACTGAACTCTTGAGAGAGAGGAGTGGGGTTGGTGTTACGAATAAGCTTTTGAACGTTTTTCACGTAAACTAAAAAGTATCTAAATCTTTTATGTTAACTTTAAGCGTTTATCAATATGAAATAAAAATCAAATTTGTTGGCCCGTGTGGCTAAACCTTAGAGGGGGGGTGAATAAGGTTTATGGCGCTTTTCGCCTAATTAAAAATCTAAGTGCAACTAACAACCCAACTTTCACAATTCTAATCTTAAGCGTTAATAACGTTAAACAAATCAAACGCAAGCAATAAAATAGACAAAATATAAGTTGCAGAAAGTAAAAGTTAAGGAAGAAAATGACACCGTGATTTATAGAGGTTCGGCAAAACGGCCTACGTCCTCTCCTCGGTACTACCGAGTATTTCACTAAAAATAATCTTTCGGATATTACAATCCTATCGAGCTAATCAACCGATTAAGCTCCCCCTCACTCTATGAGTGTCCTGAATGAAAAGACCTAGAGCTTTTAAACTTCACTTGCTTACAAAGCCTCTACCCGATCACTCGCTCACAAATGAGTTTATAATTTCACTTTTTACAAAATTTGTTACAACAATGTAACTACACTCACAATTTTATTTGCTTCTAAATAAGCTAATTGGTGAGTCTTTGATGTTGTTCGAGCTTGAATCGCTTTCTCCTTAATTTCCCTCTTTTTTCGAATATATTCACCAAAATGGTGATTTTTTGGTTTTGTATAGATAGAGGTTGAAGGATGATGATAGGTTGAGAATGGATGTCATTGGTGACTTTGGAAAGTGAATTGGGGTGGTTTATATAATCACCAAAGTCTGTTTTTCTGTATATGACCGGTGGAAGTGGTTGAGACTTTTATCCAAAGGTTTTAAGCAACTTTTCAGAATAAGCTGAAAAGCTGTTTTCGAAATCTGCAGAAAACGATCGGTCGTTTTCTACAGTCGATCGGTCGTTTTCAGAAAACGATCGGTCATTTTCTGAGAAACGATCGGTCGTTTTTTCGACGTTCTCACTGGAAGAATTTGGACCAAAAACGATCGGTCGTTTTTGTCTAGTCGATCGGTCGTTGTTCTTCTGGCAGTTTTTTCGGTCTTCTTCGAAAGCTCATAACTCCTTCGTTTTAGCTCCGATTCTGGTTCCGCTTGAACCTGTGGCTTCGTTTTTCTGTGTTCTATCTTTTTGGCATTCTGAAATTTACATTTTCTACTTTTGGAAAAGACAAGCATTATATCATCGAAAATAGAGAAATCGTAAAATCATTAAAAACATAATCAACGTTAAAATCAAAATCAATTATTGAACTCTAAGTTCAACAAAATTTACTCTATGCAAGCAATCAGAGCATGTTTGTTCATTACTGTTGGCCCGTGCGGCTAAACCTTAGAGGGGGGTTGAATAAGTATTTAGGCGTTTTTCGCGGAATTAAAATTATAAACGCAATTAACAACCCAACTAGCTCAATATATATTTACGACAATAAAAATGCGATGATAATCTATGAATAAATTGAAACATGCGCACAATCACAAATAATATAAGTTGCGGAAAGTAAATAGTAAGAGAAGAGATTGACACCACGATATATAGAGGTTCGACAAACCCGCCTACGTCCTCTCCTCGGTATTCACGCTACCGAGTATTTCACTATAATTTTCTTTTCAAGATTACAACCTAACGAGCTAATTGACCGATTAAGCTCGCACTCACTCTATGAGTATCCCGAATGAAAATACCTAGAGCTTTTAAGCAACACTCGCTTACAAAGTCTCTACCCGATCACTCGCTCACAAATGAGTTTATAATTCACTCTACAATTTTAATCGAAAATGTATCGCTCACACACAAATATTCTCGAATTGTTTATAAGATTACAATAAGAGTACACTCGGGAATTTATAAGATTACACGTGAGAAATATGTAGTATAAAGCCTTTATTTGCTTTGATCTTGTATTGAATTGTTATAGAGATTGGATGTGTGATTGGTGTGTTTATGAGAGATATTTTAGGGTGTTTTTAGACCAAAAATGTCTATTGGATCTTTCATGACCGTTTGGAGTGGTTAAGAGCTTTACCCAATGGTTAAAGCCATTTTTTGAAAATGCTAAAAAGCTGTTTTTTGTGATCTGCACTTTGACCCACCGGTGGGTGTCTTCTGACCCATTGGTGGGTGAAATCTTTGCTTGTTCTGAAACATTAACCCACTGGTGGGTTCTGTATACCCACTGGTGGGTAGTGCCTGATAAAATCCTCATTGTTCTGTCCACTTGACCCACGGGTGGGTTCTGTATTATCCACCGGTGGGTGCACCTGAAGATTTATGTGTTGAACTTTCTACTTTGAAATGCTCGTAACTTGCTTGTTCGGACTTCAAATATACTTCCGTTTGAACCGTTGGCTTCGTTATCGAATGATCTATCATTTTAAAGTCTTGAAATATACATTTTCTATTTTTGGAAAAGACAAATCATTATATCATCGAATAGAGAAATCATAAAATCATTAATACATAATCAAACGTATAATCAAAATCAATTATTGAACTCATGGTTCAACAATTACAATAAAATGTCAATTTAGCATCAATTATGTTACGATAAACCGAGTGTTATTAAATTTAACAATAGAATTTATAAGTTTAATGACATTCACTTTACCATCTTTACAGCTGTATTCTTACATTTTAATGTACCGGTGTATCTAAAAAAAATTACAAACAAACAAAGTATCAAAGACAATGATCTAGCATAAAGTTAACACAAAAGATTTAGATCGATACATGTTCAACATTAGCTTTAGTTCAATTTCGTTGGATTTTCGGTTTGTCGTGAGTTAAATAACAGCACTTATAAATATTAAACCATCTTAATCCTCCATTATTTTTAAGAAACTTTGTATGTAGCGTTAACAAACATCATTTATTGAACCGTCTACGGAATTTAAGAGACTCAACACAGTATTAAAGACAAAGTATCTAGCCTAAAGTTAACATAAAAGATTTAGACATATGTTCAACACTAGCTTTAGTTCAATTTCATTGGATTTTTGGTTTGTCGTGGCCTTCGTGGGTTAAAGAACATCACTTATAAATAATAAAACAACTCAATCATCCGTTATTTTTAAGAAACTTTGTATGAAACATTAACGAATATTATTTATTGAGCCGTCTACGAAGTTTAAGAGACCCAACACAGCATCAAATACATAATGATCTAGCATAAAGTCAACATAAAAGATTTAGATACATGTTAAACATTAGCTTTAGTTCAATTTCGTTGGATTTTCGGTTTGTCGTGGGTTAAATAACATCACTTATAAATATTAAACCATCTTAATCCCATTATTTTTAAGAAACTTTGTATGTAGCGTTAACCAACATCATTTACTGAACCGTCTATGGAATTTAAGAGACTCTACACAGTATTAAAGACAAAGTATCTAGCCTAAAGTTAACATAAAAGATTTAGACATATGTTCAACACTAGCTTTAGTTCAATTTCATTGGATTTTTGGTTTGTCGTAGCCTTCATGGGTTAAAGAATATCACTTATAAATATTAAACCATCTCAATCCTCCATTATTTTTAAGAAACTTTGTATGAAGCATTAACGAATATTATTTACTGAGCCGTCTGCGAAGTTTAAGAGACCTAACACAGCATCAAATACATAATGATCTAGCATAAAGTCAACATAAAAGATTTAGATATATGTTCAACGCTAGCTTAGTTCAATTTTGTTGGATTTTTGGTTTGTCGTGGGTTATGGAACATCACTTATAAATATTAAACCATCTCAATCATCCGTTATTTTTAAGAAAGTTTGTATGAAATATTAACAAACATCATTTATTGAGCCGCCTGTGTAGTTTAAGAGACTCGGCACAGTATCAAAGACATAATGATCTAGCATAAAGTAACATAACAGATTTAGATATATGTTCAACACTAGCTTTAGTTCAATTTGGTTGGATTTTCGGTTTGTCGTGGGTTAAGGAACATCACTTCTAAATATTAAACCATCTCAATTATCCGTTATTTTTAAGAAACTTTGTATGAAATATTAACAAATATCATTTATTGAGCCGCCTGTGTAGTTTAAGAGACGCAGCACAGTATCAAAGACATAATGATCTAGCATAAAGTAACATAACAGGTTTAGATATATGTTCAACACTAGCTTAGTTCAATTTCGTTGGATTTTCGGTTTGTCGTGGGTTAAATAAAATCACTTATAAATATTAAACCATCTTAATCCCATTATTTTTAAGAAACTTTGTATGTAGCGTTAACAAACATCATTTACTGAACCGTCTACGGAATTTAAGAGACTCAACACAGTATTAAAGACAAAGTATCTAGCCTAAAGTTAACATAAAAGATTTAGACATATGTTCAACACTAGCTTTAGTTCAATTTCATTGGATTTTTGGTTTGTCGTGGCCTTCGTGGGTTGAAGAACGTTACTTATAAATATTAAACCATCTCAATCCTCCATTATGTTTAAGAAACTTTGTATGAAGCATTAACGAATATTATTTACTGAGCCGTCTGCGAAGTTTAAGAGACCCAACACAGCATCAAATACATAATGATCTAGCATAAAGTCAACATAAAAGATTTAGATATATGTTCAACACTAGCTTAATTCAATTTCGTTGGATTTTCGGCATCAAATAAAAAAATACTTTATTAAATGATGATTCATCAAATTTGAACGCCCCATATATGCGGTTACAATTTGATTTGTCATAAACCAAATTCAATTTAGTAATAATTATTACTATCACAAGAATGACACGTTATTTATGACTAGTGATGGATTGTATTAATTATATATTTTTTCCAAAATAGAAATAAATCCGGAACAATGCATGTGAAATAAAATTTGCCTCTAATTGTAGTAATATTCTTTTATAAGAAAATAGACCTTCTATGGAATTGGTTCATATTATTTTATTGTATTAATTATTCTCCTTAATGATCTTTATAATAATGTTAATAAGTGATTCTAGATATTTGCATTAATTATAATTCCAATACGAGTAATCCCAGTTTCATTTGAGAAGTTCTAAAGTTTTAGTATAAATAGTCTTAGACATAAAGGAATTATCCATCCATTGTGACGAAGATGCTTTCAAATCGATCGTGTTCATCGCACTTCGCCAATTTGGATGGTGCATACCATTGTTATTGTGGCGAAATGCGATGAATACCGAACAATTTGATAAGCATTTCAAAGATACTATAATACAAGCAACACATATGTCTAGAAATCATGAGAAAACATCTACAAAATGATCATGTTCATGTCATTTCATTATTTATTGTTAGACTATATATATATATAGTGTATACATGTATGATGAAATGATATGAGCATCGATCAATTTACTTGATGTTTATGATAATCATGATTCATGATTCCTTGAATTTCCTATATTTCAACATAATTCTTGTTTAAATATCGTATTTTGTTTTGATTTGAAAAACAACTATGAAATAATCTTTTTGAGTTGGTGTTTCTATTTTTACATTATCAATTTATGTAAACTTGTTTTATCACTCTCTAATTTACTCCTAAAAGTACGCATAAGTGACTTTCTAGATGTTCATAAATGGATAATTTTTTCAACTTTGTGAAATCATCGCAAAGATAGAAAAATAAAATTAAAAATTCACCCGCGGATTAGAGAAAATTAAAAATTAGTATCTTAATTGAACATATTTTCCAATATTTTTCTGGCGCGCATACACGTTTTTTAATAATCCAAAGCGCCAAGCAGTACCCGTCTTGAATTAAATGTATTATCTTTTAGTAACTTTTGAATTTAGTTAAGAAAAAAACACCATGAAAAAGGAGTCGCTGTACTATAGATTTATAGAGTGTGTATATATATATACTCCAAATTCTTCATAAAAAATTAAACAACATAAAGTGAAGATCGAATCTGACAGAAAGTTATGATCTAGTGGTTTCTATTACACGCATTATGTTAGTCTCCGTGTGCTGTTGAGAGTAATCGATATGCTTGTTTGAGCAGAGTCATCGCAGGTATTCAGTTATTAGAGACGGTTTTGAAATTATATCGTCAACAGCACAAAGAAGATAGAAGGAAATTGAGGTTAGAGATTGCAGAACGCATCTACATGCAGACGAACCAGAAAGCTAATTTCATAAATATATTGATGATTAAGCTCTTGGTCGAACACAAATACCGTGAGCTGTTAGAAAGACCGAACTCTATACACGAGTAAGCAATTCTTTCACTGAAATAATGCACTCAAATAATATGGAAAATCCAAATGTAATAACTCAGTGGCATAATGAACATATACATATCCAGGTCAAGTATAATTAAAAACATTGTCATTATATTTACTCTTCGAGATAAATGTTCAGCTCGATAAAAGAAGAAAACCAGATCACACACTTTTGAAAATCTCACTTAACCTAATATGTGCACTATCCCGAAATTCTCAAAATAATTTAAATTTTAAACTACATTATACCATCCTATCTCGAAAATCAACTAAAACAATAATTAATTGTTGGACTGTACTAACAGTGGATACCCACTCTCATAAAAATCTCCATATGGAAATTGATCCTCCGAGTCTTGAGAAAATTGATTCACATCATTAGATTGTTGTTGCAACGATTGGTCCACAAAGTTACATTTTCCCAACACTTGATTCACCTCCTCGAACAGTTGTTCTGACGAATGACACCCATAATCATAGTCTTGCGATGATTGGTTCATATACTGAAATTGTTGTTGTTGTCCGACCACCGGCATAGGCTCGAAAGAACACATACTGTTATTACTACTATTGTTGCCATAAAGTACACTTGGATTTGGAAGAAACATGTCCATATTTTGATGATATGGATAATAAGGTGCTTTACTATGCAACGGGAGGTAACCATTTACGTACTCGTGAGTTCCAAAATTATACGTGGGAAAATTGTTTTTGGCCTTATCAGAATTCATTACGTAACTTTTGGTGGACTCTGGCGAGCTAGTTTCTACCAAGCCTTGATCTTCATTACCAACTTGATGAGTTTGATTTTGATCTTGAACTCGAACCTTACCTTTGTCCTTCTTGCCTTCTTTTTTCTTTCCCGATTTCCTGTATATCTTACACAATACGCACCTGTCCAACTACAAACAAGAAGAGAAGGTAAAAGAGTTAACAGGTTAACCTTCTGTAGAAACTTGGATTAATAATATTGCATTAGTATGGAGAAGTTATTGAATAAGACTGCCAAAACAAAGAGCATTTAAAAGGGGTTGCAGTTTGGCACTATACATTTTTGTAAATAAAAAAAGAATATCTATACAAAATAATTCTTTCTTTGATCGAAACCATCTCGGGGTATCCTCAGAAGACGCGATCCCTGATCTCTGAAAGCTCCCACGTTAGAGAGATCGTCTCCGATTTATTTTAACTACGCATGCAATATCTTTGTTAACTACCTTAATTTAATCAAATTACATATGCAATGTTTTGATTGCATGAGTTGAGTTCCACTTAGTTAATGAGACAAGCGATAGAGAGTTGCATAATGTGATTCATGAACAACTTTTCGCTTATATGTTTCCGAAGGGTAGTGCACACAAATCTTGAATCTTCGCCACCACAATGAATAGTGGATAGTTGGCCAATTTGTTTATTACCAGTTTCTAATAAATCACCGGTGAACCTTGTGTACTGTTTCGAGATGAGACGCTTAAATCAAAGGTTATAATGCTTACCAAATTAAACAGACTAAACTAAACTTCACTAAAACTATAATCATATTGAGAGAGGGAGAATAAAACCTTCATCTCTGTTCCATCAGGTCTTATTGACTGTTCATTAGGTACAAACTCGTGCATAATCCAAGGCTGTTTTTCCCCTTTTGGAGCTTTTCCCGTATGATAAACAAGTGCACATCTTGTACCAACAACTTTACCATCTTTTCGGTGGATTCAGACTTTCTGAATCTCTTTTTCTTCGTAGGTCGATTTGGACTTCCCGATTACTCTCTCATCGGACTTCCCGATTACTCTTTCTTTCTTTTTTTCTTTATTTTGTAACAATCAAAATATACTTATATAGATGATAATTAAAATAATAACTCATAAACATCTTTTGAAAATATGCACGAGATAATTATACTAGCAAGACAAAACCACTCACCTTCAATACCGAATACCGAATGATGAAAAACGAACATATGTTGGGGTAGACTAACAACAATATGATGTTGTAGTAGCATAGAACCGTACCTCATATATACTCATTTAGTTTTCACTCTCTTAATATATGTCTATATACTTTCTGCATTATTCGTACCATAATCCTATTAGTATAGAAAATAAATGGGGTTAGGAGACGTGTGTGTGATAGAGTTGGGATCAATATGTATACAATAATTTTTCTTTTTAATAAAATTAGTTACTACTACAAGAAGTTACTAATTTTTTATAAGTAAATAAATATTGCTCCTAAGTTACTACTAGGGACATCAGTGATAATGTTCAAAACAAAACAGCATCAACAACAACAACAAACAAAATAATAATAATTATAATAATAATAATTGTAAAATACGGGATTTTACAATTACAGTACAAAGCAATTTAACAAGCCAAAACTTATCAGGAATCCTAATTATAACATGATTTAACGCAATAATGACATTGCCATTCGTAGCTAACAATATCTGCTTATTGTAAGAGCATAATCTAGGCAAAATTCTAGACAATTGCAGTTCAAAAAATAAAAATAAAAACCTAATTTGTGAAGATGAAAAGCAGAACACCAGGCTGATCTTTGTTAATTTGCCTGCCAAAAATAAAGCAGAACACCAAACTCAATAATGCTTGAAAAAGTATACATAATCTCATTTTTTTCTTTTTTAAAAGCAATCACAGCTACCCTTTTATAAGACTCGAACTATGCACCTCCTCAACTTGAGAGTGCGGGTTCTGAACCATTATGCTAACACAAATGTGGGTTTACATAATCTTTTCAAAGTTAATAGGACTTCAATGGGAAGCATATGGCACAAACAGCACTTTCTGAACCAAACCCTTAATGTTAAGACAGCAAAAAGAAATCTTAAACCTAAACAAACTTGAAGTGAAAAAACATTACATTACATCAAGTTCAGGTAAATTGTAATGTGATGTTTTATCTGAACCTGATGTAATGTAATGTAAAGTTTTTATCTCAATCTGGTGGCAAAACATTACATTACATCGGTTCATATTTGTGACCAGGGCCAATCCAGGTATCATATACCATGGGTGTCAAATTTACATTAAAAAAAACATTGTTAGACGGATTTTTTTAATGATGGATGCCAATACACTATTTCAACAAATTATAGTCATAATACATGGTAAAAGATAATAACATAAAAATTCTAGGATGTGCCATAACTCCGATGGTCACCACTTGCCTTCCGCTATTTGTACATTCTTCTATATAGCAGGTTTCGCTAAAATTCTATACCGTAAGTCCCAAAAAGAATCGCATGCAGAATCCTCATAAAAAATTACTTAGTTCGTTGTACCCTAAATTTATCAAAATTTATAGCTCAATAACTTATTCAAAATTAAAACATACAATTTAAAGGTTTTAGCTAAACAGTACCAAAAATAACACTTTTCAACCGACACTATGAAAATAATCTCTCTTTCAGGGTAACAAAATCAATACACGTTTAAAGCCGATATCATTTTTTATTAACTTCAGAATGTCCAGCTTGATTTGTTGAAAACATAAACGAAAACAAGCTAAAAAATCAGAAAGTCTAGAATTTAGTTATAACCTGAAAGATGCTCCGGAGTATACGAGTACACGTTAACCGTGTGAAACCTATTTCGTGGTAACGTCTTATGGTGTACTTTAGGGAGCAAGTAAGCACAAACTAGCTCTTGGTCGCTAGGCGAAAACCGGTAGCCAGGTGGAAAAGATTCCAAGTAACCATCTTTGTTCTCACATTCACACAAGTGATCAAAATCGTTACAAGTACCCTCTATACTCCCAATAACAGTTCTTTGTAAGTTGTTGTTAGGCACAGGTGCTGAAGATGTAATTGCAAAGTTACTCAGGTTATTTTCAGGTGTGTTGTCCATTTTTTAACTAACAAAAAAGAGATAAAAGAGACTTCTAGTTTGATATTTGTTGAAAGAATAATAACCGGGTAATGTGTTTATTTATACGTTTTGATGGGGTCAGGTTAATTGATTTTGTTTGGAAAGATAACTATGATTTGATCTCCTTTACTGTGTTAGATTCGTGTTGATTTGATAATAAATTCATGCTCATCTTAATTAACTAGATTCTAGATACCAGCTCATCGAGATAAACAGTAAATTAAAATTTACTACACCTTTTTAAAAATAATTATCAAAATGTGATAGTAACAAGTGACCCCCCCTATTATTTAGCACATCGATCACGTTAAATATTTGTCACATATTTATTTACCTAAAAAAATATTTTTTTTAAATCACATTTCGATCACGTGACGGTCCCATGAACCCTATGCTAAAGGCCTGAAATAGACGGGTCATGGTCATGTCCGTTTTAATGCAACATAAAAAAAACCAAGTATTTTGTACCAGATAGATGAGAGTACAGCGGCACTAAAGGGTCACTAAAAAAAAATAACCAAATAGCGACGGGATTAGTGATGGTATTTTTTTTTCCCAAGCTTATTAGCGACGGTTTTTGTGACGGTTTTGTGACAGTTTAGTCAATTTACGACAGATTTGTGACACCTTTTTAAATTAGCGACAGACTTGTGACAACTTTTGACTTTCACTAAATCAAACATTAATTTGTAATGAGTAATTACTTTACAAAGAACTAAAGAAGCATCTATTAGTACATTATCTACATGTAATCTTGGCTAAATTTTCACTGATTTGCTTTTTTGATTTGCTAACTTTCACTTGCGGGTAGACCTGGGGAAAAACCGAACCGGACCGATAACCGAACCGAAAAATACCGAAAAATACCGAAACCGAAAAAAAATCGGGTCGGTTTCGATTTTCAATAAAACCGAAACAAAACAAAAAACCAAAAAAAACCGAAACTGTACAGAAAAAACCGGTCCGGTTCGGTCCAAAAAATAAAAAGACCGAACCCGAAAAAAAACGAACCGAAAAATATTCTTGGTTTCGCTTTCGGTTTTGCTAAAAACCGAACCGAACCGGACCCAACCCTACTTGCGGGTATTACCGTAGTAGTTATTTCTCACAAGTTTTTAAACCTAAAAATCTTATTCGTTGATGTGGCGGATTATCTAACTAATAAATTTTGTTATGATTTTGAAAATAAATTTTCATTTGATACATAATTGGTAATATAATACAACACAACACTGAGTGATGTTTTGGGTGGTTAAAGCAATAATTTTCAAAATAATAAAGTTGGAATAAATTATATCAATACGACAATACCCACGCTACTAAAACTTCAAAAGACAAATTATAATTTTATAGAACCTAAAAAGATAAGACTACAAGTAAGAAACTAGATAATAAGATCACATGTGAGAGTAAACAAAAAGGATAAATTAACAAAAATATACTACTTTTGAAACTAAATTAACAAAAATATACCCAAAAATTTCTAATTAACAAAAACATACCCAAAAGTTTATATCCTAATTTGTATATTTCATACCCTTATTCCAAAAGTTCATATCTTTATTTCAAAAGTTCATACCCTAATTTGTATTTTTCATACCATTATTTCAAAAGTTCATACACTTATTCCAAAAGTTCATACCCTAATTTGTATTTTTCATACCCTTATTTCAAAAGTTCACATCCTGATTCGTAGAGTTCACCCTTATTTTTAAAGTCCATACCTCAATTTACATAATTCATATCCTTACTTACATAATTTATATACATAATTTTCAACTTCATACCCTTAATTCACGTAATTCATACACTTATTTTTCAACATTATACACTAATTAACAAATTCAACTCTTACTCGTCCTCCGATCTCGAACTACCACATCGTCATCGTGGGCCTCTCATTCGACGACCACATCTCCGTCGACATCAAACTCGAGTTTTCAACAAATGTGTACGTTTCAATCTCCACGGAAGAGAGAGATCGGAGAGAGAGCGAGGAGAAAAAAAAGATTGAAAAAATAGAGTGAGGATGAGAAGAGAGATCGTAAAGAGAAAATAATGATGAGAGATCGGATAGAGTGAGAATGAGAAGGAGAGAGATCGGAGGGAGAGAGAATGATGAGAGAGATATTGGACTAAAACCTAAGGAATTTAATGTAGCACTTAACGTACGTCTTGTAACCATCAGACAAATTAATAAAAAATGTGTTCGTATTTAGGAACATATTCAAAAACACTGTCTTTAGAAAATAGCTCAAAATTCGGGGTCTGAATGGCAAGTCCGACTAAAACCTAAGTAATTTAATGTAGCACTTAATGTTACACCAGTAAGCATCAGACAAATTAAGAAAAAAATTGTTCGTATTTACTATTTAGAAACATATTCAAAAGCACTGTATTTTGGGCGTAGCTCAAAAATCCGAGTCTGAATGGCAAGTCCGACTTTCTATCTTCGTAATCTATTATCTCACTCTTTTCGATGTTTTTTAATCACAGTCATCAAAAAAAAAAAAAATAGGCTAGCTCCCAAATTTATTGAAGGATCACATCTTTTCACGCCAACTTACCACTTAATTTTGTTTCTTCCATTTGTTTGATCTCTAAAAAAAACATATCTATCATCTTCCCAACCAACTTTGGTGCCTGCCACCTTCGGCGCTTGTCATATCGTCTTCTCCAGCGATAAGTTCTACCATTGCTGATGCGGATTGCATTGCCCCCTTCTCTCTCTCTCCTATATATATATATATATATATATATATATATATATATATATATATCTTTCTGGTGCAACGACAACATCAAGCTAACATTAGCACTGACATCAGGTCACCTCTCAATGCCTACATCATGCCAAAATCGCCAAGGTGGGCGGAAACCAGCAAGGAAAGAAACTGTTAGACCGAGATTGACTGAACTCTTGAGAGAGAGGAGTGGGGTTGGTGTTACGAATAAGCTTTTGAATGTTTTTCACGTAAACTAAAAAGTATCTAAATCTTTTATGTTAACTTTAAGCGTTTATCAATATGAAATAAAAATCAAATTTGTTGGCCCGTGTGGCTAAACCTTAGAGGGGGGGTGAATAAGGTTTATGGCGCTT
Organism: Primula veris; assembly: GCA_963682055.1. Taxonomy (NCBI): domain Eukaryota; kingdom Viridiplantae; phylum Streptophyta; class Magnoliopsida; order Ericales; family Primulaceae; genus Primula; species Primula veris. The sequence continues at coordinate 32,839,330 of OY821750.1, read as the reverse complement.
TTCGCCTAATTAAAAATCTAAGTGCAACTAACAACCCAACTTTCACAATTCTAATCTTAAGCGTTAATAACGTTAAACAAATCAAACGCAAGCAATAAAATAGACAAAATATAAGTTACAGAAAGTAAAAGTTAAGGAAGAAAATGACACCGTGATTTATAGAGGTTCGGCAAAACGGCCTACGTCCTCTCCTCGGTACTACCGAGTATTTCACTAAAAATAATCTTTCGGATATTACAATCCTATCGAGCTAATCAACCGATTAAGCTCCCCCTCACTCTATGAGTGTCCTGAATGAAAAGACCTAGAGCTTTTAAACTTCACTTGCTTACAAAGCCTCTACCCGATCACTCGCTCACAAATGAGTTTATAATTTCACTTTTTACAAAATTTGTTACAACAATGTAACTACACTCACAATTTTATTTGCTTCTAAATAAGCTAATTGGTGAGTCTTTGATGTTGTTCGAGCTTGAATCGCTTTCTCCTTAATTTCCCTCTTTTTTCGAATATATTCACCAAAATGGTGATTTTTTGGTTTTGTATAGATAGAGGTTGAAGGATGATGATAGGTTGAGAATGGATGTCATTGGTGACTTTGGAAAGTGAATTGGGGTGGTTTATATAATCACCAAAGTCTGTTTTTCTGTATATGACCGGTGGAAGTGGTTGAGACTTTTATCCAAAGGTTTTAAGCAACTTTTCAGAATAAGCTGAAAAGCTGTTTTCGAAATCTGCAGAAAATGATCGGTCGTTTTCTACAGTCGATCGGTCGTTTTCAGAAAACGATCGGTCATTTTCTGAGAAACGATCGGTCGTTTTTTCGACGTTCTCACTGGAAGAATTTGGACCAAAAACGATCGGTCGTTTTTGTCTAGTCGATCGGTCGTTGTTCTTCTGGCAGTTTTTTCGGTCTTCTTCGAAAGCTCATAACTCCTTCGTTTTAGCTCCGATTCTGGTTCCGCTTGAACCTGTGGCTTCGTTTTTCTGTGCTCTATCTTTTTGGCATTCTGAAATTTACATTTTCTACTTTTGGAAAAGACAAGCATTATATCATCGAAAATAGAGAAATCGTAAAATCATTAAAAACATAATCAACGTTAAAATCAAAATCAATTATTGAACTCTAAGTTCAACAAAATTTACTCTATGCAAGCAATCAGAGCATGTTTGTTCATTACTGTTGGCCCGTGCGGCTAAACCTTAGAGGGGGGTTGAATAAGTATTTAGGCGTTTTTCGCGGAATTAAAATTATAAACGCAATTAACAACCCAACTAGCTCAATATATATTTACGACAATAAAAATGCGATGATAATCTATGAATAAATTGAAACATGCGCACAATCACAAATAATATAAGTTGCGGAAAGTAAATAGTAAGAGAAGAGATTGACACCACGATATATAGAGGTTCGACAAACCCGCCTACGTCCTCTCCTCGGTATTCACGCTACCGAGTATTTCACTATAATTTTCTTTTCAAGATTACAACCTAACGAGCTAATTGACCGATTAAGCTCGCACTCACTCTATGAGTATCCCGAATGAAAATACCTAGAGCTTTTAAGCAACACTCGCTTACAAAGTCTCTACCCGATCACTCGCTCACAAATGAGTTTATAATTCACTCTACAATTTTAATCGAAAATGTATCGCTCACACACAAATATTCTCGAATTGTTTATAAGATTACAATAAGAGTACACTCGGGAATTTATAAGATTACACGTGAGAAATATGTAGTATAAAGCCTTTATTTGCTTTGATCTTGTATTGAATTGTTATAGAGATTGGATGTGTGATTGGTGTGTTTATGAGAGATATTTTAGGGTGTTTTTAGACCAAAAATGTCTATTGGATCTTTCATGACCGTTTGGAGTGGTTAAGAGCTTTACCCAATGGTTAAAGCCATTTTTTGAAAATGCTAAAAAGCTGTTTTTTGTGATCTGCACTTTGACCCACCGGTGGGTGTCTTCTGACCCATTGGTGGGTGAAATCTTTGCTTGTTCTGAAACATTAACCCACTGGTGGGTTCTGTATACCCACTGGTGGGTAGTGCCTGATAAAATCCTCATTGTTCTGTCCACTTGACCCACGGGTGGGTTCTGTATTATCCACCGGTGGGTGCACCTGAAGATTTATGTGTTGAACTTTCTACTTTGAAATGCTCGTAACTTGCTTGTTCGGACTTCAAATATACTTCCGTTTGAACCGTTGGCTTCGTTATCGAATGATCTATCATTTTAAAGTCTTGAAATATACATTTTCTATTTTTGGAAAAGACAAATCATTATATCATCGAATAGAGAAATCATAAAATCATTAATACATAATCAAACGTATAATCAAAATCAATTATTGAACTCATGGTTCAACAATTACAATAAAATGTCAATTTAGCATCAATTATGTTACGATAAACCGAGTGTTATTAAATTTAACAATAGAATTTATAAGTTTAATGACATTCACTTTACCATCTTTACAGCTGTATTCTTACATTTTAATGTACCGGTGTATCTAAAAAAAATTACAAACAAACAAAGTATCAAAGACAATGATCTAGCATAAAGTTAACACAAAAGATTTAGATCGATACATGTTCAACATTAGCTTTAGTTCAATTTCGTTGGATTTTCGGTTTGCCGTGAGTTAAATAACAGCACTTATAAATATTAAACCATCTTAATCCTCCATTATTTTTAAGAAACTTTGTATGTAGCGTTAACAAACATCATTTATTGAACCGTCTACGGAATTTAAGAGACTCAACACAGTATTAAAGACAAAGTATCTAGCCTAAAGTTAACATAAAAGATTTAGACATATGTTCAACACTAGCTTTAGTTCAATTTCATTGGATTTTTGGTTTGTCATGGCCTTCGTGGGTTAAAGAACATCACTTATAAATAATAAAACAACTCAATCATCCGTTATTTTTAAGAAACTTTGTATGAAACATTAACGAATATTATTTATTGAGCCGTCTACGAAGTTTAAGAGACCCAACACAGCATCAAATACATAATGATCTAGCATAAAGTCAACATAAAAGATTTAGATACATGTTAAACATTAGCTTTAGTTCAATTTCGTTGGATTTTCGGTTTGTCGTGGGTTAAATAACATCACTTATAAATATTAAACCATCTTAATCCCATTATTTTTAAGAAACTTTGTATGTAGCGTTAACCAACATCATTTACTGAACCGTCTATGGAATTTAAGAGACTCTACACAGTATTAAAGACAAAGTATCTAGCCTAAAGTTAACATAAAAGATTTAGACATATGTTCAACACTAGCTTTAGTTCAATTTCATTGGATTTTTGGTTTGTCGTAGCCTTCATGGGTTAAAGAATATCACTTATAAATATTAAACCATCTCAATCCTCCATTATTTTTAAGAAACTTTGTATGAAGCATTAACGAATATTATTTACTGAGCCGTCTGCGAAGTTTAAGAGACCTAACACAGCATCAAATACATAATGATCTAGCATAAAGTCAACATAAAAGATTTAGATATATGTTCAACGCTAGCTTAGTTCAATTTTGTTGGATTTTTGGTTTGTCGTGGGTTATGGAACATCACTTATAAATATTAAACCATCTCAATCATCCGTTATTTTTAAGAAAGTTTGTATGAAATATTAACAAACATCATTTATTGAGCCGCCTGTGTAGTTTAAGAGACTCGGCACAGTATCAAAGACATAATGATCTAGCATAAAGTAACATAACAGATTTAGATATATGTTCAACACTAGCTTTAGTTCAATTTGGTTGGATTTTCGGTTTGTCGTGGGTTAAGGAACATCACTTCTAAATATTAAACCATCTCAATTATCCGTTATTTTTAAGAAACTTTGTATGAAATATTAACAAATATCATTTATTGAGCCGCCTGTGTAGTTTAAGAGACGCAGCACAGTATCAAAGACATAATGATCTAGCATAAAGTAACATAACAGGTTTAGATATATGTTCAACACTAGCTTAGTTCAATTTCGTTGGATTTTCGGTTTGTCGTGGGTTAAATAAAATCACTTATAAATATTAAACCATCTTAATCCCATTATTTTTAAGAAACTTTGTATGTAGCGTTAACAAACATCATTTACTGAACCGTCTACGGAATTTAAGAGACTCAACACAGTATTAAAGACAAAGTATCTAGCCTAAAGTTAACATAAAAGATTTAGACATATGTTCAACACTAGCTTTAGTTCAATTTCATTGGATTTTTGGTTTGTCGTGGCCTTCGTGGGTTGAAGAACGTTACTTATAAATATTAAACCATCTCAATCCTCCATTATGTTTAAGAAACTTTGTATGAAGCATTAACGAATATTATTTACTGAGCCGTCTGCGAAGTTTAAGAGACCCAACACAGCATCAAATACATAATGATCTAGCATAAAGTCAACATAAAAGATTTAGATATATGTTCAACACTAGCTTAATTCAATTTCGTTGGATTTTCGGCATCAAATAAAAAAATACTTTATTAAATGATGATTCATCAAATTTGAACGCCCCATATATGCGGTTACAATTTGATTTGTCATAAACCAAATTCAATTTAGTAATAATTATTACTATCACAAGAATGACACGTTATTTATGACTAGTGATGGATTGTATTAATTATATATTTTTTCCAAAATAGAAATAAATCCGGAACAATGCATGTGAAATAAAATTTGCCTCTAATTGTAGTAATATTCTTTTATAAGAAAATAGACCTTCTATGGAATTGGTTCATATTATTTTATTGTATTAATTATTCTCCTTAATGATCTTTATAATAATGTTAATAAGTGATTCTAGATATTTGCATTAATTATAATTCCAATACGAGTAATCCCAGTTTCATTTGAGAAGTTCTAAAGTTTTAGTATAAATAGTCTTAGACATAAAGGAATTATCCATCCATTGTGACGAAGATGCTTTCAAATCGATCGTGTTCATCGCACTTCGCCAATTTGGATGGTGCATACCATTGTTATTGTGGCGAAATGCGATGAATACCGAACAATTTGATAAGCATTTCAAAGATACTATAATACAAGCAACACATATGTCTAGAAATCATGAGAAAACATCTACAAAATGATCATGTTCATGTCATTTCATTATTTATTGTTAGACTATATATATATATAGTGTATACATGTATGATGAAATGATATGAGCATCGATCAATTTACTTGATGTTTATGATAATCATGATTCATGATTCCTTGAATTTCCTATATTTCAACATAATTCTTGTTTAAATATCGTATTTTGTTTTGATTTGAAAAACAACTATGAAATAATCTTTTTGAGTTGGTGTTTCTATTTTTACATTATCAATTTATGTAAACTTGTTTTATCACTCTCTAATTTACTCCTAAAAGTACGCATAAGTGACTTTCTAGATGTTCATAAATGGATAATTTTTTCAACTTTGTGAAATCATCGCAAAGATAGAAAAATAAAATTAAAAATTCACCCGCGGATTAGAGAAAATTAAAAATTAGTATCTTAATTGAACATATTTTCCAATATTTTTCTGGCGCGCATACACGTTTTTTAATAATCCAAAGCGCCAAGCAGTACCCGTCTTGAATTAAATGTATTATCTTTTAGTAACTTTTGAATTTAGTTAAGAAAAAAACACCATGAAAAAGGAGTCGCTGTACTATAGATTTATAGAGTGTGTATATATATATACTCCAAATTCTTCATAAAAAATTAAACAACATAAAGTGAAGATCGAATCTGACAGAAAGTTATGATCTAGTGGTTTCTATTACACGCATTATGTTAGTCTCCGTGTGCTGTTGAGAGTAATCGATATGCTTGTTTGAGCAGAGTCATCGCAGGTATTCAGTTATTAGAGACGGTTTTGAAATTATATCGTCAACAGCACAAAGAAGATAGAAGGAAATTGAGGTTAGAGATTGCAGAACGCATCTACATGCAGACGAACCAGAAAGCTAATTTCATAAATATATTGATGATTAAGCTCTTGGTCGAACACAAATACCGTGAGCTGTTAGAAAGACCGAACTCTATACACGAGTAAGCAATTCTTTCACTGAAATAATGCACTCAAATAATATGGAAAATCCAAATGTAATAACTCAGTGGCATAATGAACATATACATATCCAGGTCAAGTATAATTAAAAACATTGTCATTATATTTACTCTTCGAGATAAATGTTCAGCTCGATAAAAGAAGAAAACCAGATCACACACTTTTGAAAATCTCACTTAACCTAATATGTGCACTATCCCGAAATTCTCAAAATAATTTAAATTTTAAACTACATTATACCATCCTATCTCGAAAATCAACTAAAACAATAATTAATTGTTGGACTGTACTAACAGTGGATACCCACTCTCATAAAAATCTCCATATGGAAATTGATCCTCCGAGTCTTGAGAAAATTGATTCACATCATTAGATTGTTGTTGCAACGATTGGTCCACAAAGTTACATTTTCCCAACACTTGATTCACCTCCTCGAACAGTTGTTCTGACGAATGACACCCATAATCATAGTCTTGCGATGATTGGTTCATATACTGAAATTGTTGTTGTTGTCCGACCACCGGCATAGGCTCGAAAGAACACATACTGTTATTACTACTATTGTTGCCATAAAGTACACTTGGATTTGGAAGAAACATGTCCATATTTTGATGATATGGATAATAAGGTGCTTTACTATGCAACGGGAGGTAACCATTTACGTACTCGTGAGTTCCAAAATTATACGTGGGAAAATTGTTTTTGGCCTTATCAGAATTCATTACGTAACTTTTGGTGGACTCTGGCGAGCTAGTTTCTACCAAGCCTTGATCTTCATTACCAACTTGATGAGTTTGATTTTGATCTTGAACTCGAACCTTACCTTTGTCCTTCTTGCCTTCTTTTTTCTTTCCCGATTTCCTGTATATCTTACACAATACGCACCTGTCCAACTACAAACAAGAAGAGAAGGTAAAAGAGTTAACAGGTTAACCTTCTGTAGAAACTTGGATTAATAATATTGCATTAGTATGGAGAAGTTATTGAATAAGACTGCCAAAACAAAGAGCATTTAAAAGGGGTTGCAGTTTGGCACTATACATTTTTGTAAATAAAAAAAGAATATCTATACAAAATAATTCTTTCTTTGATCGAAACCATCTCGGGGTATCCTCAGAAGACGCGATCCCTGATCTCTGAAAGCTCCCACGTTAGAGAGATCGTCTCCGATTTATTTTAACTACGCATGCAATATCTTTGTTAACTACCTTAATTTAATCAAATTACATATGCAATGTTTTGATTGCATGAGTTGAGTTCCACTTAGTTAATGAGACAAGCGATAGAGAGTTGCATAATGTGATTCATGAACAACTTTTCGCTTATATGTTTCCGAAGGGTAGTGCACACAAATCTTGAATCTTCGCCACCACAATGAATAGTGGATAGTTGGCCAATTTGTTTATTACCAGTTTCTAATAAATCACCGGTGAACCTTGTGTACTGTTTCGAGATGAGACGCTTAAATCAAAGGTTATAATGCTTACCAAATTAAACAGACTAAACTAAACTTCACTAAAACTATAATCATATTGAGAGAGGGAGAATAAAACCTTCATCTCTGTTCCATCAGGTCTTATTGACTGTTCATTAGGTACAAACTCGTGCATAATCCAAGGCTGTTTTTCCCCTTTTGGAGCTTTTCCCGTATGATAAACAAGTGCACATCTTGTACCAACAACTTTACCATCTTTTCGGTGGATTCAGACTTTCTGAATCTCTTTTTCTTCGTAGGTCGATTTGGACTTCCCGATTACTCTCTCATCGGACTTCCCGATTACTCTTTCTTTCTTTTTTTCTTTATTTTGTAACAATCAAAATATACTTATATAGATGATAATTAAAATAATAACTCATAAACATCTTTTGAAAATATGCACGAGATAATTATACTAGCAAGACAAAACCACTCACCTTCAATACCGAATACCGAATGATGAAAAACGAACATATGTTGGGGTAGACTAACAACAATATGATGTTGTAGTAGCATAGAACCGTACCTCATATATACTCATTTAGTTTTCACTCTCTTAATATATGTCTATATACTTTCTGCATTATTCGTACCATAATCCTATTAGTATAGAAAATAAATGGGGTTAGGAGACGTGTGTGTGATAGAGTTGGGATCAATATGTATACAATAATTTTTCTTTTTAATAAAATTAGTTACTACTACAAGAAGTTACTAATTTTTTATAAGTAAATAAATATTGCTCCTAAGTTACTACTAGGGACATCAGTGATAATGTTCAAAACAAAACAGCATCAACAACAACAACAAACAAAATAATAATAATTATAATAATAATAATTGTAAAATACGGGATTTTACAATTACAGTACAAAGCAATTTAACAAGCCAAAACTTATCAGGAATCCTAATTATAACATGATTTAACGCAATAATGACATTGCCATTCGTAGCTAACAATATCTGCTTATTGTAAGAGCATAATCTAGGCAAAATTCTAGACAATTGCAGTTCAAAAAATAAAAATAAAAACCTAATTTGTGAAGATGAAAAGCAGAACACCAGGCTGATCTTTGTTAATTTGCCTGCCAAAAATAAAGCAGAACACCAAACTCAATAATGCTTGAAAAAGTATACATAATCTCATTTTTTTCTTTTTTAAAAGCAATCACAGCTACCCTTTTATAAGACTCGAACTATGCACCTCCTCAACTTGAGAGTGCGGGTTCTGAACCATTATGCTAACACAAATGTGGGTTTACATAATCTTTTCAAAGTTAATAGGACTTCAATGGGAAGCATATGGCACAAACAGCACTTTCTGAACCAAACCCTTAATGTTAAGACAGCAAAAAGAAATCTTAAACCTAAACAAACTTGAAGTGAAAAAACATTACATTACATCAAGTTCAGGTAAATTGTAATGTGATGTTTTATCTGAACCTGATGTAATGTAATGTAAAGTTTTTATCTCAATCTGGTGGCAAAACATTACATTACATCGGTTCATATTTGTGACCAGGGCCAATCCAGGTATCATATACCATGGGTGTCAAATTTACATTGAAAAAAACATTGTTAGACGGATTTTTTTAATGATGGATGCCAATACACTATTTCAACAAATTATAGTCATAATACATGGTAAAAGATAATAACATAAAAATTCTAGGATGTGCCATAACTCCGATGGTCACCACTTGCCTTCCGCTATTTGTACATTCTTCTATATAGCAGGTTTCGCTAAAATTCTATACCGTAAGTCCCAAAAAGAATCGCATGCAGAATCCTCATAAAAAATTACTTAGTTCGTTGTACCCTAAATTTATCAAAATTTATAGCTCAATAACTTATTCAAAATTAAAACATGCAATTTAAAGGTTTTAGCTAAACAGTACCAAAAATAACACTTTTCAACCGACACTATGAAAATAATCTCTCTTTCAGGGTAACAAAATCAATACACGTTTAAAGCCGATATCATTTTTTATTAACTTCAGAATGTCCAGCTTGATTTGTTGAAAACATAAACGAAAACAAGCTAAAAAATCAGAAAGTCTAGAATTTAGTTATAACCTGAAAGATGCTCCGGAGTATACGAGTACACGTTAACCGTGTGAAACCTATTTCGTGGTAACGTCTTATGGTGTACTTTAGGGAGCAAGTAAGCACAAACTAGCTCTTGGTCGCTAGGCGAAAACCGGTAGCCAGGTGGAAAAGATTCCAAGTAACCATCTTTGTTCCCACATTCACACAAGTGATCAAAATCGTTACAAGTACCCTCTATACTCCCAATAACAGTTCTTTGTAAGTTGTTGTTAGGCACAGGTGCTGAAGATGTAATTGCAAAGTTACTCAGGTTATTTTCAGGTGTGTTGTCCATTTTTTAACTAACAAAAAAGAGATAAAAGAGACTTCTAGTTTGATATTTGTTGAAAGAATAATAACCGGGTAATGTGTTTATTTATACGTTTTGATGGGGTCAGGTTAATTGATTTTGTTTGGAAAGATAACTATGATTTGATCTCCTTTACTGTGTTAGATTCGTGTTGATTTGATAATAAATTCATGCTCATCTTAATTAACTAGATTCTAGATACCAGCTCATCGAGATAAACAGTAAATTAAAATTTACTACACCTTTTTTAAAATAATTATCAAAATGTGATAGTAACAAGTGACCCCCCCCCCTATTATTTAGCACATCGATCACGTTAAATATTTGTCACATATTTATTTACCTAAAAAAATATTTTTTTTAAATCACATTTCGATCACGTGACGGTCCCATGAACCCTATGCTAAAGGCCTGAAATAGACGGGTCATGGTCATGTCCGTTTTAATGCAACATAAAAAAAACCAAGTATTTTGTACCAGATGGATGAGAGTATAGCGGCACTAAAGGGTCACTACAAAAAAAATAACCAAATAGCGACGGGATTAGTGATGGTATTTTTTTTTCCCGAGCTTATTAGCGACGGTTTTTGTGACGGTTTTGTGACAGTTTAGTCAATTTACGACAGATTTGTGACACCTTTTTAAATTAGCGACAGACTTGTGACAGTTTTTAACTTTCACTAAATCAAATATTACTTTGTAATGAGTAATTACTTTACAAAGAACTAAAGAAGCATCTATTAGTACATTATCTACATGTAATCTTGGCTAGATTTTCTGTGATTTGCTTTTTTGATTTGCTAACTTTCACTTGCGGGTAGACATGGGAAAAAACCGAACCGGACCGATAACCGAACCGAAAAATACCGAAACCGAAAAACCAAAAAAAAATCGGGTCGGTTTCGGTTTTCAATAAAACCGAAACAAAAAAAAAAACCAAAAAAAACCCGAAACTGTACAGAAAAAACCGGTTCAGTTCGGTCCAAAAAATAAAAAGACCGAACCCGAAAAAAAACGAACCGAAAAATATGCTCGGTTTCGCTTTCGGTTTTGCTAAAAACCGAACCGAACCGGACCCAACCCTACTTGCGGGTATTACCGTAGTAGTTATTTCTCACAAGTTTTTAAACCTAAAAATCTTATTTGTTGATGTGGCGGATTATCTAACTAATAAATTTTGTTATGATTTTGAAAATAAATTTTCATTTAATACATAATTGGTAATATAATACAACACAACACTGAGTGATGTTTTGGGTGGTTAAAGCAATAATTTTCAAAATAATAAAGTTGGAATAAATTATATCAATACGACAATACCCACGCTACTAAAACTTCAAAAGACAAATTATAATTTTATAGAACCTAAAAAAGATAAGACTACAAGTAAGAAACTAGATAGTAATATCACATGTGAGAGTAAATATAAAGGATAAATTAACAAAAACATACTAATTTTGAAACTAAATTAACAAAAATATACCCAAAAATTTCTAATTAACAAAAACATACCCAAAAGTTTATATCCTAATTTGTATATTTCATACCTTTATTCCAAAAGTTCATATCTTTATTTCAAAAGTTCATACCCTAATTTGTATTTTTCATACCATTATTTTAAAAGTTCATACACTTATTCCAAAAGTTCATACACTTATTCTAAAAGTTCATACCCTAATTTGTATTTTTCATACTCTTATTTCAAAAGTTCACATCCTGATTCGTAGAGTTCACCCATATTTTCAAAATTCATAACTCAATTTACATAATTCATATCCTTACTTATATAATTCATATACATAATTTTCAACTTCATACCCTTAATTCACGTAATTCATACACTTATTTTTCAACATTATACTCTAATTAACAAATTCAACTCTTACCCGTCCTCCGATCTCGAACTACCACATCGTCGTCGTGGGCCTCTCATTCGACGACCACATCTCCGTCGACATCAAACTCGAGTTTTCAACAAATGTGTACGTTTCAATCTCCACGGAAGAGAGAGATCGGAGAGAGAGCGAGAAGAAAAAAAAGATTAAAAAAATAGAGTGATTATGAGAAGAGAGATCGGAAAGAGAAAGTAATGATGAGAGTTCGGATAGAGTGAGAATGAGAAAGACAGAGATCGAAGGGAGAGAGAAGGATGAGAAAGATATTGGACTAAAACCTAAGGAATTTAATGTAGCACTTAACGTACGTCTTGTAACCATCAGACAAATTAAGAAAAAATGTGTTCGTATTTAGGAACATATTTAAAAACATTGTCTTTAGAGAATAGCTCAAAATTCGGGGTCTGAATGGCAAGTCCGACTAAAACCTAAGTAATTTAATATAGCACTTAACGTTACGCCAGTAAGCATCAGACAAATTAAGAAAAAAATTGTTCGTATTTACTATTTAGAAACATATTCAAAAGCACTGTCGGCATAGCTCAAAAATCCGACTCTGAATGGCAAGTCCGACTTCTATCTTCGTAATCTATTATCTCACTCTTTTCGACGTTTTTTAATCACAGTCATCAAAAAAAAAAAAATAGGCTAGCTCCCAAATTTATTGAACGATCACATCTTTTCACGCCAACTTACCACTTAATTTTTTTTCTTCCATTTGTTTTGATCTCTAAAAAAAACATATCTATCATCTTCCCAACCAACTTTGGTGCCTGCCACCTTCGGCGCTTGTCATGTCTTCTTCTCCAGCGATACGTTCTACCATTGCTGATGCGGATTGCATTCCCCCCCCCCCCCCCCCTCTCTTCTCTCTCTCCTATATATATATCTTTCTGGTGCAACGACGGCATCAAGCTAACATTACCACTGACATTAGGTCACCTCTCAATGCCTACATCATGCCAAAATTGCCAAGGTGGGCGGAAACCGGCAAGGAAAGAAACTGTTGGACCGAAATTGACTGAACTCTTGAGATAGAGGAGTGGGGTTGGTGTTACGAATAAGCTTTTGAACGTTTTTCAAGTAAACTAAAAAGTATCTAAATCTTTTATGTTAACTTTAAGTGTTTATCAATATGAAATAAAAATCAAATTTACTCTATGCAAGCAATCAGAGCATGTTTGTTCATTATTGTTAGCCCGTGCGGCTAAACCTTAGAGTTTGGTTGAATAAGCTTTTAGGCGTTTTTCGCGGATTTAAAATTCTAAGCGCAATTAACAACCCAACTAGCTCAATATATATTTGCGATGATAATTTATGAATAAGTTGAAACATGCGTACAATCATAAATAATATAGGTTGCGGAAAGTAAATAGTAAAGGAAGAGATTTACACCATGATATATAGAGGTTCGGCAAACCCGCCTATGTTCTTTCCTCGGTATTCACGCTACCGATTATTTCACTATAATCTTCTTCCCAATATTACAACCTAACGAGCTAATCGACCGATTAAGCTCTCACTCACTCTATGAGTATCCCGAATGAAAATACCTAGAGATTTTAAGCAACACTCGTTTACAAAGTCTCTACCCGATCACTCGCTCACAAATGAGTTTATAATTCACTCTACAATTTTAATCGAAAATGTATCGCTCACACACAAATATTCTCGAAGTGTTTATAAGATTACAATAAGAGTACACTCGGAAATTTATAAGATTACACGTGAGAAGTATGTAGTATAAAGCCTTTATTTGCTTTGATCTTGTATTGAATTGTTATAGAGATTGGATGTCTGATTGGTGTGTTTATGAGAGGTATTTTGGGGTTTTTTTAGACCCAAAATATCTATTGGATCTCTCATGACCGTTTGAAGTGGTTAAAAGTTTTACCCAATGGTTAAAGCCACTTTTTGAAAAAGCTAAAAATGTATTTTTTTTATGATCTGCACTTTGACCCACCGGTGGGTGTCTTCTGACCCATTCGTGGGTGAAATCTTTGCTGGTTCTGGAACATTAACCCACTGGTGGGTTCTGTATATCCACTGGTGGGTAGTGCCTGAGAAAATCCTCATTGTTCTGTCCACTTGACCCACTGGTGGGTTCTGTATTATCCACCGGTGGGCATATGAAGATTTATGTGTTGAACTTTCGACTTTGAAATGCTCGTAACTTACTTGTTCGGACTTCAAATATACTTTCGTTTGAACCGTTGGCTTCGTTATCGAATGCTCTATCATTTTAAAGTTCTGAAATATACATTTTCTATTTTTGGAAAAGACAAAGCATTATACATCGATTAGAGAAATCGCAAAATCATTAATACATAATCAAACGTATAATCAAAATCAATTATTGAACCCATGGTTCAACAATTATAATAAAATGTCAATTTAGCACCAATTATGTTACGGTAAACCGAGTGTTATTAAATTTAACAATAGAATTTATAAGTTTAATGAGATTCACTTTACCATCTTTCTTATATTTTAATGTACCGGTGTATCTAAAAAAAAATTAAAAACAAACAAAGTATCAAAGGCAATGATCTAGCATAAAGTTAACACAAAAGATTTAGATCGATACATGTTCAACATTAGCTTTAGTTCAATTTCGTTGGATTTTCGGTTTGCCGTGGGATAAATAACATCACTTATAAATATTAAACCATCTTAATCCTCCATTATTTTTCAGAAACTTTGTATGTAGCGTTAACAAACATCATTTACTGAACCGTCTACGGAATTTAATAGACTCAACACAGTATTAAAGACAAAGTATCTATAGCCTAAAGTTAACATAAAAGATTTAGACATATGCTCAACACTAGCTTTAATTCAATTTCATTGGATTTTTGTTTTGTCGTAGCCTTCGTGGGTTAAAGAACATAATTTATAAATATTAAACCATCTCAATCCTCCATTATTTTTAAGAAACTTTGTATGAAACATTAACGAATATTATTTATTGAGCCATCTGCGAAGTTTAAGAGACCCAACACAGCATCAAATACATAATAATCTAGCATAAAGTCAACATAAAGATTTAGATACATGTTCAACATTAGCTTTAGTTCAATTTCGTTGGATTTTCGGTTTGCCGTGGGATAAATAACATCACTTATAAATATTAAACCATCTTAATCCTCCATTATTTTTAAGAAACTTTGTATGTAGCGTTAACAAACATCATTTACTGAACCGTCTACGGAATTTAAGAGACTCAACACAGTATTAAAGACAAAGTATCTAGCCTAAAGTTAACATAAAAGATTTAGACATATGTTCAACAGTAGCTTTAGTTCAATTTCATTGGATTTTTGGTTTGTCGTGGCCTTCATGGGTTAAAGAACATCACTTATAAATACTAAACCATCTCAATCCTCCATTATTTTTAAGAAACTTTGCATGAAGCATTACGAATATTATTTACTGAGCCGTCTACGAAGTTTAAGAGACCCAACATAGCATCAAATACATAATGATCTAGCATAAAGTCAACATAAAAGATTTAGATATATGTTCAACACTAGCTTAGTTCAATTTCGTTGGATTTTCGGTTTGTCGTGGGTTATGGAACATCACTTATAATATTAAACCATCTCAATCATCCGTTATTTTTAAGAAAGTTTGTATGAAATATTAACAAACATCATTTATTGAGCCGTCTGTGTAGTTTAAGAGACTCAACACAGTATCAAAGACAGATCTAGCATAAAGTAACCTAACGGATTTAGATATATGTTCAACACTAGCTTTAGTTCAATTTGGTTGGATTTTCGGTTTGTCGTGGGTTAAGGAACATCACTTCTAAATATTAAACCATCTCAATCATCCGTTATTTTAAAGAAACTTAATATGAAATATTAACAAATATCATTTACTATGCGGAGTTTAACAGACCCAACACGGTATCAAAGACATAATGATCTAGCATAAAGTTAACATAAAATATTCAGATATATGTTCAACACTAGTTTTAGTTCAATTTCGTTGGATTTTCAGTTTGTCCTTCGGATTGAGGAACATTATTTATAAATATTAAACCATCTCAATCCTACATTATTTTTAAGAAACTTTTTTATTTATGATTTTATATATGCTAGCATTCATGAATTTTTTACATATTATATATTTACAAGTGCACCAAAATTTGAGGCCTAAAATAAATGTAATATTTTGGAGACCGATACAATTGCCTATATTGCGTGTGTCTGACTGGCTGGAGCCACCTCTTATCATTTATAAATAAATAAAATGCCTTATTAAATGATGATTCATCAAATTTGAATGCTCCATATATGCCGTTACAATTTGATTTGTCATAAACCAAATTCAATTTAGTAATAATTATTATTATCACAAGAATGACACGTTATTTATGACTAGTGATGGATTTTATTAATTATATATTTTTTCCAAAATAGAAATAAATCCGGAACAATGCATGTGAAATAAAATTTGCCGTGTTAGGGGAAAAAAATCTAATTGTAGTAATATTCTTTTATAAGAAAATAGACCTTCTATGGAATTGGTTCATATTTGTATTAATTATTCTCCTTAATGATCTTTATAATAATTTTAATAAGTGATTCTAGATATTTGCATTAATTATAATTCCAATACGAGTAATCCCAGTTTCAGTTGAGAAGTTCTAAAGTTTTAGTATAAATAGTCTTAGGACATAAAGGAATTATCCATCCATTGTGACGAAGATGCTTTCAAATCGATCATGTTCATCGCACTTTGCCAATTTGGATGGTGCATACCATTGTTATTATGGCGAAATGCGATGAATACCGAACAATTTGATAAGCATTTCAAATATACTATAATACAAGCAACACATATGTCTAGAAATCATGAGAAAACATCTATAAAATGATCATGTTCATCTCATTTCATTATTTATTGTTAGACTATATATATATATAGTGTATACATGTATGATGAAATGATATGAACATCGATCAATTTACGTGATGTTTATGATAATCATAATTCATGATTCCTTGAATTTCCTATATTTTCAACATAATTCTTGTTTAAATATCGTATTTTGTTTTGATTTGAAAAACAACTATGAAATAATCTTTTTGAGTTGGTGTTTCTATTTTTACATTATCAATTTATGTAAACTTGTTTTATCACTCTCTAATTTACTCCTAAAAGTACGCATAAGTGACTTTCTAGATGTTCATAAATGGATAATTTTTTCAACTTTGTGAAATCATCGCAAAGATAGAAAAATAAAATTAAAAATTCACCCGCGGATTAGAGAAAATTAAAAATTAGTATCTTAATTGAACATATTTTCCAATATTTTTCTGGCGCGCATACACGTTTTTTAATAATCCAAAGCGCCAAGCAGTACCCGTCTTGAATTAAATGTATTATCTTTTAATAACTTTTGAATTTAGTTAAGAAAAAAACACCATGAAAAAGGAGTCGCTGTACTATAGATTTATAGAGAGTATATATATATATATATATATATATATATATACTCCAAATTCTTCATAAAAAATTAAACAACATAAAGTGAAGATCGAATCTGACAGAAAGTTATGATCTAGTGGTTTCTATTACACGCATTATGTTAGTTTCCGTGTGCTGTTGAGAGTAATCGATATGCTTGTTTGAGCAGAGCCATCGCAGGT
Source organism: Primula veris (assembly GCA_963682055.1). Classification (NCBI taxonomy): domain Eukaryota; kingdom Viridiplantae; phylum Streptophyta; class Magnoliopsida; order Ericales; family Primulaceae; genus Primula; species Primula veris. The sequence continues at coordinate 32,821,807 of OY821750.1, read as the reverse complement.
ATTCAGTTATTAGAGGCGGTTTTGAAATTATATCGTCAACAGCACAAAGAAGATAGAAGGAAATTGAGGTTAGAGATTGCAGAACGCATCTACATGCAGACGAACCAGAAAGCTAATTTCATAAATATATTGATGATTAAGCTCTTGGTCGAACACAAATACCGTGAGCTGTTAGAAAGACCGAACTCTATACACGAGTAAGCAATTCTTTCACTGAAATAATGCACTCAAATAATATGGAAAATCCAAATGTAATAACTCAGTGACATAATGAACATATACATATCCAGGACAAGTATAATTAAAAACATTGTCATTATATTTACTCTTCGAGATAAATGTTCAGCTCGATAAAAGAAGAAAACCAGATCACACACTTTTGAAAATCTCACTTAACCTAATATGTGCACTATCCCGAAAATCTCAAAATAATTTAAATTTTAAACTACATTATACCATCCTATCTCGAAAATCAACTAAAACAATAATTAATTGTTGGACTGTACTAACAGTGGATACCCACTCTCATAAAAATCTCCATATGGAAATTGATCCTCCGAGGCTTGAGAAAATTGATTCACATCATTAGATTGTTAATTTGTTAATTTGCCTGCCAAAAATAAAGCAGAACACCAAACTCAATAATGCTTGAAAAAGTATACATAATCTCATTTTTTTTCTTTTTTAAAAGCAATCACAGCTACCCTTTTATAAGACTCGAACTATGCACCTCCTCAACTTGAGAGTGCGGGTTCTGAACCATTATGCTAACACAAATGTGGGTTTACATAATCTTTTCAAAGTTAATAGGACTTCAATGGGAAGCATATGGCACAAACAGCCCTTTCTGAACCAAACCCTTAATGTTAAGACAGCAAAAAGAAATCTTAAACCTAAACAAACTTGAAGTGAAAAAACATTACATTACATCAAGTTCAGGTAAATTGTAATGTGATGTTTTATCTGAACCTGATGTAATGTAATGTAAAGTTTTTATCTCAATCTGGTGGCAAAACATTACATTACATCGGTTCATATTTGTGACCAGGGCCAATCCAGGTATCATATACCATGGGTGTCAAATTTACATTAAAAAAAACATTGTTAGACGGATTTTTTTAATGATGGATACCAATACACTATTTCAACAAATTATAGTCATAATACATGGTAAAAGATAATAACATAAAAATTCTAGGATGTGCCATAACTCCGATGGTCACCACTTGCCTTCCGCTATTTGTACATTCTTCTATATAGCAGGTTTCGCTAAAATTCTATACCGTAAGTCCCAAAAAGAATCGCATGCAGAATCCTCATAAAAAATTACTTAGTTCGTTGTACCCTAAATGTTAGGACCAGATTTCTGGTCTAAATATTGTTAATTGTCTATTGGCTTTTACTAAATAAATCCTAACTGTTATTAAGAACTAAGACAGGATTGACAGGTTCCAAGTACCAGTTGCAACCTCAGTTACAACCTACTAAGTTAGTAGTATTAGGTTTCAAGTACTAGTTGCAACCTAAGTTACAACCTGTGTTGACAGGTTTCAAGTAATGTTGCAACCTCAGTTGCAACCACGAGTTCCAACCTACTGCGAAGCAGAATTCTGTCTTGTTTCATTATTCTATATTACTACTTGTTTAATGTTAAATCATTTGTTTTAAAGTATGTAGGATATATTCTCATATAGTCTTAAACGTTTATATGTGTTTATTGAGAATATTAATGTGTTAAGGAAAGATGTTTTCTACAAGATATAAAGAGATTAGTTTATAAGGTTATGTTTCCTTTTAAAGATAAATCTCTATTCTTATGCTTGTCCTTATCACATGTTTCAATCTTTATTCCTTATCTATATTTAGTATGATTTGTTTAAAGATTGAATGAAATATGGAGTTAAGTGTTTTATATATATATGGGAAGATATTATCTCTAAAGGATATTATCTTCATATGTTTCCTTGTCATATGCAAATACTAATTCCTACAATCAAGCTAGTTATCAATCAGGTATCAACCAATGATGAGTGAAGTTAATCCACGCTGAAGAATCACGCATTGATTGGAAAGATTGAAGCCAATCAAATAGAGTCAAAGCAATCATAAAAGATCTTGAAGAAAGAAGATTGATTTGTTCTCTTTATATAGTTGATAACTAAGCTTGTAAATGTGTGTGTTCTAAATTATAAATAACTTATTTTCTAGAGAGAATACACGTGAGCTTTAAAAAGAAAACAATGGTGGGATGCCATTGATTTATAAGTGATAGTTATAGAGTAGGAGCAATATAGTGATAGGCAGAAAAACATAGAGGGAGTCTAAGTTTTTCATTAAGACTTGAGTCATATATTGTAAGCTTTTTATAATATCATAATCTGGGTAAGTGCCCCGGAGACGTAGCCTAGTTAGGTGAACTCCGTTGTTAAATGTGCGTGTGAATTATTTCCAAGTACATTTAATTTTAAAACAGTTCTGTCCATTAATACACTTGGTTCCAACTGCAGTTCCAACCTCACTTGGAACCTTATACACTTGGTTCCAACTGCAGTTCCAACCCCACTTGGAACCTTACTGCAAAACTGCATCTAGAACAACGGATAGGAATTTCAATTGGTATCAGAGCTTCACACTAGATCTTACTTAGTGTGGATCCTGTGTTCTAGTAACAATGGACTTAATGAGGGAAGGAAACGCCTTCAACAAACCTCCATTACTTGAAGGAGGAGTAAACTATGGAGTATGGAAAATTAGAATGAGGTCTTTCATCAAACAGCAGAATGAACATGCATGGAAGACTGTTATGTATGGATGGGAGGCTCCAACTACCATGGATAATGAAGGAGAACTGATTCTCTTACCTGAAGACAGATGGTCTACTGAAGAAGACAGAAAATCAAGTGCCAACTCAACAGCCATAAACTTGATTTTTGCTGGTGTAACTCTCAGCGTATTCAGGTATATCTCTCATTGTGAAACAGCTAAAGAAGCATGGGATATTTTGCAAGTTACTTTTGAAGGAACCACTAAAGTAAAAGCTTTCAAACTTCAACAGTTAACTACCCAATTTGAGAACTTAAGAATGGAGGAAGATGAAAACATTGAACAATTTAATGGTAGAATCTGCCACATTGCTCATCAAGCTGGAACCTTAGGTGAAAAATACAGTGATGCTAAACTTGTTAAGAAAACACTTAGGTCACTCCCAGAAAGTTTTGAAATTAAGGTCACAGCTATTGAAGAATCAATTGACTTAGATAATCTTAAACTTGAAGAACTCATAGGAAATCTAAGTACTCATGAACTGAAATTCTTCAAACATAAAAGACCAGAAAAGGGAATAGCATTTCAAGCTAAGAAATCTGAATCTAATGCCTGTGATAAAATGAGTGATGAAGAACAACTAGCTTTCTTTGCAAAAAAGGTGTACAAGAAGTTTTATAAGAAAAAGGAGGATGATACTGGTTCATCTAAAAACTTTCAGAAAAAGGATAACCAGTTTAAGACAGAGTCTAGGTTCAATAATAACTCTACAGGAAAGTGGAATTCCAAAGAAAAGGATAACAAAGAATACAAATCTAAAGAGATTCAGTGTAGAGAATGTAGAGGTTTTGGTCATATTCAGGCTGAGTGTGCAAACACTTTAAAAAGAAACAAAAATGCTTATATAACCACTCATAGTGATAGTGATTCTGAGAGTAACAGTGATGAAGAGGATGGTTCCAATTTTGTTAATTTCATGGGAATAATCACTGAAAAAGAACCTACTTATGAAAGTGACTGTGAGCAGGTTTCAACCCCAGTTACAACTGCCTGTGAAACATATAGCAGTGATGAGGAAGAGCCTTCTGATGAAAACATTACTAAGCAATACCTTGTTCTGTATGAAAAGTATAAATGTCTGAGTAAACAATCCTTGATCATAAGCAAGCTGAATGTTGATCTAAAGGATGAGGTTAAAAATCTTACTGAGAAGCTTAAATTACAACTGGCTGAACTTACTGAAACTAAAAAGATAATAAAATTGCTGAATGTTTCTGCTTCAGATAAATTAGATGACATGCTGTCATATTCTAGAGGCTCCAAAGATATTAGTGGTCTAGGTTACTATGGTGGTAAGAGTACAGGAAAAACTACTTTTATTGAAGCTGTTGCTAAAGCTAAAACTCATGATTTTGATCACAAGGTTAGAAGCTCAGTTGCAACCAGAGTTGCAACCAGGAATAAAACTCAGGTTTATGTAAAGAAGGTTGGAAGCTAAGTTACAACCAAAGTTGCAACCATGAACAAACTGAATAGCTTTAGGGATAAAAATAACTTTAGGTTGAAGTTGTGTAATTTCTGTAAAAAACCTGGTCATTCTGAAATCCAGTGTTATTTAAAAAGAAACAGAAAGTATATTTCCCAGAAAACCTGGTTGGCTTCTGTCAATAAAAATTTGAAATGGGTTTGGAAAGTTAAAGAAAAAGCAACTTTAGTTGCTAACAACAAAGCTGTTATTAACTCTTTGAATGCTGTTACTTCTAATGATTGGTATTTTGACAGTGGATGCTCTAAGCATATGACAGGTACTGCAAGCCTCCTAAAAAATGTCACCATTCTTACAGGTAACACTGTTGTGTTTGGAGGTGGAGATACAGGTAAAATTATTGGTAAAGGTACCTTAAACAAACCTGGAATGCCTGATATTGAGGATGTTTTTCTTGTAGATGGTCTAAAAGCTAATCTTATTAGTATCAGTCAACTCTGTGATAATGAAATGACTGTTAAATTTGACAAAGAAAGGTGTCTAATTACTAATCTTAACAATGATTTAATCATGACTAGAATTAGATCAACCAACAGTTGCTATGTGTTTGAAAAAGCTGAAAAAGAATTGCCTCAAAGTAGGTGTAATCAAGCCATTACTAATAATGTAGATATTTGGCATAAAAGGCTTGGGCATGTGAATTACAAAACTTTAGATAAGCTTGTTAAAAAGGAATTGATAAGAGGAATTCCTAAACTTAGTGCTAAAACTCAAAGTGTCTGTGGTGATTGTGCTATAGGCAAACAAACCAAAAGTATTCACAAAAGTACTAGTCTAATCTACACTAAGAGAGTCTTAGAACTTCTTCACATTGACTTGATGGGTCCTATGCAAACTGCTAGTATAGGTGGTAAGAAGTACATTCTAGTAGTTGTAGATGATTTCTCTAGATACTCTTGGGTAGTGTTCTTGAAGGATAAGTCTGAAACTTTTGAACTATTCAAAACTCTGTGCTTAAAACTGCAACTTGAAAAAGGTTCCACTAGTGGTAATATTGCTAGGATTAGAAGTGATCATGGAACTGAATTTGAAAATATCAGGTTTAAAGAATTCTGCAACTCCTTAGGAATATGTCATGAGTTCTCTGCTCCTAAAACTCCTCAGCAAAATGGCATAGTTGAAAGGAAAAATAGAACCATTCAGGAAATAGCTAGAGTAATGCTTAACTCTAAGAAACTTGCCAATAGATTTTGGGCTGAAGCTGTTAATACTGCCTGTCATATAGTTAATAGAGTTTATATTACTAAAGGTACTTCCATGACAGCTTATGAAATATGGAAAGGTAGAAAACCCAATGTAAAGTATTTTCAAGTTTTTGGATGTGTTTGCTATATTCTCAGAGATAGAGAGCATCTTGGTAAATTTGACTCTAAAAGTGATAAAGGGATTTTTCTTGGTTATGCTCAGAATAGTAGAGCATTTAGAGTCTTCAATCAAAGAACAAACTGTGTTATGGAATCTTATAATGTGTTATTTGATGACCTAAAAACTGTTGATGAGATTACAGGTGATAATGAACAGGCTGAGACTACAGAAAAAGAGAAAGAAGAAACACAACAAACTGGAAGTCCCAGAGTGGTTGGAAGTCCAGTTGCAACTGAGGTTACAACTGAGGTTGGAACTGAGGTTGGAACCACAGTTGAAACCCAAAATGCTGCTGAATCTGAAGAAGAAGAAGAAAGTTCTCATGCTCAGTCAACTAGCAGGCCTCGCTATGTAAGGACTCAGAAAAATCATTCTCTTGACAATGTCATAGGAGAAGTTACTTCAGGTATGAAAACCAGAGGTAAAAGAAATAATGTTGTTCACTTTGCTTGTTATATCTCTCAGTTAGAACCTAAGAATATAAAAGAAGCTCTAGAAGATAGTGAATGGATTTTAGCTATGCAGGATGAATTGGCCCAATTTGAGAGAAATGATGTATGGAATTTAGTACCCAGACCTTCTAATAAAAATGTTATAGGGACTAAATGGATTTTTAGAAATAAAAGTGATGAGGATGGAGTGATTATCAGGAATAAAGCTAGGTTGGTAGCTCAAGGGTATACACAAATTGAGGGAATTGACTTTGATGAAACCTTTGCTCCTGTAGCTAGAATTGAATCAATTAGAATGCTACTATCTCTTGCATGTCTGTATGATTTTAAATTGTTTCAACTTGACATAAAGAGTGCTTTTCTTAATGGTGTGATTAATGAAGAGGTTTATGTCAGTCAACCTAAGGGATTTGAAGATCCTAACTTTCCTGAACATGTTTATTTGCTGAAAAAGGCCTTGTATGGTCTTAAGCAAGCCCCTAGAGCTTGGTATGATAGATTAACCAAGTTTTTGCTTGAAAAAGGTTTTAAAAGAGGGGGAGTTGATAAAACTCTGTTTACAAAGAAAACTACAAAGGATATAATTGTTGCTCAAATATATGTTGATGACATTGTGTTTGGCTCATCTTCTACTAATAGGATAGAAGAATTCATTTCTGATATGAAAAATGAATTTGAAATGAGTGGTGGAGGTGAATTGACTTACTTTCTAGGATTGCAAGTTAAACATAATGAGAAAGGGATTTTTCTATGTCAAAGCAAGTATGCAGACAATCTTGTTAAGAAGTTTGGTCTAAGTGAGAGTAAAGAAAAGAGAACTCCTATGAGTACTACACTTAAACTGTCTAAAAATGATAAAGGAAAAAGTGTTTGTCCCAGTCTTTATAGATCCATGATTGGAAGTTTGCTGTATTTAACTGCTAGTAGACCAGACCTTTGCTTAAGTGTAGGAGTTTGTGCCAGATATCAAGCAAATCCTTTAGAACCTCATCTTCTAGCTGTCAAAAGAATTCTAAGGTATGTAAAAGGAACACCTCATCTAGGCCTATGGTATTCTAAAGATACAAACCATTTTCTTAGTGGCTACTGTGATGCAGATTGGGCAGGAAACATAGATGATAGAAAGAGTACTTCTGGTGGTTGTTTTTATTTTGGAAACAATCTTGTTTCTTGGTTCAGTAAAAAGCAAAATTGCATATCTTTATCTACTGCTGAGGCAGAATATGTTGCAGCTGGAAGTGGATGCACTCAACTAATTTGGATGAAACAAATGTTAACTGATTATAATGTTAAACAAGAGATATTAACTCTGTTTTGTGATAACAAAAGTGCTATAGATTTAGCCAAAAATCCAGTTCAACATTCCAGAACCAAACATATTGATCTAAGGCATCATTTTATTAGAGAACTAGTTGAAGAAAAGAGCTTAATTTTAGAACATGTTTCAACTGAAAGACAACTAGCAGATATTTTCACAAAGCCCCTTGATACAAACAAGTTTGAATCATTAAGAAGTGACATAAGGGTATGTCATTATCAATCTAATTGAATACTTTTGCTAAATATGTCTGTGTTGTGTACCTTTAATAAGTTTTATTTCTAAGGTTAAAGTCTTATGTTGAGCTATGATGTTTTTGTCTTGAAAAAGCCGCTTTTTGGTGTCTCAAAAACAGATGTGAGGTAACTTGTCCTTAAAAAACCTCTCTGGTAATAGAGTTGCTAGCACAAAGTGCAATTTTTTATGATGGTTGCAAGTTCAGTTGCAACATCAGTTGAAACCTCACACTCTCAATAGTTGGTTGGAAGTTTAGTTGCAACATCAGTTGAAACCTCGTGTTAAAAATACTGGTTGCAAGCTCAGTTGAAACATCAGTTGAAACCTCAGTCTACTTTATGACTGTCAAGACAAAGTCTTATTTTTTTTGACATCACTTATACTCTTTCCTTGCTGAGGTCATCAAACAAGTTTTTGTGTAGGGATAAAAACGGATTTGCTCAATATAAGCTCCTAAAATCTAATCTTTATTAAGGCTATTCAATGATAAACATATTCTCTTAGGTAAATTGCTAGATTTTTGTTTTTCAAAAGCTTAAATATCTTTCTAATTGCTATCTTTATCTTGAATCTATTCAAATTTCCTTCAAAGCTTCAACTCTTGTATTTTCAAATTTTGGATGAATCTGTTTTGAAAAAGGAATGTTTTATCTGTTTAATTGGCTGAATTTATCTTAATGCCAACTGTTTCTTGCGTGATCTTAGTATGATTTATTTTTCAAAATTCTGTTGATAAAATATTTCCTATCTTTAAGCCAAAATCTGTTTCTTAATTGATTTGCATGTATCTATTTCCAATTTCAAAAAGATATGGTCTTTATTGCTATTTATACAAACTTCTTTTACAATCCAAAATCAACTACATTTTACAGAATCTCTCTCTCTCTCTCTAAACTGTTAAAACCTAGGTCTCTGTAAAATCCTCTTCAAGGTTCTAAGTAAGGTTACAACCCCAGTTGCAACCATGTCTACGAACCCCAACTCTGATGATGACTGCACTCTAAGGGACTTCATGAACAAATCTCCAACCAGTCCTAGCTCTAAGACCAAGGTAAATGAGTCCTCCTCTTCTAAGAAACATAGGACTAAAAAACGTGCTAGGAGGAATCCTGAGAATGAGCCTATTAAAGATAAGTTTGAGTTTGTTCCTAGATTCAATGAAGTTGATCCTAGATTCTGGAGTAGAAAATCTTATAGGAGATTTAGGGCTTACTCTAGTAAAGAAATCCATTGTGAAAGAAGGCTCAATTTGGTTAGTTATCCACACATACAAGTGTATGTTGAAAAAATGCTCTTTGCTGTTGGATTAGGAGACACTATTTCTTATGCTAGTTCCTACTATCCTGCTGTAGTTAAAGAATTTTATGCAAACTTGACTAGTGGTGTCTTTGATAAAAGTAATCCTATGTTTGGAAGGGTCTTTCTGAGGGGAATAACTTTAGACTTTACACCTGAGTTGATTAATAACTGTCTGAATACACCCAATCCTTCTGTGGATAATGCTGAGTATGATATGGAGGTTATTGCTCTGGTTCTAACTGGAAAGAACACTAGCTTTGATGGTACTTCCATCAAAACATCCTCTCTCACACTTTGTGCTGCTGTATTGCACAAAATAGCTAGGTTCAACTGGACCCCTACCAAACAACCATCCAGAGTTAACAAAGATATGGCCATCTTTCTGTATAAGATAATGTCTTCTCTACCCATAAACTTTGGCCATCATATCTTTAACCTTATAAGGGATTTCAGTGATGATAATTCATCATCCATTCTGCTTCCATTCCCCTGCCTAATTTCTAGTATAATTCTGGGTCAAGTTGCTTCTATGAATAGAGATTCTCCCATTAGTATCACTAATGAACCAATCACAGATTGTCCCTCTGCTCTCTATATTTCTGCCAAACTACTAAAAGAAGGACATGTCAATGACATTTCTGGTGACAAAGGGAAAGAAAAAGAAGAAGAACCTTCAACTGCTCCTTCAGCAAAGAAGAAAGGTGTAAGGTGGTACTTACAACAGAAGTTGGCCTACAATCAAGAAAGGAGAGCTGAACTGGATGCTGATGACTATCAGATAAATAAGCTACTGGTGAATCTCATAGATAGTGAGTATGATGACAGTAATGACACTCAAAGTCATGATGGTTTTTCAATCAGCAGTGAGGATGACAATGCAGAAGATGAAGAAGTAGTCAGGCAGAATCCTCTAAGAGAAAGACCCCCACAGTGTGATATTCCAAGTGACTAATTCCAATGGTTGCTGACAAATAGGGGGAGTGAAGTTTATGTTTTGCTGTTTAGTTTCATTTTGATGTTTTCAAGACTTTATTCTGTTTTTCAATTCTGTTTTTCAATTATGCTGTATTAAGACAATTTTAGCCTGTTTGGCTTTAATCTGTGTGGCTTTAATAATTCTGCAGTTTCCTTCTGAAAATATCTTGATATCTTGTTGAAGTATGAATGCCTTTAAACTTGAAACAGGTCTGAAAACTTACTGTGTGCACATACATTGTGCTTGTATAATTTGCCTGCAATTCTAAAATACAGGGGGAGCTTACTGATATTGAATTTGCAGGTGGTTGGGATGATTTATAAACTTTATTGATTTGTCAAAACCAATGACAAAGGGGGAGATTGTTAGGACCAGATTTCTGGTCTAAATATTGTTAATTGTCTATTGGTTTTTACTAAATAAATCCTAACTGTTATTAAGAACTAAGACAGGATTGACAGGTTCCAAGTACCAGTTGCAACCTCAGTTACAACCTACTAAGTTAGTAGTATTAGGTTTCAAGTACTAGTTGCAACCTAAGTTACAACCTGTGTTGACAGGTTTCAAGTAATGTTGCAACCTCAGTTGCAACCACGAGTTCCAACCTACTGCGAAGCAGAATTCTGTCTTGTTTCATTATTCTATATTACTACTTGTTTAATGTTAAATCATTTGTTTTAAAGTATGTAGGATATATTCTCATATAGTCTTAAACGTTTATATGTGTTTATTGAGAATATTAATGTGTTAAGGAAAGATGTTTTCTACAAGATATAAAGAGATTAGTTTATAAGGTTATGTTTCCTTTTAAAGATAAATCTCTATTCTTATGCTTGTCCTTATCACATGTTTCAATCTTTATTCCTTATCTATATTTAGTATGATTTGTTTAAAGATTGAATGAAATATGGAGTTAAGTGTTTCATATATATATGGGAAGATATTATCTCTAAAGGATATTATCTTCATATGTTTCCTTGTCATATGCAAATACTAATTCCTACAATCAAGCTAGTTATCAATCAGGTATCAACCAATGATGAGTGAAGTTAATCCACGCTGAAGAATCACGCATTGATTGGAAAGATTGAAGCCAATCAAATAGAGTCAAAGCAATCATAAAAGATCTTGAAGAAAGAAGATTGATTTGTTCTCTTTATATAGTTGATAACTAAGCTTGTAAATGTGTGTGTTCTAAATTATAAATAACTTATTTTCTAGAGAGAATACACGTGAGCTTTAAAAAGAAAACAATGGTGGGATGCCATTGATTTATAAGTGATAGTTATAGAGTAGGAGCAATATAGTGATAGGCAGAAAAACATAGAGGGAGTCTAAGTTTTTCATTAAGACTTGAGTCATATATTGTAAGCTTTTTATAATATCATAATCTGGGTAAGTTCCCCGGAGACGTAGCCTAGTTAGGTGAACTCCGTTGTTAAATGTGCGTGTGAATTATTTCCAAGTACATTTAATTTTAAAACAGTTCTGTCCATTAATACACTTGGTTCCAACTGCAGTTCCAACCTCACTTGGAACCTTATACACTTGGTTCCAACTGCAGTTCCAACCCCACTTGGAACCTTACTGCAAAACTGCATCTAGAACAACGGATAGGAATTTCACTAAATTTATCAAAATTTATAGCTCACTAAATCAAACATTACTTTGTAATGAGTAATTACTTTACAAATAACTAAAGAAGCATCTATTAGTACATTATCTACATGTACTCTTGGCTAGATTTTCTCTGATTTGCGTTTTTGATTTGCTAACTTTCACTTGCAGGTAGACCTGGGGAAAAACCGAACCGGACCGATAACCGAACCGAAAAATACCGAAACCGAAAAATCGAAAAAAAATCGGGTCGGTTTCGATTTTCAATAAAACCGAAACAAAAAAAAAAACAAAAAAAAAACCGAAACTGTACAGAAAAAACCGGTCAGGTTCGGTCCAAAAAATAAAAAGACCGAACCCGAAAAAAAACGAACCGAAAAATATTCTCGGTTTCGCTTTCGGTTTTGCTAAAAACCGAACCGAACCGGACCCAACCCTACTTACGGGTATTACCGTAGTAGTTATTTCTCACAAGTTTTTAAACCTAAAAATCTTATTCGTTGATGTGGCGGATTATCTAACTAATAAATTTTGTTATGATTTTGAAAATAAATTTTCATTTGATACATAATTGGTAATATAATGCAACACAACACTGAGAGCAATAATTTTCAAAGTAATAAAGTTCGAATAAATTATATCAATACGACAATACCCACGCTACTAAAACTTCAAAAGACAAATTATAATTTTATAGAACCTAAAAAAGATAAGATTACAAGTAAGAAACTAGATAATAATATCACATGTGAGAGTAAATATAAAGGATAAATTAACAAAAACATACTACTTTTGAAACTAAATTAACAAAAATATACCCAAAAATTTCTAATTAACAAAAACATACCCAAAAGTTTATATCATAATTTGTATATTTCATACCTTTATTCCAAAAGTTCATATCTTTATTTCAAAAGTTCATACCCTAATTTGTATTTTTCATACCATTATTTCAAAAGTTCATACACTTATTCCAAAAGTTCATACCCTAATTTGTATTTTTCATACCCTTATTTCAAAAGTTCACATCCTGATTCGTAGAGTTCACCCTTATTTTCAAAGTTCATACCTCAATTTACATAATTCGTATCCTTACTTACATAATTCATATACATAATTTTCAACTTCATACCCTTAATTCACGTAATTCATACACTTATTTTTCAACATTATACACTAATTAACAAATTCAACTCTTACTCGTCCTCCGATCTCGAACTACCACATCGTCATCGTGGGCCTCTCATTCGACGACCACATCTCCGTCGACATCAAACTCGAGTTTTCAACAAATGTGTACGTTTCAATCTCCACGGAAGAGAGAGATCGGAGAGAGAGCGAGGAGAAAAAAAAGATTGAAAAAATAGAGTGAGGATGAGAAGAGAGATCGGAAAGAGAAAATAATGATGAGAGATCGGATAGAGTGAGAATGAGAAGGAGAGAGATCGGAGGGAGAGAGAAGGATGAGAGAGATATTGGACTAAAACCTAAGGAATTTAATGTAGCACTTAACGTACGTCTTGTAACCATCAGACAAATTAATAAAAAATGTGTTTGTATTTAGGAACATATTCAAAAACACTGTCTTTAGAGAATAGCTCAAAATTCGGGGTCTGAATGGCAACTCCGACTAAAACCTAAGTAATTTAATGTAGCACTTAATGTTACGCCAGTAAACATCAGACAAATTAAGAAAAAAATTGTTCGTATTTACTATTTAGAAACATATTCAAAAGCACCGTCTTTTGGGCGTAACTCAAAAATCCGAGTCTGAATGGCAAGTCCGACTTTTTATCTTCGTAATCTATTATCTCAACTCTTTTCGACGTTTTTTAATCACAATCATAAAAAAAAAAAAAAAAAAAAGGCTAGCTCCCAAATTTATTGAAGGATCACATCTTTTCACGCCAACTTACCACTTAATTTTGTTTCTTCCATTTGTTTTGATCTCTAAAAAAAACATATCATCATCTTCCCAACCAATTTTGGTGCCTGCCACCTTCGGCGCTTGTCATGTTGCCTTCTCCAGCGATAAGTTCTACCATTGCTGATGCGGATTGCATTTCCCCCCTATATATATATATCTTTCTGGTGCAACGACGACATTAAGCTAACATTAACACTGACATCAGGTCACCTCTCAATGCCTACATCATGCCAAAATCACCAAGACGGGCGGAAACCGGCAAGGAAAGAAACTGTTGGACCGAGATTGACTGAACTCTTGAGAGAGAGGAGTGGGGTTGATGTTACGAATAAGCTTTTGAACGTTTTTCACGTAAACTGAAAAGTATCTAAATCTTTTATGTTAACTTTAAACGTTTATCAATATGAAATAAAAATCAAATTTACTCTATGCAAGCAATCAGAGCATGTTTGTTCATTACTGTTGGTCCGTGCGGCTAAACCTTAGAGGGGGTTTGAATAAACTTTTAGGCATTTTTCACGGAATTAAAATTCTAAGCGGAATTAACAACCCAACTAGTTCAATATATATTTGCGACAATAAAAATGCGATGATAATCTATGAATAAATTGAAACAGGCACACAATCACAAATAATATAAGTTGCATAAAGTAAATAGTAAGGGAAGAGATTGACACCACGATATATAGAGGTTCGACAAACCCACGTACGTCATCTCCTCGGTATTCACGCTACCAAGTATTTCACTATAATTTTCTTCCCAAGATTACAACCTAACGAGCTAATCGACCGATTAAGCTCTCACTCACTCTATGAATATCTCGAATGAAAAGACCTAGAGCTTTTAAGCAACACTCGCTTACAAAGTCTCTATCCGATCACTCGTTCACAAATGAGTTTATAATTCACTCTACAATTTTAATCGAAAATGTATCGCTCACACACAAATATTCTCGAAGTGTTTATAAGAATACAATAAGAGTTACACGAGAGAAATATGTAGTATAAAGCCTTTATTTGCTTTGATAGAAATTGGATGTGTGATTGGTGTGTTTATGAGAGGTATTTTGGGGGTTTTTTAGAACAAAAATGTCTATTGGACCTCTCATGACCGTTTGGAGTGGTTAAGAGCTTTACCCAATGGTTAAAGCCACTTTTTGAAAAAGGTAAAAAGCTGTTTTTTGTGATCTGCACTTTGACCCACCGGTGGGTGTCTTCTGACCCATTGGTGGGTGAAATCTTTGCTGGTTCTGGAACATTAACCCACTTGTGGGTTCTATATACCCACTGGTGGGTAGTGCCTGATAAAATCCGCATTGTTCTGTCCACTTGACCCACTGGTGGGCTCTGTATTATCCACCGGTGGGTGCACCTAAAGATTTATGTATTGAACTTTCGACTTTGAAATGCTCGTAACTTGCTTGTTCGGACTTCAAATATACTTCCGTTTGAACCGTTGGCTTCGTTATCAAATGCTCTATCATTTTAAAGTCCTGAAATATACAATTTCTATTTTTGGAAAAGACAAAGCATTATATCATCGAATAGAGAAATCGTAAAATCATTAATACATAATCAAACGTATAATCAAAATCAATTATTGAACCCATTGTTCAACAATTACAATAAAATGTCAATTTAGCATCAATTATGTTACGGTAAACCGAGTGTTATTAAATTTAACAATAGAATTTATAAGTTTAATGACATTCACTTTACCATCTTTACAGCTGTATTCTTATATTTTAATGTACTGGTGTATCTAAAAAAAAAATACAAGCAAACAAAGTATCAAAGACAATGATCTAGCATAAAGTTAACACAAAAGATTTAGATCGATACATGTTCAACATTAGCTTTAGTTCAATTTCGTTGGATTTTCGGTTTGCCGTGGGATAAATAACATCACTTATAAATATTAAACCATCTTAATCCTCCATTATTTTTAAGAAACTTTGTATGTAGCGTTAACAAACATCATTTACTGAACCGTCTACGGAATTTAAGAGACTCAACACAGTATTAAAGACAAAGTATCTAGCCTAAAGTTAACATAAAAGATTTAGACATATGCTCAACACTAGCTTTAGTTCAATTTCATTGGATTTTTGTTTTGTCGTAGCCTTCGTGGGTTAAAGAACATCACTTATAAATATTAAATCATCTCAATCCTCCATTATTTTTAAGAAACTTTGTATGAAGCATTAACGAATATTATTTACTGAGCCGTCTGCGAAGTTTAAGAGATCCAACACAGCATCAAATACATAATGATCTAGCATAAAGTCAACATAAAAGATTTAGATACATGTTAAACATTAGCTTTAGTTCAATTTCGTTGGATTTTCGGTTTGTCGTGGGTTAAATAACATCACTTATAAATATTAAACCATCTCAATCATCCGTTATTTTTAAGAAACTTTGTATGAAATAATAACAAACATCATTTATTGAGCCGCCTGTGTAGTTTAAGAGACTCACCACAATATCAAAAACATAATGATCTAGCATAAAGTAACCTACGGATTTAGATATATGTTCAACACTAGCTTTAGTTCAATTTGGTTGGATTTTCGGTTTGTCGTGGGTTAAGGAACATCACTTCTAAATATTAAACCATCTCAATCATCCGTTATTTTAAAGAAACTTAATATGAAATATTAACAAATATCATTTACTATGCGGAGTTTAACACACCCAACACGGTATCAAAGACATAATGATCTAGCATAAAGTTAACATAAAAGATTCAGATATATGTTCAACACTAGTTTTAGTTCAATTTCGTTGGATTTTCAGTTTGTCCTTCGGATTGAGGAACATTATTTATAAATATTAAACCATCTCAATCCTACGTTATTTTTAAGAAACTTTTTTATTTATGATTTTATATATGCTAGCATTCATGAATTTTTTACATATTATATATTTACAAGTGCACCAAAATTTGAGGCCTAAAATAAATGTAATATTTTGGAGACCGATACAATTGCCTATATTGCGTGTGTCTGACTCGCTGGAGCCACCTCTTATCATTTATAAATAAATAAAATGCCTTATTAAATGATGATTCATCAAATTTGAATGCTCCATATATGCCGTTACAATTTGATTTGTCATAAACCAAATTCAATTTAGTAATAGTTATTATTATCACAAGAATGACACGTTATTTATGACTATTGATGGATTGTATTAATTATATATTTTTTTCCAAAATAGAAATAAATCCGGAACAATGCATGTGAAATAAAATTTGCCGTGTTAGGAAAAAAAAATTATCTGATTGTAGTAATATTCTTTTATAAGAAAATAGACCTTTTATGGAATTGGTTCATATTATTTGATTGTATTAATTATTCTCCTTATTGATCTTTATAATAATTTAAATAAGTGATTCTAGATATTTGCATTAATTATAATTCCGATACGAGTAATCCCAGTTTCAGTTGAGAAGTTCTAAAGTTTTAGTATAAATAGTCTTAGGACATAAAGGAATTATCCATCCATTGTGACAAAGATGCTTTCAAATCGATCGTGTTCATCGCACTTCGCCAATTTGGATGGTTCATACCATTGTTATTGTGGCGAAATGCAATGAATAGTGAATAATTTGATAAGCATTTCAAATATATTATAATACAAGCAACACATATGTCTAGAAATCATGAGAAAACATCTATAAAATGATCATGTTCATGTCATTTCATTATTTATTGTTAGACTATATATATATATAGTGTATACATGTATGATGAAATGATATGAACATCGATCAATTTACGTGATGTTTATGATAATCATAATTCATGATTCCTTGAATTTCCTATATTTTCAACATAATTCTTGTTTAAATATCGTATTTTGTTTTGATTTGAAAAACAACTATGAAATAATCTTTTTGAGTTGGTGTTTCTATTTTTACATTATCAATTTATGTAAACTTGTTTTATCACTCTCTAATTTACTCCTAAAAGTACGCATAAGTGACTTTCTAGATGTTCATAAATGGATAATTTTTTCAACTTTGTGAAATCATCGCAAAGATAGAAAAATAAAATTAAAAATTCACCCGCGGATTAGAGAAAATTAAAAATTAGTATCTTAATTGAACATATTTTCCAATATTTTTCTGGCGCGCATACACGTTTTTTAATAATCCAAAGCGCCAAGCAGTACCCGTCTTGAATTAAATGTATTATCTTTTAGTAACTTTTGAATTTAGTTAAGAAAAAAACACCATGAAAAAGGAGTCGCTGTACTATAGATTTAGAGATTGCAGAACGCATCTACATGCAGACGAACCAGAAAGCTAATTTCATAAATATATTGATGATTAAGCTCTTGGTCGAACACAAATACCGTGAGCTGTTAGAAAGACCGAACTCTATACACGAGTAAGCAATTCTTTCACTGAAATAATGCACTCAAATAATATGGAAAATCCAAATGTAATAACTCAGTGACATAATGAACATATACATATCCAGGACAAGTATAATTAAAAACATTGTCATTATATTTACTCTTCGAGATAAATGTTCAGCTCGATAAAAGAAGAAAACCAGATCACACACTTTTGAAAATCTCACTTAACCTAATATGTGCACTATCCCGAAATTCTCAAAATAATTTAAATTTTAAACTACATTATACCATCCTATCTCGAAAATCAACTAAAACAATAATTAATTGTTGGACTGTACTAACAGTGGATACCCACTCTCATAAAAATCTCCATATGGAAATTGATCCTCCGAGTCTTGAGAAAATTGATTCACATCATTAGATTGTTGTTGCAACGATTGGTCCACAAAGTTACATTTTCCCAACACTTGATTCACCTCCTCGAACAGTTGTTCTGACGAATGACACCCATAATCATAGTCTTGCGATGATTGGTTCATATACTGAAATTGTTGTTGTTGTCCGACCACCGGCATAGGCTCGAAAGAACACATACTGTTATTACTACTATTGTTGCCATAAAGTACACTTGGATTTGGAAGAAACATGTCCATATTTTGATGATATGGATAATAAGGTGCTTTACTATGCAACGGGAGGTAACCATTTACGTACTCGTGAGTTCCAAAATTATACGTGGGAAAATTGTTTTTGGCCTTATCAGAATTCATTACGTAACTTTTGGTGGACTCTGGCGAGCTAGTTTCTACCAAGCCTTGATCTTCATTACCAACTTGATGAGTTTGATTTTGATCTTGAACTCGAACCTTACCTTTGTCCTTCTTGCCTTCTTTTTTCTTTCCCGATTTCCTGTATATCTTACACAATACGCACCTGTCCAACTACAAACAAGAAGAGAAGGTAAAAGAGTTAACAGGTTAACCTTCTGTAGAAACTTGGATTAATAATATTGCATTAGTATGGAGAAGTTATTGAATAAGACTGCCAAAACAAAGAGCATTTAAAAGGGGTTGCAGTTTGGCACTATACATTTTTGTAAATAAAAAAAGAATATCTATACAAAATAATTCTTTCTTTGATCGAAACCATCTCGGGGTATCCTCAGAAGACGCGATCCCTGATCTCTGAAAGCTCCCACGTTAGAGAGATCGTCTCCGATTTATTTTAACTACGCATGCAATATCTTTGTTAACTACCTTAATTTAATCAAATTACATATGCAATATTTTGATTGCATGAGTTGAGTTCCACTTAGTTAATGAGACAAGCCATCGAGAGTTGCATAATGTGATTCATGAACAACTTTTCGCTTATATGTTTCCGAAGGGTAGTGCACACAAATCTTGAATCCACCACAATGAATAGTTGGATAGTTGGCCAATTTGTTTATTACCAGCTCCTAATAAATCACCGGTGAACCTTGTGTACTGTTTCGAGATGAGACGCTTAAATCAAAGGTTATAATGCTTACCAAATTAAACAGACTAAACTAAACTTCACTAAAACTATAATCATATTAAGAGAGGGAGAGTAAAACCTTCATCTCTGTTCCATCAGGTCTTATTGACTGTTCATTAGGTACAAACTCGTGCATAATCCAAGGCTGTTTTTCCCCTTTTGGAGCTTTTCCCGTATGATAAACAAGTGCACATCTTGTACCAACTACTTTACCATCTTTTTTCCTGATCACCGTTTTTTCAGGACCGGTGGCTTTCCAATACCCCACAGCTTTACCCCCGTCAATCACAGCTCGATTTGGCCTCATTCCCCTTGCATACTTTCTCTTTCTTTCCGTAAAGAAAAACCAGTTGTCTCCTTGACTCTGAAAGAGTTCTGTCACACAATATTTCTAGTTAGTGCTATGCATATAATACAACGGCACGTGCTAGATGAAGCCTAACTTATTTACTTATAAAATACACCATAAAAATGATCAATTTCTATTAAAAAACTTACAAATACAAGCTCGAAAATTCAAACATTTCAACTCTAGTTCGTACAATTTAAATTAACATATTAATGTAACAGAAAACTATAAACAAAATCCTAAGAGATCTGTCTGGTTCCGACTAACTCGATCTCAATGCTATAAACCTGATAACATTTTAAAAATTAGGGTTAAACTAAACGAGTTTAGTGAATGACGAAGTCTTACAATAATGATAAGAGACAAAAATAGGTTTTCTCATTCTATTATTTCTTTTAAAAAAAATAGTTTTTAACTTTTAAGAAAACTTTTCAATGCGTGATAATATAAACTTTTTTGACAATGAAACGGTAAGAATCAATAAATAACAACTTTCAAATATAATCGATTGGACTTCCCAATCTTTTCGGTTGATTCAGACTTTCTAAATCTCTTTTTCTTCGTAGGTCGATTTAGACTTCCAGATTACTCTCTCATCAGACTTCCCGATTACTCTTTCTTTCTTTTTTTTTTCTTTTTTTTTTGTAACAATCAAAATATACTTATATAGATGATAATTAAAATAATAACTCATAAACATCTTTTAAAAATATGCATGGGATAATTATACTAGCAACACAAAACCACTCACCTTGAATACCGAATGGTGATAAATAAAAACAGGAACAATTCTGTATAGCATGAAAAACGAACATAATATCTATATACTCATTTAGTTTTCACTCTCTTAATATCGATATACTTTCTGCATTATTTGTACCATAATCCTATTAGTATAGAAAATAAATGGGGTTAGGAGACGTGTGTGTGATAGAGTTAGGGTCAATATTTATACAATAATTTTTCTTTTTAATAAAATTAGTTACTACTACAAGAAGTTACTAATTTTTTATAAGTAAATAAATATAGCTCCTAAGTTACTACTAGGGACGTCAGTGATAATGTTCAAAACAAAACAACATCAACAATAAACAAAATAATAACAATAATAATAATAATAATTGTAAAATACGGGATTTTACAATTACAGTACAAAGCAATTTAACAAGCCAAAACTTATCAGGAATCCTAATTATAACATGATTTAACGCAGTAATGACATTGCCATTCGTAGCTAACAATATCTGCTTATTGTAAGAACATAATCTAGGCAAAATTCTAGACTATTGCAGTTCAAAAAATAAAATAAAAAACTAATTTGTGAACATGAAAAGCAGAACACCAGGCTGATCTTTGTTAATTTGCCTGCCAAAAATAAAGCAGAACACCAAACTCAATAATGCTTGAAAAAGTATACATAATCTCGTTTTTTTTTCTTTTTTAAAAGCAATCACAGCTACCCTTTTATAAGACTCGAACTATGCACCTCCTCAACTTGAGAGTGCGGGTTCTGAACCATTATACTAACATAATTGTGGGTTTACATAAGCTTTTCAAAGTTAATAGGACTTCAATGGGAAGCATATGGCACAAACGGCACTTTCTGAACCAAACCCTTAATGTTAAGACAGCAAAAAGAAATCTTAAACCTAAACGAACTTGAAGTGAAAAACCATTACATTGCATCAAGTTCAGGTAAATTGTAATGTGATGTTTTATCTGAACCTGATGTAATGTAATGTAAAGTTTTTATCTCAATCTGGTGGCAAAACATTACATTACATCGGTTCATATTTGTGACCAGGGCCAATCCAGGTATCATATACCATGGGTGTCAAATTTACATTAAAAAAAAAACATTGTTAGACGGATTTTTTTAATGATGGCTGTCAATACACTATTTCAACAAATTATAGTGGTAATACATGGTAAAAGATAATAACATAAAAATTTTAGGATGTGCCATGACTCCGATGGTCACCACTTGCCTTCCGCTATTTGTACATTCTTCTATATAGCAGGTTTCGCTAAAATTATATACCATGAGTCCCAAAAAGAATCGCATGCAGAATCCTCATAAAAAAATTACTTAGTTCGTTGTACCCTAAATTTATTAAAATTTATAGCTCAATAACTTATTCAAAATTAAAACATACAATTTAAAAGTTTTAGCTAAACAGTACCAAAAATAACACTTTTCAACCGACACTATGAAAATAATCTCTCTTTCAGGGTAACAAAATCAATACACGTTTAAAGCCGATATCATTTTTTATTAACTTCAGAATGTCCAGCTTGATTTGTTGAAAACATAAACGAAAACAAGCTAAAAAAATCAGAAAGGCTAGAATTTAGTTATAACCTGAAAGATGCTCCGGAGTATACGAGTACACGTTAACCGTGTGAAACCTATTTCGTGGTAACGTCTTATGGTATACTTTAGGAAGCAAGTAAGCACAAACTAGCTCTTGGTCGCTAGGCGAAAACCGGTAGCCAGGTGGAAAAGATTCCAAGTAACCATCTTTGTTCCCACATTCACACAAGTGATCAAAATCGTTACAAGTACCCTCTATACTCCCAATAACAGTTCTTTGTAAGTTGTTGTTAGGCACAGGTGCTGAAGATGTAATTGCAAAGTTACTCAGGTTATTTTCAGGTGTGTTGTCCATTTTTTAACTAACAAAAAAGAGATAAAAGAGACTTCTAGTTTGATATTTGTTGAAAGAATAATAACCGGGTAATGTGTTTATTTATACGTTTTGATGGGGTCAGGTTAATTGATTTTGTTTGGAAAGATAACTATGATTTGATCTCCTTTATTGTGTTAGATTCGTGTTGATTTGATAATAAATTCATGCTCATCTTAATTAACTAGATTCTAGATACCAGCTCATCGAGATAAACAGTAAATTAAAATTTACTACACCTTTTTTAAAATAATTATCAAAATGTGATAGTAACAAGTGACCCCCCCTATTATTTAGCACATCGATCACGTTAAATATTTGTCACATATTTATTTACCTAAAAAAATATTTTTTTTAAATCACATTTCGATCACGTGACGGTCCCATGAACCCTATGCTAAAGGCCTGAAATAGACGGGTCATGGTCATGTCCGTTTTAATGCAACATAAAAAAAACCAAGTATTTTGTACCAGATGGATGAGAGTATAGCGGCACTAAAGGGTCACTACAAAAAAAATAACCAAATAGCGACGGGATTAGTGATGGTATTTTTTTTTCCCGAGCTTATTAGCGACGGTTTTTGTGACGGTTTTGTGACAGTTTAGTCAATTTACGACAGATTTGTGACACCTTTTTAAATTAGCGACAGACTTGTGACAGTTTTTAACTTTCACTAAATCAAATATTACTTTGTAATGAGTAATTACTTTACAAAGAACTAAAGAAGCATCTATTAGTACATTATCTACATGTAATCTTGGCTAGATTTTTTGTGATTTGCTTTTTTGATTTGCTAACTTTCACTTGCGGGTAGACATGGGAAAAAACCGAACCGGACCGATAACCGAACCGAAAAATACCGAAACCGAAAAACCAAAAAAAAATCGGGTCGGTTTCGGTTTTCAATAAAACCGAAACAAAAAAAAAAAAAAAAAAAAACCCGAAACTGTACAGAAAAAACCGGTTCAGTTCGGTCCAAAAAATAAAAAGACCGAACCCGAAAAAAAACGAACCGAAAAATATGCTCGGTTTCGCTTTCGGTTTTGCTAAAAACCGAACCGAACCGGACCCAACCCTACTTGCGGGTATTACCGTAGTAGTTATTTCTCACAAGTTTTTAAACCTAAAAATCTTATTTGTTGATGTGGCGGATTATCTAACTAATAAATTTTGTTATGATTTTGAAAATAAATTTTCATTTAATACATAATTGGTAATATAATACAATACAACACTGAGTGATGTTTTGGGTGGTTAAAGCAATAATTTTCAAAATAATAAAGTTGGAATAAATTATATCAATACGACAATACCCACGCTACTAAAACTTCAAAAGACAAATTATAATTTTATAGAACCTAAAAAAGATAAGACTACAAGTAAGAAACTAGATAATAATATCACATGTGAGAGTAAATATAAAGGATAAATTAACAAAAACATACTACTTTTGAAACTAAATTAATAAAAATATACCCAAAAATTTCTAATTAACAAAAACATACCCAAAAGTTTATATCCTAATTTGTATATTTCATACCTTTATTCCAAAAGTTCATATCTTTATTTCAAAAGTTCATACCCTAATTTGTATTTTTCATACCATTATTTCAAAAGTTCATACATTTATTCCAAAAGTTCATACCCTAATTTGTATTTTTCATACTCTTATTTCAAAAGTTCACATCCTGATTCGTAGAGTTCACCCATATTTTCAAAATTCATAACTCAATTTACATAATTCATATCCTTACTTATATAATTCATATACATAATTTTCAACTTCATACCCTTAATTCACGTAATTCATACACTTATTTTTCAACATTATACACTAATTAACAAATTCAACTCTTACCCGTCCTCCGATCTCGAACTACCACATCGTCGTCGTGGGCCTCTCATTCGACGACCACATCTCCGTCGACATCAAACTCGAGTTTTCAACAAATGTGTACGTTTCAATCTACACGGAAGAGAGAGATCGGAGAGAGAGCGAGAAGAAAAAAAAGATTGAAAAAATAGAGTGATTATGAGAAGAGAGATCGGAAAGAGAAAGTAATGATGAGAGTTCGGATAGAGTGAGAATGAGAAAGACAGCGATCGGAGGGAGAGAGAAGGATGAGAGAGATATTGGACTAAAACCTAAGGAATTTAATGTAGCACTTAACGTACGTCTTGTAACCATCAGACAAATTAAGAAAAAATGTGTTCGTATTTAGGAACATATTTAAAAACACTTTCTTTAGAGAATAGCTCAAAATTCGGGGTCTGAATGGCAAGTCCGACTAAAACCTAAGTAATTTAATGTAGCACTTAACGTTACGCCAGTAAGCATCAGACAAATTAAGAAAAAAATTGTTCGTATTTACTATTTAGAAACATATTCAAAAGCAATGTCTTTTTGGGCGTAGCTCAAAAATCCGAGTCTGAATGGCAAGTCCGACTTTCTATCTTCGTAATCTATTATCTCACTCTTTTCGACGTTTTTTAATCACAGTCATAAAAAAAAAAAAATAGGCTAGCTCCCAAATTTATTGAAGGATCACATCTTTTCACGCCAACTTACCACTTAATTTTGTTTCTTCCATTTGTTTTGATCTCTAAAAAAAACATATCTATCATCTTCCCAACCAACTTTGGTGCCTGCCACCTTCGGCGCTTGTCATGTCGCCTTCTCCAGCGATAAGTTCTACCATTGCTGATGCGGATTGCATTGCCCCCCCCCCCCCCTTTCTCTCTCTCCTATATATATATCTTTCTGGTGCAACGACGGCATCAAGCTAACATTACCACTGACATTAGGTCACCTCTCAATGCCTACATCATGCCAAAATCGCCAAGGTGGGCGGAAACCGGCAAGGAAAGAAACTGTTTGACCGAGATTGACTGAACTCTTGAGAGAGAGGAGTGGGGTTGGTGTTACGAATAAGCTTTTGAACGTTTTTCAAGTAAACTAAAAAGTATCTAAATCTTTTATGTTAACTTTAAGTGTTTATCAATATGAAATAAAAATCAAATTTACTCTATGCAAGCAATCAGAGCATGTTTGTTCAGTACTGTTAGCCCGTGCGGCTAAACCTTAGAGTGGGGTTGAATAAGCTTTTAGGCGTTTTTCACGGAATTAAAATTCTAAGCGGAATTAACAACCCAACTAGCTCAATATATATTTGCGATGATAATTTATGAATAAGTTGAAACATGCGCACAATCACAAATAATATAGGTTGCAAAAAGTAAATAGTAAAGAAAGAGATTGACACCATGATATATAGAGGTTCGGCAAACCCGCCTACGTTCTCTCCTCGGTATTCACGCTACCGATTATTTCACTATAATCTTCTTCCCAATATTACAACCTAACGAGCTAATCGACCGATTAAGCTCCCACTCACTCTATGAGTATCCCGAATGAAAAGACCTAGAGATTTTAAGCAACACTCGCTTACAAAGTCTCTACCCGATTACTCGCTCACAAATGAGTTTATAATTCACTCTACAATTTTAATCGAAAATGTATCGTTAACACACAAATATTCTCGAAGTGTTTATAAGATTACAATAAGAGTACACTCGGAAATTTATAAGATTACACGTGAGAAGTATGTAGTATAAAGCCTTTATTTGCTTTGATCTTGTATTGAATTGTTATAGAGATTGGATGTGTGATTGGTGTGTTTATGAGAGGTATTTTGGGATTTTTTTAGACCAAAAATATCTATTGGATCTCTCATGACCGTTTGGAGTGGTTAAAAGCTTTACCCAATGGTTAAAGCCACTTTTTGAAAAAGTTAAAAATGTATTTTTTTTATGATCTGCACTTTGACCCACCGGTGGGTGTCTTCTGACCCATTCGTGGGTGAAATCTTTGCTGGTTCTGGAACATTAACCCACTGGTGGGTTCTGTATATCCACTGGTGGGTAGTGCCTGATAAAATCCTCATTGTTCTGTCCACTTGACCCACTGGTGGGTTCTGTATTATCCACCGGTGGGTGCACCTAAAGATTTATGTATTGAACTTTTGACTTTGAAATGCTCGTAACTTGCTTGTTCGGACTTCAAATATACTTCTGTTTGAACCGTTGGCTTCGTTATCAAATGCTCTATCATTTTAAAGTCCTGAAATATACATTTTCTATTTTTGGAAAAGACAAAGCATTATATCATCGAATAGAGAAATCGTAAAATCATTAATACATAATCAAACGTATAATCAAAATCAATTATTGAACCCATGGTTCAACAATTACAATAAAATGTCAATTTAGCATCAATTATGTTACGGTAAACCAAGTATTATTAAATTTAACAATAGAATTTATAAGTTTAATAACATTCACTTTACCATCTTTACAGCTCTATTCTTACATTTTAATGTACCGGTGTATCTAAAAAAAATATACAAACAAACAAAGTATCAAAGACAATGATCTAGCATAAAGTTAACACAAAAGATTTAGATCGATACATGTTCAACATTAGCTTTAGTTCAATTTCGTTGGATTTTCGGTTTGCCGTGGGTTAAATAACATCACTTATAAATATTAAACCATCTTAATCCTCCATTATTTTTAAGAAATTTTGTATGTAGCGTTAACAAACATCATTTACTGAACCGTCTACGGAATTTAAGAGACTCAACACAGTATTAAAGACAAAGTATCCTAAAGTTAACATAAAAGATTTAGACATATGTTCAACACTAACTTTAGTTCAATTTCATTGGATTTTTGGTTTGTCGTGGCCTTCATGGGTTAAAGAACATCACTTATAAATATTAAATCATCTCAATCCTCCATTATTTTTAAGAAACTTTGTATGAAGCATTAACGAATATTATTTACTGAGCGGTCTGCGAAGTTTAAGAGACCCAACACAGCATTAAATATATAATGATCTAGTATAAAGTCAACATAAAAGATTTAGATATATGTTCAACACTGGCTTAGTTCAATTTCGTTGGATTTTCGGTTTGTCATGGGTTATGGAACATCACTTATAAATATTAAACCATCTCAATCATCCGTTATTTTAAAGAAACTTTATATGAAATATTAACAAATATCATTTACTGTGCGGAGTTTAACAAACCCAACACGGTATCAAAGACATAATGATCTAGCATAAAGTTAACATAAAAGATTCAGATACATGTTCAACACTAGTTTTAGTTCAATTTCGTTGGATTTTCAGTTTGTCCTTCGGGTTGAGGAACATTATTTATAAATATTAAACCATCTCAATCCTACATTATTTTTAAGAAACTTTTTTATTTATGATTTTAAATATGCTAGCATTCATGAATTTTTTGTGTATTATATATTTACAAGTGCACCAAAATTTGAGAGCTAAAATAAATGCAATATTTTGGAGACCGATACAGTTGCCTATATTGCATTTGTCTGACTGCCTGGAGTCGCCTCTGATCATTTATAAATAAAAAAAATACCTTATTAAATGATGATTCATCAAATTTGAATGCCCCATATATGCCGTTACAATTTGATTTGTCATAAACCAAATTCAATTTAGTAATAATTATTATTATCACAAGAATGACACGTTATTTATGACTAGTGATGGATTTTATTAATTATATATTTTTTCCAAAATAGAAATAAATCCGGAACAATGCATGTGAAATAAAATTTGCCATGTTAGGAAAAAAAAAATTATCTGATTGTAGTAATATTCTTTTATAAGAAAATAGACCTTCTATGGAATTGGTTCATATTATTTGATTGTATTAATTATTCTTCTTATTGATCTTTATAATAATTTAAATAAGTGATTCTAGATATTTGCATTAATTATAATTCCGATACGAGTAATCCCAGTTTCAGTTGAGAAGTTCTAAAGTTTTAGTATAAATAGTCTTAGGACATAAAGGAATTATCCATCCATTGTGACGAAGATGCTTTCAAATCGATCGTGTTCATCGCACTTCGCCAATTTGGATGGTGCATACCATTGTTATTGTGGCGAAATGCGATGAACAGTGAACAATTTGATAAGCATTTCAAATATATTATAATACAAGCAACACATGTCTAGAAATCATGAGAAAACATCTGTAAAATGATCATGTTCATGTCATTTCATTATTTATTGTTAGACTATATATATATATATAGTGTATACATGTATGATGAAATGATATGAACATCGATCAATTTACTTGATGTTTAAGATAATCATGATTCATGATTCCTTGAATTTCCTATATTTTCAACATAATTCTTGTTTAAATATCGTATTTTGTTTTGATTTGAAAAACAACTATGAAATAATCTTTTTAAGTTGGTGTTTCTATTTTTACATTATCAATTTATGTAAACTTGTTTTATCACTCTCTGATTTACTCCTAAAAGTAGGCATAAGTGACTTTCTAGAT
This sequence comes from Primula veris, assembly GCA_963682055.1. Lineage (NCBI taxonomy): Eukaryota > Viridiplantae > Streptophyta > Magnoliopsida > Ericales > Primulaceae > Primula > Primula veris. Next base: position 32,792,989 of record OY821750.1, on the reverse strand, counting down.
GTTCATAAATGGATAATTTTTTCAACTTTGTGAAATCATAGCAAAGATAGAAAAATAAAATTAAAAATTCACCCGCGGATTGGAGAAAATTAAAATTAGTATCTTAATTGAACATATTTTCCAATATTTTTCTAGCGCGCGCATACACGTTTTTTAATAATCCAAAGCGCCAAGCAGTACCCGTCTTGAATTAAATGTATTATCTTTTAATAACTTTGAATTTAGTTAAGAAAAAAATACCATGAAAAAGGAGTCGCTGTACTATAGATTTATAAAGTCTATATATATATATATATATATATATATATATATATATATATATACTCCAAATTCTTCATAAAAAATTAAACAACATAAAGTGAAGATCGAATCTGACATAAAGTCCTTAAATATTTTAACGAAATTAACAACTATTAATTATGAACCATTTTTCATCAATCTCAATACAAAAAGGTATACTTTCTCACCTTCTACAAAACATGAAATTAATTTTATTTATTTATAAGTGAATTTTTATATTCCGATGAAAATGTATACTTTCATATTTTAGATATACCACCATTTTAACAAGGTCATTGTATCTGAATTAAATAAATTATTCTATACTGAAAGTAGGAGTAATCCGTAGTATTACACAATTTTAACTAATTATTTTTGTTCTATACACACATAAAAAAACAAACAATAGATGAAACTTTTTCATTTTCAGTAATAAATAAACACAATAAATGAAAAATGAGGAATGATATTTCATAAACTGAGCCTTCCATTTCTATGAATAATCTTTTTATCCTTTTTGTCCCGCTTTCGTCTTCAGCTCCAAAAGTTTTTTGGAAAGCAGATCTTACCTATGGTTATTCCGTTAAGTCTGGGATTTTATACGCAAAAAAAGTGAGGCAGTCTCTTGACACCACGTGATGTGGGCAAGAATCTCACCTCCAAAATGTAATTTTATACTTTGGTTAGCCGTTTTGAATAGGCTTTCAACTTTTGATCGCCTTCAAAAAATGGGGCTTGTTAGAATTAATGGATGTCCGTTTTGTTTAAAAAATGCGAAAAGTGTAAAGCACCTATTTTTTCAATGCGAGTTTCTAAATGGATGTCCGTTTTGTTTAAAAAATGCGGAAAGTGTAAACCACCTATTTTTTCAATGTGAGTTTTCTAGAAGGGTGTGGACTATCGGTTGTTCAAAAGCTGAATTTATGGGCTCGTGTGTGACTTGGAACGAGTGGGTTAATTGGTCAAGTGAAGTTTTCAAATGAAAATCGGCATCCGTCACTCTAGGAAAGTGTTTACTCGTATCAACGGTATATAGTTTGTGGCGGGAACGCAATGCTAAAATTAATGAAGGAATGAAGTCTAGCCCCGGATAAGTTTTTAGAATCATTAAGTTTTATGTAATTAATAGCATGAACAGGTTAAGTAATGTTACTAATAATCGTAGAAATATGTTTATTAGTAGACATTGAAAGTTTAGCCCGAACTTTGCTGGCAATTAAGCTTCATAGCCTATCATGTAATATAATTTCTTATAATTATTTGTTCGGGAATTGTACATATTTATTTATGAATAGAGGGTTGGTTAAATCTTAAAAAAAATAAAAATCTATAGAATAGTTGGGTTGTTGAGAATTAATCGTTTTTAAATAATGAATTGATTTCATAGCTTTTATCTATTAATTATAACTTTCTATTTTTCACTATGCTATATAAATAGTAACGCTTTTTAATGAATATAACATAAAAGTAAGTGGCTCCCACGATATCAAAGCCAAACAGTCCCCATCACAAAGACGAGCCATTTTCTAACCAAAATAATCAAAACTAATTATTTCTTAGATAAAAGTAAACTACATTAATGATTGTTTATGCATCATTCTTTTTGTCGATTTCTAGATTTTACAAGTCTCGTCTCTTACGTATTTTTCTATATTAGTACCTCTTGCATATTAATTAGTACAACTAATCAAAAACTATATATACTTGAATTCATATAAACAATACGATCTTCGACTACTGGACAACAAATTGATCATAAAAATATGTCCGTTGAAGAAATTTTCATTTTTTTTCTTGAATTTATATGATGGAGAAGTAATGTGACTGTTAACAACGATCTAATTAATTATTATCCCTCGAAGGCATTCACAACTGCAAGGATTTCGAGCAAAATGAATCAAAAGCGATAGAGAGATAGTTTTTTTTTTTTAATCATAATATACAAATTGAGATAAGGGAAAGATTAGTGAACAGTGAACTTGTTTTCAAACTGCTATACAACTCTTTCTAAATGGTTTCCAATAATTTTTAAATAAAAATATATACATATTTTTTTTGGTTTTTCATTATTTTTTGAAAAGGAAGCAAAAGAGTAACGAAGTAATTAATGACATGAGATCAAATTAGCACTTAATAGTATTGACTAAAATTTTAAACAAAACCAAATAATAATTAGCTTCTTTATGCATTAAAAGGGAATTGACTCTTTATTTCCCAATTGTTTTCTTTAGTTGTTAGGTAGTTACGAATCTCATTATGATAACTTTATTTTTTTGGGATAAGTTGGTCTCATTATGACTTGCTATTATTTATCATTAATTGTCACCCATATCACACTATTATTAATGTGAACGGTTATTATGAAACTTTGAAATAATTATTTATAAAAAAGTTTTATTAATTTATAAAATTACAAAATAGTAGTAAACATTTTTACACATGAATTAAAAAAAAATAACTGTCATCAAATTCCCTTTCTATCCTTCAACCATAATTGTCTCTCCTTTCATCGAACATTCTACCATAACAGATTACAGATTTCTTATTTTATTCACACTCATCGGATAGGTAGGTCCGCTAGTAATATATAGAGTTGGGCGAAAAACCGGAAAAACCGAATCGAACTGAAAAAGACCGAAACTGAAAAACCGAAAAAAAAATCGGGTCGGTTTCGGTTTTCAATAAAGCCAAACCGAAAAACACCGAAACCGAAAAAACCCGAAAAAAACCGAAAAAAACCGAAAATAACATAAAAATAACCGAAAAACCGAAAAATAACCGAAACTGGACCGAAAAAACCCGGTCTGCTTCGGTTCAAAAAAATAAAAAGACCGAAAACGAAAAAAACCGAATTGAAAAATATGCTCGATTTCGATTTCGCTAAAAACCGAACCGAATTGGACCGAACCCACCCACCCATAGCAATATTTATACAAACAATTAAAGAGCGGCGTAGTACCCAACACCAAAAAGTAAATTAAATAGGTGAAGCATTGAAAATAATAAGTATAGACTATAGTGCATAATTAATTAATTAAAATGTAGGATATGATAATTACACAGCTACATATGCGTGGCACGATTTCCTGTTTATTGATCTTTTAAAAATAACAAAATAATAACACTCCTTTTTAACACTAGTCACACCATAAAATAAGAAATATTTAAAGTTAGTTCATCTATTTCTTTATTTACTCCTATTACACTGTTTCTCTTCTAAATCAAACAGTTTTTATTGTGAATTTACAATAATATAAATGTGGGGACATTTGAGCTCACATGCAATATTCGGCATGTAATGAACATCTTGACCATCGCAGAATCTCGAGCTTTATCAAACAACTCAATCAAAATTGCAATTCATCTATCATTTTCATGTTGTATATATCGACGCCATATTCGAATAAATCCATAACCTTTCACACCTTATATAGCCTTTGTCGACAAGCTTATACTATCAAATCATGGAATTGTATCTAAAAAGTTTAGAAAAAACACTCACGCAACTAACATCAACTAGCTAGTCGCTCTAGTTCTGCCAACTTTTCTAGTTAATTTCCTCATGCATTTTAACCACTAATAAATAAGTATAATCACTACTTTAAAAGATGAGCGTAAGCATCAATTAGATAGCGACTAAGCAAAAAATAAAATTATGCAGGATTAGACGCAAAACCACCAATTTTTGCCCAAAACCCACCTTCTGTCTACGAGATCCGAACGCCTAATGAATAAAAAGAATTAAACAATTAAACATCAATTAAGTAAAATTAGACACGATTAGATGCTAGGAAGATGATTGATCCAAAACTCAATTCACATATCTTAAAACATCGAATATAATGTAAATTAATTTTTCAAAAATTTGGGAGTATAATGTAATTTAATCAACATTTCTAGCTTTGAATCCAACTAATATAAAAATGGTCATAACCTTCCTTAAATCTCTCTCTCAAATCTCTCTCTTAAGCAATGTTGCTAAACATTATTTTTCTTATTTTTGTGGGTTTTTCAAATGAAATATCAGCTAACAATTTCCATAAAGATTTTCACATAACATGGGGAGGAAAAGATGGTAGAGCTAAAATATTCAAAAATGGTGGGAAATTATCTTTATCTCTACATAAGTATGGTGGGTCAAGCATTCAGTCTAAAAATGAGTTTTTATTTGGAAAATTTGATTTTCAGATTAAACTTGTTCCTGGAAATTCTGCTGGCACTGTCACATCTTTTTATGTATGTCTACTTTTTTTACTTTTTTTTTTTTTTATAGTTTAGTTTAGAATTTGATAATTTAACTTAATTTAGTTTATAAGAAATAGTGTGTTTGTGTTTTGTTTTTTTATCTAATTAGTAATGGAAATGTTGAAAAAAGGAGACCTTTTTTATGTGTGTTAAAATGCCTCTTGATTTAGGTGTTTGTGAACTTGGTCTGTAGAAAAAAGTAATTTTTATGTAGGTTAACATTTTTTTTTATTTTAATTAACTTATTAGTTTAGAATTGGTTATATAAAATTTACTTGGTATATTGGAAAAGAGTGTGTTTTTGTGTTTATTTTAGTATTGGAGAAGTTGAAAAAAAGAAAACTTTTTATGTATGTGAAACTTTTCTTATTGATTTAGGTGTTTATCAACTTGGGTTTATAGAAAAGAAGAATTTCTACTTATAAAATTTACTTGGTTTATTGGAAAAGAGTGTGTTTTGTGTTTTGCTTTTATCTATCTTAGTAATGGAAAAGTTGGAAAAAGGAGAACTTTTTTATGTATGTGTTAAATTTCTTCTTGATTTAGGTGTTTATGAACTTGGTTGATAGAAAAGCAGTGCTTTTTTTTTTTTTTGGGTTTTAAGCCCTTTATGTATATATGCATTTTGAGAATTGGAATAACTTGGTCTTTATTCTGAATTTGGGTATTGTTCTCTTTAGTATTGCAAGAGGCCAATGAAACAGAAAATAGAACATCAATTTGTAATACCAATAAATAAATAAAAATCCTAAGACCTAGAATAATTGTGGATTTTTTTTATTTTTAAAAACACCAAATTAGCCTATGTTTGTTGCAACATTACAACTTGTCAATTCTCGGCATTTTTTGGCTGAAGAAAAATAAAACATTCATTTTTGGTGGTAGCATGACTCCCATTACTGGATGCTGAAAGTATAATTGTTTCTAAATTTTACTTAATTACTTTAAGGAAAATAGTAATGTTTCCATCATACTGTATAATAATGTTATTTTTTTCATTTTTTTGCAGTTATCATCTTTAGGGGCCAGGCATGATGAGATAGATTTTGAGTTTTTGGGTAACCTTAGTGGTGACCCTTATGTTCTTCACACTAATGTGTTTACACATGGTGGTGGTGGTAGAGAACAACAGTTCTACCTATGGTTCGATCCAACGACTGATTTTCACACCTACTCAATACTGTGGACTTCAAAGCGTATTTTGTAAGTATTTGAATCCTTTATGCATAATTAAGTACTAATGATTATTTATTGACTTGTCAATGGTTTGCTAATATGTGTTGTTATGGTATAATTTGTCGTGCTCGTTAATGGTTTAGTTATCCTGAGTTGAGTATACTTTTAGAATTTTTTGGTTGCATCTTTTAAGCTAGTTTTTTTGTTGTTGAGATGTGATCTTAAGTTTATTATATCTGGTGTTTGCTTGCCAATTTTTTGCTAGTCTCCGAAATGCTAAATTTTTTGGCTTAGAGCTACAACCAAACTTGCGCTTACTATGTTAACTCGGGTTTGTTAAGGTTTAATGAAAGAAACTGGATCTATTTACATCTCAACTTGTTTATTTCTTGTCCATATTCATGGAAGTGATCTTAAGTTTACTACTTTTGGCATTTGCTTGCTACTTTGAAGCTGAGCTTCTTCTGTCTAATTTTGCCTTAAAAATGGTCTTGAATTTGGTTTGTAAGCTTATACTTAGTAATTAGAGCATTCTGTTTTCTTGGCCAGAAAATGCAAACAGTTAAGCTGTAGCCTGACTTTTTCTCAACCTCAATATCCAGCTTATTTGCTTAAATTATTCAAGCAAACAATCTTTGTTATCCAACACTTAGTTGTCACCTCAGAATGTAGTTGAAAAGGATTCTGATTGTTGCGGGAGAAGTTTAAATTCGCTGCATACATTTCTAAGTTAATCAAAAAATTGTGGTATGGTTTACCCCTCATTTCGGAAGGAGAAAAAAAATCCAAAACACAGTTTCTGAACTTCTTAAATTTCAAGGAACGGTCGAATAGTGTTCCGTCTCACAAACAAAAAGATTGCTAAGCCCTCATATAACTAACACTTGACCCTGTTAACTCATGCTACATGTATTTATCATTTGTCTTGATCCGAAAATATAACATTATTGTAAGAATAAAAATAGGTAGTACTTCAAATGGAACACGAATCTAACTGCTGAACCTCATCAGAAGTCCTTTTGGTTTGTTCACTTCTGGGTTAAGTAATGCGTTCGGATTTAAATACACTAGAGTTTAATTAACTGTATATCTAAGGAAACTCTTTTTGATAGCAATGCATGTAGCCAAAACTTTGCACATGTTACATTCCTCATTCCACAACCGTGTTGCTTCAGTGCAAAACCCCGGACATAGAATTTTCTTTATTTCTTTATGTCGTTATGAATTTACTTTTATTACATTTGACCAGTGCACTGAACAACTATCTTAGGCAAGTTAGTATATCATAGTCAATTTGCATCTTCAACATACACTTTGTTTCGATATAAATAATCTAGTTGAAAATCTCAGCATGTCTGTACAATATTGAAAACTCGTATTAGTTGACAACTAATTCAGAGTTTTCAATTTAATCTATTCACAGAAATAGTTGTTCAGCACACTGCTTCAGAATATGTTATGTCTAGATTTCAGATTTAGAATTACGTAAAGCCGTAGTGTGTTACACACTTACACCGTATAAATTCATTTTTTCCTTAGGAGTTCTTTGATTCGACAAACTTAGCATAAAGCATGTACAGAGGCCAAGATTTTTTAAACACTTGTAACTTACATTAATCCTTTTTGCTCTTCATATCCATCTTCTTACAACTAAAAGTCCTTTTTTTTTTCCTATTCTGTTTCCAATTTCAGATTTTCAGTCGACGGAACAGCCATTCGAGACTTCAAAAACCTAGAATCTATTGGTGTTCCATACGCCAACAAACAACCCATGCGTGTATACGCAAGCATATGGAATGCTGAGTATTGGGCAACACAAGGTGGTCGTGTAAGAACAAATTGGACGGAAGCTCCTTTCACCGCTACTTACAAAAATTTCCAAACCGAGGCATGTGTTTGGTCCAAGGGAAAATCCTCGTGTAATAGTAATTTAAAAGCTTCTGGTTTACTGGAAATGGATGACGAAAATGATGAGAACGATGAGGATGATTGGCTCGAAGAAGAATCAGATTTTATGATTGATGAGGGTGTTAAGTGGATGCAAGATAAATATATGATTTACAATTATTGTTCGGACTTGAAGAAATATCCGAGAGGTATTCCGGCTGAATGTTTTCATAATAGTTTGAAAAAAAGCGAAACGCTTAGCAGTTAAATCATATTTTATTTTATTTTGGGGATTATTTTGTAGGCAACTAAAGCAAGTAATGTAACTATTGAAAGAGTTGAATGAATATTATTTTACAGAGAATGTGACAGTTTATAAGAGGAAATGCAAGGTTCACTTTTAATGTCATGTGTTTTCTCATTCCCTATTATCCTAAAATGTTGCTTTATTCAAATCAAATTTTTAATCTTGTGGAGAAGTGTAATTTATACTTATGTAACGACATTTCAATATTTTGCTCCTCTTTGAAGGAAAAGTGATGGACTGATGGTGCAAATATTTATATTTAGAATGCTATTTTGTTATTATATGTTAATTATTTAATAATTATTTGTTTCTGAATGATTACTTGGCCTTGTATTAGCCATATTTTATAATAAATTTATGTAAAAAAGTAATTATTTAATTTCTGTAATTTTGGAGTAGTAATTTTGTAATTGTGTGTGTAGTAGACTACAACTTCATGTTATTTGTTTTTTTGAATGAAAAGTTAGCAACATGCTTAATCAATTTATTAGAAGGTGAAATATTCCACTTGTCAGTTGTCACACTACCTCCTAATAGAATTTTTTTTTAAGTAAGTTTGGAAATCAAGTGCTTCCCTAAAAAATGCTGTTTGGAAAAGTGTTGTTGAAAAGTAACTTATATAAAAAGTACTTTAGAAAAAATTAGCGTCTGGTAAAAAAGTGCTTTTGATTTTTTATAAGTTTTGTCTGCGTTTGATATGTATAAGTTCGAAATGACTTAATACCACAATAATTGATACAGTACGAATATAATATAATATACATATTTTATCTTTCTACAAACCCAAAAAAATAGTTTTAAATTACAACAAAATAAAAAAAAAACACAAAAAAATTATAAAAATGAAAAAAAACACAAAAAATATAAAAAATAACAAAAAATTATAAAAAAATGAAAAAAACCACAAAAAATCATTAAAAATTATAAAAATAACAAAAAATCAAAAAAATTATAAAAAATTATAAAAAATCACAAAAAATTATAAAAAATCACCAAAAATCACAAAAATTTATTAAAAAAATACAAAAATCACAAAAAAAATATATATATAAAAATAGAGTTTACGGAGTGAGAGATAACAGTAGAGTTTTGTGATTTTTTGTGATTTTTTTCATTTTTTTTCATTTTTTTTGATTTTTTTTGATTTTTTATATTTTGTGATTTTTTTCATTTTGTGATTTTTTTCATTTTTTTTTTTTTTTTTGTAATTTTTTTAAAATTTTGTGATTTTTTGTGATTTTGTGATTTTTTATAATTTTTGTGATTTTTTTTATTTTCTTTGTAATTTTTTTTTTTTTTTTAACTTTCCGAGTAAGTGATTTTCTCCAGAAGCATGAAAAACCAACTTTTACAAAATGGGCTTCCATTACCCCCTGCTTTTCGGGAAGTGGGTAATTTTATGTTACCAAACACACAAAAATATCTTAAATGAGCTTCTTGGGCTAGGAAGCACTTTTGGCCTGTCCGCCAAACACCCCCTAAAAATTTGTTATACATAAACATGAATAAGATACATAACCGACATTCTCGGATCTTAACCCAAAAATAAAGTGATTAATTATAATGCACAGTGTTGAAATTTAAAACTAACTGAAGAAGTGGACATCCCTTGTCACGTTTGTTATAAAAAAAGAAGATTTTTTTATTTATTTTTTATTTTTTTTGAAACAAGAAGAAGATAAGCTAAGAAATTAATAAAATAGTGGTAGTAGTACCGATAAAGATGTGAGAATATATATCACATTTGTAGATCTTATCTAAACAACTGGAGTGTCATTTGAAAATAACTACTTATGTTATCATTTTAAAATTTAAATTATTTTAAAGCATACTTCAAATTTTGGAATAAAGTTTGTAAATGCTAAGAGCAAACACACCAATTTATGTAAAAAAGTAATTATTTAATTTCTGTTATTTTGGAGTAGTAATTTTATAATTGTGTGTAGTAGACGACAACTTCATCTTATTTGTTTTTTTGAATGAAAAGTTAGCAACATGCTTAATCAATTTATTAGAAGGTGAAATATTCCACTTGTCAATTGTCACACTACCTCTTAATAGAATATAAGAATTTTTTAAAAGTAATTAAAAATTATGTTATACATACATAAACATGAATAAGATACATAACCCACATTCTCGGATCTTAACCCAAAAATGAAGTGATTAAGTATAATGCACAGTGTTGAAATTTAAAACTAACTGAAGAAGTGGACATTCCTTGTCACGTTTGTTATATAAAAAAGAAGATTTTTTTTATTTTTTTATTTTTTTTTTTAAAACAAGAAGAAGATAAGCTAAGAAATTAATAAAATAGTGAAAATAGTGCCAATAAAGATGTGAGAATATATATCACATTTGTAGATCTTATCTAAACAACTGGAGTGTCATTTGAAAATAACTACTTATGTTATCACTTTAAAATTTAAATCATTTTAAAGCATATTTCAAATTTTGAAATAAAGTTTGTAAATGCTAAGAGCAAACACACCAATTTATGTAAAAAAGTAATTTTTTAATTTCTGTTATTTTGGAATAGTAATTTTATAATTATGTGTAGTAGACGACAACTTCATGTTATTTGTTTTTTTAAATGAAAAGTTAGCAACATGCTTAATCAATTTATTAGAAGGTGAAATATTCCACTTGTCAATTGTCACACTACATCTTAATAGAATATAAGAATTTTTTAAAAGTAATTAAAAATTATGTTATACATAAACATGAATAAGATACATAACCCACATTCTCGGATCTTAACCCAAAAATGAAGTGATTAAGTATAATGCACAGTGTTGAAATTTAAAACTAACTGAAGAATTTGTTATATAAAAAAGAAGATTTTTTTTATTTTTTTATTTTTTTTTAAAACAAGAAGAAGATAAGCTAAGAAATTAATAAAATAGTGAAAATAGTGCCAATAGATGTGAGAATATATATCACATTTGTAGATCTTATCTAAACAACTGGAGTGTCATTTGAAAATAACTACTTATGTTATCACTTTAAAATTTAAATCATTTTAAAGCATACTTCAAATTTTGAAATAAAGTTTGTAAATGCTAAGAGCAAACACACCAATTTATGTAAAAAAGTAATTATTTAATTTATGTTATTTTGGAGTAGTAATTTTATAATTGTGTGTAGTAGACGACAACTTCATGTTATTTGTTTTTTTGAATGAAAAGTTAGCAACATGCTTAATCAATTTATTAGAAGGTGAAATATTCCACTTGTCAATTGTCACACTACCTCTTAATAGAATTTTTTAAAAGTAATTAAAAATTATGTTATACATAAACATGAATAAGATACATAACCCATATTCTCGGATCTTAACCCAAAAATGAAGTGATTAAGTATAATGCACAGTGTTGAAATTTAAAACTAACTGAAGAAGTGGACATTCCTTGTCACGTTTGTTATATAAAAAAGAAGATTTTTTTTATTTTTTTATTTTTTTTTAAAACAAGAAGAAGATAAGCTAAGAAATTAATAAATAGTGAAAATAGTGCCAATAAAGATGTGAGAATCTATATTACATTTTGTACATCTTATCTAAACAACGGAAGTGTCATTTGAAAAATAACTACTTATATTATCATTTTAAAATTTAAATCATTTGAAAGCATACTTTAAATTTTGAAATAAAGTTTGTAAATGCTAATAACGGAACACTCAAATACCCTACTTGAAGTTAACAAAGCTAAAGTTGTAAAAATCCAGATTTCGTACTAAAATGTGTAAAGATAAATTATTGTATCAAATTGCCTAGATATGTGAGTATCTAAGTAAATCTTCTTTATTATCAACAATGTCTTTTGCGGTCCAAGAAACGAACACGAAATCGGACCAAAACGGACAGTATTGGTGGTAGTAAGCAGGAGCTGACAGTCTGATCGGAGTACTGGTTCGTTACAAAAGTTATCTTAATTTTTAAATAATATTTTTGAGTATCGATATACCCATCCAAAAAACACTAACAAATCATATTTGATGAGGTATTAGATTGATCAATCATATATTAAATGAAAATTTAATTTTAAAATCAATATGCAGTTATGCACCATATTAGCTGGTGGGTAAGGTTTTGGTTTAAAATGTGATGATAAAAAAAAAAAAACAATTCTCATAAATATTAAATTTATAAAGATAGAAATTTATTCAGATGATGTGACATGTCTTTTGTTACAAAGGAAGTTAGGGTGAATGTTTTCTTATCACAATTCACAGGCAAAACAGTAATGGGTAAGTGTACTTCCCAAGAAAAAATAAAAAAATATTCAATTATCTTCTGTAACATAAAGAAAAAAATAAAAAACGAAATCAAATGTCTAACATGAAATGTTGGACTCTCTCAACATGGTATTTTATGTGCTCTGTAACTCAGTTCTATTAAATAAAAATAAAAACAGTCAAGTTTATTTGGTAGCCGTTACGATCTCAAATCTATGTTTAAATACAAAGTACATAATAATATAATCATATGAGCCTTTTCACAAATTAAACTACTATAGTACTAATTAACTATAAGTACTTATATTAGTACTAGATATTAGTACAATTTAACTACATAACCACATATACGTGTAAGAATGGTTCAAATGACGTAAAATCGACTATAGTAAAATATCCATACGCGCAACTCAACTGAGTTTTAATGTCACTCATTACAAATCGTTACGGAATGTAAAAGTGCCTCATATCGGATTCTTAACTCTAAACAAAGGAACTTGCAATATTTAGCTCAAAAACTGCATAGTATATGTTATGGAAAAACTTTCGCGCTCTTCCATCGGATGTTAATTAATTTATAGTTATTAATGTTACATTACAAATCGTTACGGGATGTAAAAGTACCTCATACCGGATTCTTACTCTAGACAAAGTCAAAAACAATGGTCTCGCTCAGATGTAACTTGATTTATAGTTATCTGCAAGTACCAACTTCTTTCGATAACAAAAGTCGTACATGAATTGTCTATCATCGCGGTCTGGATAGCTTGCCAGATTTTAACTATCCGGACCCCGAGATACGGTAATCTATCTGGAAGCTGTATGTAACTGCAGAAATACGTTCAGAGTAATAAAAACAAGAAGTACATTTAGGAAATATAGGCATAAGTGATATGTGGCTACTATTTAATGGTCAAATTAAAAGTTTGTTAGGCACATGTGTGGTCTTTTACCAAACAAACATCAAATGGATAAAAAGATGATATGAAGACAATTTTCCAACTGTCAAATGACTCAAAACAGTAAATGATGATCAATGGCTTTTTAATCAATTTTGTACCTTATTGCGTGTTTCTAGATATTAGTATATTGCATTGTTAGTTTTTCGACTCGTGTTTCTTTTTTACATGTTGGACATCCGATTACGGATGGAAAACATTCGTGTTATGCTAGTTTCCATCAAAATATACCGGTTTCTATCCATAATTTGATGGAAAACTTCAAACTATAAAAAAAACACGAATACAAGGTACTAAATCGGAAAATTGATAATAGCGGAGTAAACAAGAAAAAAAACGCAACAATACATGATACAAAAATCCAATGAATCCATGATGGAGCATGCATACATGGTCCCAAGATGAAGAACATTAACCTTTACAAACAGCTTTAGCTGCATATTTATAAATTGTCACCTTAATATTGAGTATGTATAATCATGAGGTTTTTTTCTCAATTAATGAATAACTATTTATAAATTAGAGAATAGACATTTCTTATTATTTGGTAGCAATAGAAACAGGCAAAGTTACATGTTAAATGAGCCTACTCATATTTCCAAAACAGGTTTCTAGTTCATTGTCCTTGGCCAACTGTAAACAGCTTTGAACAACTCAAGTTGCTAGTTTCTCACTTCTATCTACATACTATTCCTCACTAGCTAGAACATTAAGGCATAAACTTTTGTTCGCTTAAAATTTTTGGGTCTTAGTACTGATTTTTTCTAAAAACGATCAACTCGTATCGAGCTCTCAATTTTCTGAATTTTACTTGGTAAACCGGTCTTTCGATAACTAATAGTCCCCATGATTTCACCTCTATCTTATTTATCTTTCCAATCAATCTGGCTTGTTATTCTTCTGTCGAGTTCTTCCTTAAGTGTTAAATGCGACGATAATTTAAGCAGGCATGTCGATATAACATGGGGAAAAGAGCATGCTAAGTTACTCCAAAATGGAACCCTTTTAACGCTTTCCCTAGATCAAGTATCGGGTTCTGGTTTTCAATCCAAAAATGAGTTTTTGTTCGGAAAATTCGAGATGCAACTCAAACTCGTAGCTGGAAATTCTGCTGGCACCGACACTGCCTTCTATGTATGTTTAATGCATATATCTTGATTTCAAATTTTAGATACAAATTTAGCAGCATTCATAACTGTTTTCGAGTGTTTCCGCTGAATTTTGGTTTAGAAACATGTGAACATACATGGATTCTACCTTAAGAGTACTATTGCTATATTCTCATTCCATCATAGACAACCAATGCACATTCTGCCATTTTTATATTTGAATAAACAGATTTACCAATATGTTCGTAGATATTACACATGACGCGACGCTACTCATTTCTATCTACAATCTGTTAGGCTGTGCATATAGCACTTCTCTTAACGACTAACGAGTAATCGCTATTTGCACAACCAAATGCCCAACCTGCCTTCGACAAAAGTACCCTTTTTCGTTTAGATAATTACACACTTATTATATCTGCAGTCTACTCGGTTATGTACAATCTGTACATAACAGGTGGTACATCTTTTCCTCAAGGGTGTATTTTGTTTTACAGTTGTCATCACAAGGATCCGCTCACGATGAAATAGATTTGGAATTTTTGGGGAATGTGAGTGGTGATCCGTATATTCTCCACACGAATGTATACACTCGAGGAGGGGGTGGAAGGGAGCAACAGTTTTATCTGTGGTTCGACCCAATTGCTGATTTTCATACTTATTCCATCCACTGGACTCCCAAACATATCATGTATGTCAACATTACAATCTTATGATAAGGACTCATGCTTTTGTTACAACTCACATTTTTTTTTTCTTTTTCGCCTATCTGGTTTTAAAAAGCAAGAAGCTTTGAACTGGAGAATAAGCAGGCTTAGTACATAATAGACTGTGACTTCTAAGCACCTGAGCTGGCTTCTTTTATGCTGGAAAAAAGAAATGTTTCGATTCAGAATTTAGCTGCAGCTCTTTGGCTCGGTTTTTATGAACTTTTGGCTTGAAAAAGCTGGAAGATTAAGCTAAATTATTTCATATTTTATTAAAATCAAGTTTATTTGCTTAAAAATTGCAACCAAACAAGCCCGTTTAAATTGTTCAGCTTTTCATCACAACACTCACAAAAACTTTGGTTTTCAAGTTAGTAACCAGATGCAGCACATTTACAATAAATCTACTGGAAAAAAAGAGAGGAATGAGCTCTAATGTGCATCCTAACAAACCCTTGTTAAGAAAATAATTAAAACCTTTAGTAACTTTTTGTATCTATGTTGTTACAGCTTACTAGTTGATGGAACACCGATTAGAGAATTCAAGAACATGGAAGGCATGGGTGTACCATACCCGAAAAGCCAGCCAATGAAGCTATACGGTAGCATATGGAACGCCGATTTCTGGGCTACAAAAGGTGGCACTGTGAAAACAAACTGGAGTAATTCCCCTTTTATAGCTTCGTATCGAAAACTCAGCGTAGATGCGTGTGTTTGGTCTACTGGAAAATCTTCTTGCAACTCAAATTCGTCATCTCTGGGTGAATTGAGAAGTAAAAACTGGCTTACACGAGATATTGATACGAGGACACGAGATAGACTAAAATGGGTACAAAAGAACTACATGATATATAATTATTGTCAAGATTTTAAAAAGTTTCCGAGGGGAGTTCCAGCCGAATGTCTGGCTTCTAACTAGAACGACAACAATATATTCTCTTCTATATTTGAATTTGATATTCCAATTATTTGATTGTTTTTATTAGTGAATTTCGTAGTTCTTTCACAATTTTGATGTAACCAAATCTGTCTAAACTTTAGAATAGTCGCAATTCAACTTCGGGATTTGGTCATTGAAATAAGTTCAAGCTACGAAAAACAACTATAGCTATTTTTAGCAAGAACTAATTCGGAAACTAAAGTTGATCACCAATTTCAATGTAAGCATATAAGTTATAACGTAACAAACACCATGTAAACAAGTAGAAATTTTAACTTGGTTTGTATTGTTGGGAAAAGTTTATCTTGTGTTTTTGGTCTATTTGAGAATTGAGGTAAAAAATATAGGAAAATAATTAAATACCCTTTTATCTAGTTTATCTTGTGTTGTTTATCATAATAATGAAAAATATAGGAAAATAATTAAATACCCTTTTATCTATGTAAGCATTTTGAGAATTGAAATAGGTTACTAATGTAGCTTAGTCTTCTTTCTGAAATTGGGTATTTTGCATTTTACAATTTTAGCCGGTAAAAAATACATCTAGTACACCTAAATATGAGACGTTAACAAAACACGTGTCAAAGTATCAACATTAACAATGTAAGTATTAAACTTCGTTCTTTTTTTACAAACAGACTTTTTCGATTAAATCGATCTAATAATCGTGTCACGTGTCACCACCCACCAAAGGCCTTTATGCTAAGAAATTTTAGGCCGCCTATCAAAAAACCATATGAAAAAACATTATTTTTCTCAATAAGAATTTTCCCTGTTGTTTTGTTCATCCATTTACGTTACACTGCGCAATTTATTTTATATGGTATCAAGTTTATGAATAAACAAAATTAAATGATGAACATGTAATTCGTAAATTACATTTTAACGATGTAGTAATGTTGCACAAGATTCTTCACTAGTTTAAAAAAAACAAGTTAGCTTATGTTTGTTACCAATTCTTAACATTTTTTCCGTTGGAGAAAATAAGACATCACGTGTCGTATACTTCAATTACCGTGGCGTTGATTTATTAACCCGTTATCCACACATACACTTCCGTGGACAATTAAGCCTCGGACAGTTTCTGAAACATCATGAACACTTTAGGAACACGAGAAACATAAATTGTACGACAAATTTTAATTGGAAATAATAACTATTACTAACAATATTTGTTGGTTTCAATTAATAAATTTACAATTTTTCTTATTTTGATATCTAGATATATGTATTGAAAATTCATATACAAAAACTATATTTATAATTTATAATTTTTGTCGTGTCCTAACCGTGAAATTTGAAAATAATTCGTTTGGCTATGTGCAACACCGGACACATGTATTCATGTTGTGCTTACATAACATAACTTAAATATAGCACATGCTAGACACAACTTTTTTTTATACATTTTTCTAAATTTTTAATAAAACGAATCCACATATTTATGGTATGTCACATTTTTTAGCTTTCAAAAAAGTCAACTTTGAGGTAAAAAATGTAACGATCTCTTCCAACCAGACCGTCATCATCTGTTTACTACCACCAATATTATTGTCCGTTTTGACCCGATTTCGTTCTTGCTTTTCAGGCCGTACGGTTTTAAAAGGCATTGGTGATAGCAAGGAGGGTTTTGTTAACTTATATACCATATACGTACTCACATATCTAGCCGATATGAGACAATACTTTCTCTTTAAACCAGCATTTTTCTACGAAAATCCGGATTTAAAAAAAAAAAAAAAGCTTTAAAAAAATCTCAAAAAGCACATAATTACTATGAAATTTGCAGACATTTTTTATACTAGTTTTCACATCAAATTTCAAACTATAAAAATTCTAACATAATGTGGTTGTAATTCACTTATAAATTAAAGTAGTTGATGAATGACGTATGAATAAAATCAAATTATAATAAGTAAAAAAGCTACATATTGGTCAAAGTGTTCTCTTACGTCATTACTTGCAACACAATCTACGCGGCGTCTTCTTTCTATTTATAGAAACAAATACATAACTAAAATAAAATAAAATAAAAACACTTTTTCTCACAACTACAAAAGTGGAGTTTTTTGCCAAAATGGTACAGTGACCTGCCCAAAATACCAGAATGTGCTATCTTTCTGTAATATTCCCAAAATGGTCTACTTTCGAAAAACGACCGATCGAAATGATAAAAACGACCGGTCGTTTTTATCATTAATTCTCTGGAACAATTCGGACCAAAAACGATCGGTCGTTTTTACCATTTCGATCGGTCGTTTTTCAGACCAACAACGATCGGTCGTTTTGGCCATTTCGATCGGTCGTTTTTATTGTGAACTCTCTGGAAAAAGTTTGATCTGATACGATCGGTCGTTTTTAGCACGATCGGTCGTCTGTTGAAAAACGATCGGTCGTTTTTTAGAACGATCGGTCGTCTGTTGAAAAACGATCGGTTTTTGTCGACCGATCGACTGTAAGCAATTTACGGAACAAGAACTTTTTGCACTTTTCGACACTGATTTGACAAAATATATATAAAAACATGATCACCTTTTTGAACATGATCTCTTAAAAAATGATGTCGTAAATTAATATGTTTAGTACGAGAGTGTTGGAACGGATTTTTCGAAAGATTTATAGCACTAGTATTATAAAAAAAAATGATGTCGTAAATTAATATGTGTAGGTGACGTTTTACTAAACATCCGATTTAAAACAAGTAAATGTCGCAACATCCGATTTAAAACGAAGTTAAATAAAGCTAAACGATTAAGGAAAACGAACAATCAAATGCAAGCGAAAAATTGGCCATAGTTTTGCCTAAAAACGGTCAATCGCCACAAATGAAAACAACAAAAATAACCCAATCAACTAGATATATACGCACAAGTTATAATAACATCAAAATCGCATTTGTAGAATTATAAATACGCAATCTCACAACGTCATACAATTTAACACGTAATGATAAACAGCAACATAAAAAAGATTCATAACATAATTGCAAACAAAAATATTCATAACATAATTGCAAACAAAAAAAGATTCATTACAATTTAACACGTAATGATAAGCGTTTGCTACTTATTACATCAAAAACAACGTTGTAAGAAAATGAAAAACAAAGGAAATACAACGCAAAATAAAAGAGAGGTATTTCTCCCCCTTTGACATCATAAATGAAAAACAAAGGAAATACAACGCAAAATAAAATAACCGCCTAGTCGCGGTGGGAGGTCGCGTCGTCCTCTTCGTCGGCGTCATCGTCGGGACCGGCTAGATCGGGAAAATACCCGTAGAACTTTGCCCGTTGCTCGGCGCTTATCCTATCAATTTCGTCCAAGTCTTCTTGACTTGTGTTCATGGAGCGAAACATACGTCGGTGGAGTTGCGCATTTTGATATTGGTCGATGTATAGATCGTCGTAGAATTGTTCGGTGCGCGGAGGACGGTTGGAAGATCCGACTTGAGCTTTTCCGCGACCTCGAGTGGGACGAGAAGAGGAAGGCATTATGTGAGACGGGGGAAGGGACTCGGAGGAAATAGGCACATCCTCACGAGCGGCTTGCGGTGTGGGCTTAGGGCCGACATATTCTTCCTCTTCGAGGGAAAGATGAGTATAGTCGGGGCCGGACACCCGTTTACCAAACCAAGTAATGGTCTTGGCGGTAGTGTCGAATTTTATTGACATTTGGGCAAGATAGGAGGTGTCCCAAATGTGTTTGTCCTTGTTCTTGAACAGGGTTCCACCGGGAACGAGGTTCATGTCTTTTAAGATGGCCGAAATCAAGGCACCGTAAGGTAACCCATTCTTGGATTTCGTTTTTAGCGAATCCATCTTAAAGAATATGAGTGACGCAAAGTCAAGTTTGACTCGGCGATGGATGCACCCTAAAAGGAAGATGTACTCATTGGTAACATCCGTGAAGTTTGAGGTATGGGGGAGGACAATATGGGAGAGGATATGATAGGCTAATTTATTTCGGAAGAGAAGGCCGTGGGCTTTGTTAGAGCGATTGTTGTGGGCGGGATGAAATAGCTTATCTTTGAAATCGGTAAAATTAACGATGTTGAGCATTTCGCAAAGTTCGTCACTTTGCTCGTACACCCCCTCAGCATCGAGGTGTAGAAGATTTCGTAAACGGTCTATACCGTAAACGAAGGGTTGGCCATTAAACGATGAACGCACGCGGAGTGCGTCATCATGACCCCTATCAAGAACTAGGTTATGGTAAAATTCATATACATTTTCAATGAAGAAAGGCTCTTTTAGAGTAAGAATTACGTTGAGTTTTTGGAAGTTTAAATCTTGCATGAGAAGAGGAAAACGTTCAAGAAATAAAGGCATGTCTAATGTAAAGTTAGTCAAGATAGCTCTTTTACCCATTGTAGATGGATAGAGAGGAGGAAGAGAGCCGGAAGAGGCACCGGGGCCCGATGGTGGAGCGGTGGAGGAGCCGGTTCGTCGACCGCGAGAAACACGGGGGCGGCTCGGGGACGGAGGCACGTAGTCGTCCTCATGGTCGTCGACGAGGTGTGGTTGAGCTTTCTTGGTGCGAACCATGGTTGGAATTTTAAAAAAAAATTAGGGTTTTTGAAAAATTCGTATTTTGAAAAAAAAGGGTTTCAAGAAACGGAAGCAATCGATTGTTGATTATAAGGATTAATAAGAGAATTGGGTTATATATATGTAGATATTAGGGATTTTTGATATATTTTGATAGAAAGAGGCGATTTTGGAAGAGAGAGAGGGTGATATAATTGTTGAATGAAATAGAATTAAGGTTTGAAAGAAGTTAAAAGGCTGAAAAACAGAAAAACGATCGGTCGTTTTTGAATTACGATCGGTCGTTTTTGGACAAAATTCTTCCAGTGAGCACACTTAAAAAACGACTGGTCGTTTTTGCAGAACGATCGGTCGTCTGTGTAAAAACGATCGGTCGTTTTTCACAGAGATCGGTCGTTTTTGTACAAAATTCTTCCAGTGAGCACACTTAAAAAACGACTGGTCGTTTTTGCAGAACGATCGGTCGTCTGTGTAAAAACGATCGGTCGTTTTTGCATAGAGATCGGTCGTTTTTGTACAAAATTCTTCCAGTGAGCACACTTAAAAAACGATCCGTCGTTTTGTAATTATGATCGGTCGTTTGCACTTTTCGACACTGATTTGGCAAGAAAAATATATAAATATATATAAAATCAATCAAATATATATATTTATGTTAATTGCACTTATTTATTTATGTTGTTCATTCTACTTTTTATGTTAATTGCACTTATTTATTTACTCTCATACTTAACAAACCAGTTTATCTTCTCAAAAAACAGTATGAAAAAACACTGAGAATAAATATAGATATTTCATCTTAAAAAAGACAATTACTAGCGGAAAAATTAAAATAGTACAAGATACATATTGTCTCGTTTAAGCTACAGCTAAAATCATAAGCGTCGAGCACGTATTGAATACGGACACTTACGACAATCATGTCCTCGCCCTTGACAACTAGAACATCTCATAAGTGCTCGTCTCTCCGACTGATCCATACCATTATGAATACGAGTAGATCTTGGACGACCCCTTTCTCTTAAAAGAGTAACATCCGGAAGAAATAATCTATCACATGAATCCCAATAGTCTTGATGCCGAAGAGGACAAAATTGCGCCGAGTACGTACGTTCGTATGATTCAAGACTGTAATATTTTACTATGTAAGCTTCCCAATCAAGACGGTTTGCAGCGCATACGGAAAACACATGTGAACAAGGGATTCCATCACTCTGCCACTTACCGCAATCGCATTGCCAAAGTGAAAAGTCGACAACTTGAGTATTGCCTCCTCTGGAATTTCTTGAACTTGTACACACGGAATAAACCCCTCTTTCATAATCGAAAGTAACATTGGTATGACCAATGTCCGACCTACGTTTCTCTAAAATTTTGAGGATATTGGGACCATATCTTGTGCCGCTGTTTCTCATCCCGATTACTATCTTTTTCCGCTCGCAAAAATAGTGTACCAACTTATAGAAAATAAGCTGCACAGCAGCAATGATTGGTAAATTACGAGCAGCTTTTAAAACATTATTGAAAATTTCAGCCATGTTTGTGGTCATGTTACCATGTCGCCTCCCTTTATCATGAAAATATGACCATTTTTCCGCAGGCTCTTTTATCAACCATTGATATGCTTCAGGATTCATCACTTTTATTGCTTCCATGATTCTTTTCAATTTTCTTTCTTGTAATTCCCAAATGGCGTTCTCCACTAACTTGTGTAAGTCAGGATCTCCTTTGAAAGCTTTCTTAAAATTATCCAAAAAATGATTTGAACAATATCGATGAACAAAACCTTGACCACGCCAAACTCCTCTCACTGCACTTAGAATACCAGCATGTCTATCCGAAATTAGACAAATATTCACGCGCTCTTTAATCACATGTCGCATAATGTTACAAAGAAAATAGCTCCACGAAATTGTACTCTCCTCAGCAACAAATGCACAACCAATGGGAAAAACATGATTATCTGCATCCGATGTCATGGCCAACAAAATCTTACCTTTATACTTCCCATATAAGTGAGTAGCATCAATAGCGATAACCGGCCTACAATACTGAAATGCATCAATAACGGCCTTAAATGTGAAGAAAAATCTGTTCAATACCTCACCCACTGGATTTCCTACCACATCGTAAACTGGGGTGGTCTCATAAGAAGCTACGGTACCGGGATTATACTTTTGAAGCGCTTTCATAAATTTAGGTAAAATCTTATACGAGTCTTCCCAATTACCAAATATCTCTGCGATTGCTTTTTGTTTACCTAAATAAGCTTTTTTGTATGAAACTGACATTTCAAAGCGGGCATTCACAATCTCTTTAACTAATAAAATCTTCATCATAGGATTAGTTGTGATGGCATTTCGAATGGTTTGGGCAACAAGATTGGAATCTAACTGTGGATGATCAGTTGTAAGCTCGGCATGAATGCATGTATGAGGACCGTTGTACACCGACACTTCAAAAAATCCATGTTTCTTTCTTAGTGAAGCTCGTAGTTTCCATTTGCATTTTTGAGTTTCGGCCAGTTTACAACGAATTTCCCAAAATTTTGCCTTCGAACTTTTAGTGCAAAAATGGATGTTACGTTTGATTGACCAAAGTTTTATTCCCTTTTTCAACATTTCTTTATCCCTAAATAAAAGACCAATAAAAGGATCATTAACTTGAGGATCCCAAAATCCAGGATACATCATATAATTTCGTCTCTGGTTACTATAATTTTCTTGAGTGTCGAACGGTTCATTAAACAAACTTGACATTGGTTGATGCATAGGAATTTCATCGGGAATAGTATTATTCGGCAATTGTGACCCACTTGATTGGTCGTTTTCATCCTCATCCATATACAAGCCCATTTCAGATGATAATTCTTCGTACTCAACTTCTTGTACATTTTCTTCGTCATCGTCAGACTCGTTTTCGCTAATATTGACGTCCGGATCTTCATCCTCTGGTTCATCCCCAAGTTCTATCGACCAACCAATATTATCTGCCAATCGACACACTGCATCCAAATGTGTCAAATCTGGTTCGTTGTTCTTAGAATATACCTCTGGCATTGGCTCTTGTCGAATGGGTGTTCTACTTGATGTACCGATTTCATTAGTGGAAAGAATATTATAATACAACCCGTAATCTTGATCAGAAGAGTAAACTTGCTCAATTTCAACATATAACTCTACAAACGTTCTTCCATTTTCTTCTATTAACTCAAGCATGGTTTCCAACGAATCATTATCATCAACAGCCAATCGCATATATTTAAACTCAGTAAGTGTAGTCAGATATGGATAACGACATGTTAAACTCAAACGATTTGAAGTCGATGATACATCAAGTACCTTAAACAATTTTTCCAAAAATTTGTCATATGTCGTGTTTCTAGATAACTTAAAAATTTTTTTATAAGAAATATCATAAGATAACCCCTCGCTAATAGTTTCCATTATCGTACCTCCCCAATAACACATAATTGTAGGATTTTTCATTTCGATAACCACACGGTAAAACTATCAATTTTACTCAAATAATACTCCAACAACACAAAATATTGAGCTTTTACCTGTTTTGGAAGAGATCTGAGATTTGCCCTAAAATGATCTAATAGCTCTGTTTTTTTTATTTTTACAGTGGTCTGGGAAATGAGATGAGTTTTTTTAAATAGGAAAGTATTTCACAATAAAAACGACCGATCGAAATGGCCAAAACGACCGATCGTTGTTGGTCTGAAAAACGACCGATCGAAATGGTAAAAACGACCGATCGTTTTTGGTCCAAATTGTTCCAGAGAGTTAATGATAAAAACGACCGGTCGTTTTTATCATTTCGATCGGTCGTTTTTCGAAAGTAGACCATTTTGGGAATATTACAGAAAGATAGCCCATTCTGGTATTTTGGGCAGGTCACTGTACCATTTTGGCAAAAAACTCCGAAAATTGAGACAAGGAGAAAGAAACAGACGATTTAAGAAAAATAAAAACACGAATTTAGTAAATAATATTACACAGGTGAATTGAAAGCATAATATATATATATATATGGATAAATTAACAAAACATATATACGCACATTTAATTTATTCAGAAGAATTAATTAGGTCATTGTGAAATTGATTAAATGCATTGGTTTCTATTTCAAGAAAACATGTTTACACGAAGGAATTCACGATGGATATCTCTTTATAAAACACATGCTCGATTATTATCTAGACGATGTGGAATGATTACTCTAACATGCTTTCTTTTTCAATTTCCAAAACTAAAAGACAAAATTACTAGAATATCGAAAGATTATAACTCACAGTTAAGCAGCCTATACATAGCTCAATCTGAAGTATAAACAGTTTTCTTAATTATGGTTGTTTTAGATCAACGATAATTAAGAAAAACTTGCAGTTAACGTCGAAATATTGTTGTTGTTTTAAATATATCGGATTATTTTGCAGATGAGTCTGGAAGATTTTTGTGACGAACTTGAAGAGTTTCTAGAAACATATTCTGATGATGAAGAAAAGGACGACTTTGGCAACGATTCTCATAGGTACCGTAATAATCGCATAATGTGGGCTTTTGTTTAGTTTATTTATTTATCTGCTATGGTATTAGTATATAAAGATTGAATGATTTCTCTATTTTTTTGGTGGAGAAAAATGTCTCAAGATATTCAAGAATGAAGAATTTGATTGTATATTTGTATCATTGAATATGTAGAATATTTATTACTTTTTCTCTATGTACCTATGGTTGTAATCAGTGACAGAAAATGTTAGTTTTTTTATCATACTATTAATATAACCAAACCAAAGAAAAATTGAATCTGTCCAATTTTGTCAAAATTTTCTAAAAATACTCTATTTTAATAATTACCAATATACATAATCTAATTAATTAACTATTTGTCCTCACTATATTTTTCTAATTACAAATGTATCATAAATTAATTAACAATTCGTTTTAACCTCCATAACTATAATAAATGATAACAAATTTGAATATTATGTTAAAAATAAAATATATTACGAGATTTATGTCATTACGCGTCTCACACGTAACGTGTGGGTAACTTTTACTAAAATATATATATATATATATATATATATATATATATATATTGGCTATAATGTGTTCAAAATACTGGTTAGGCTTTCCCCTGTAATTTTTTACTTGGTATTAACTATATTAACTATTAAGGAATATTTCAAAAGAAGTTTATTAATATTAGGCGTGTTTGGCAATTGGCACTACCTTAGATTTTTTACTTTTAGGTGACTTATAACTACGATAGATTGAATGAGTTTTCTATTTTTTTTGGTGGAGAAAAGGTCTCAAGAATCAAGATATTGAAGAAATTAAGGAGTTTATGTAAAGGTAAGGTTTTAGTCATGATATTTAAGGCTTAGGAAGCTAAGAAGCTTATTTTTTGTTTGATAATTAGTAACCCTTCTTTGGAGGTAAACTTGTTTCGCAGGCGTCAGGGTTCGAATCTTGGTGGTGAGCATGGTATACTTGGGTACCAACCACTTGGACCAGCCACTTTTGCTCAGCTAAGAAGCTGAGTAGGGAGCGGTAGTTGTAAAAAGATGTCTGTACTTCATTCTAGTTGGAAATAGTATTCTGGTTGTAAATGTTTTCGTTTTCAGGTGTGGGGAAACCATAAGGAAAATCTAATCCTTATGGATAGATACCATTACTTCACTTCGAGTCGTCAACAATTGGGACACAATCGTAAGTCTCATTCTCAGTTGAGAAGTGATGAAAATGAGGCGAATGGAAAACTGGCTAACATACTTAAAAGTACGATACACGAGAGGTTCTTTGACTTGGTACTTCCTTCCTCCCATGTCCTTTAAATTTATGATTTCTTTTTATTCAATTAATATTTAATAATGTCGGTGTGTTTTCGTGCAGGAGCATGGGCCGGTTTTCAATAAAGATGTAAAAAAAGGTAACTTTTATATCATGACACGAATACATATACGATTAAGGTCTAATTAGTGACCATTAGTCACAAATTAATGAGTCCATAGTAATTGGTGTGTTTAGATCCTTGCAGGTATGAAAAACCGATGGTGAGCCGAATCTCAGATGATTAATCACAAAGAGCTTTATAGAAATTTTTGGATATGTTTTGTTAATTTATCTTTTAATATTGTGAATGAAGAAGCTCTATGATTTCCTGTAACTGAAAAGGCCAAAATGACTCGCCACATGGGCCACACCGATTTGCCAATCAACACGACAATACAATCAGTGTTCTTCGATGAGGTTTATGACCACTCAATGATAAAGGTGTTATTTGCCCAATTTGTGAAAAAAATATATATACTTGGAGACTCGCAAGGAACTAGGTGGAGATGGAGACTACGACTCTCGCATTTTGACAAAATTGAAGAAGAAATAAATTTTTCTTCATATTGTGACCAAAATCTTATCGAGTAAACGTTTCAGCCCTTCTCATACTACGAAGAAATCATTCACCAAGTATGAGCAC
Organism: Primula veris; assembly: GCA_963682055.1. Classification (NCBI taxonomy): domain Eukaryota; kingdom Viridiplantae; phylum Streptophyta; class Magnoliopsida; order Ericales; family Primulaceae; genus Primula; species Primula veris. The sequence goes on along the minus strand of OY821750.1, from coordinate 32,766,106 downwards.
CTCCCATTAAAACTTACTGGTCGATACAATCGTGATAAACCATCTGATTGCAAACAAGTAGTAAAATACTCCATAACAAGAAATACAGAACTATTAGAGTAAAATCTAACCAGTTTGAACTATTATTTCAAAATAAATTTTACAAGGCCATCATAATGCAAACTGGTATTTGATATTTCATTCATGAATTTATAGGTCAGTCAACCGAACCTGCTGCGAAGTTTCAATCGTATTTTAGCACATTCTACTAATACTGTAATAAATTTCTTTCTCAGAAGTTTTCTAAAGACGGACAGTTTCCTTAAATTAGTACTTGATGTCCTTAAATTAGTACTTGATAATCTAACACACATGCACGCACACGCCCACAGACACGCATGACTGTAACAAATTTCTTTCTCAGAAGATTTCTGAAGACGGACAGTTTTTTTAAAATGCAAGAATCGATTCACACACACACACACACACACACACACACACTAACTATAGCTATATCTTTAGCAAGAAACTAATTCGGATACTCAGGTTCATCATACGATGTAAAGCATATAACATAACAACGACCATGTAAAAAAACAGGAATTTTAAACTAGATGAACCTAATTTATTTGCTCAAAAGTTGAAATAGAATCTAAAGATAGAGGCGAAAATTCACTACTAAACTTTAAAATCAAAACAAATTCATCAATACAACCACCTTAAAGGATTCTGAATGTGTCGTCAACTCAACAGCACAAATACACTACGGGTGGTGTTAACCCAGATTCACAAATAAAAAGCGTAAAAACAAAAACAACCCTAGGGAGCACAACAATAACGAGGGTGTTAAAGGTACGCGCTTTACAGGCAACTGTACAAGAAGACTAAAGAGAGAGGTGTCTTCGAGACTCCTGCAAATAATTAAAAAACCCATATGCAGTTTTCGACAATAGTCAGAAAAGCCAAAAACTAGCAAAAAAGACTAATCGGCACTTCATTTAACCAAAATAGCCTTCACCATGTCTCTCCCTTCATTCGTCGTCTAACTCGACAATCTGAGCCCTTCTCTCAGCTGCTTTCTTCCTTATAAAAAAGCCCCACCTCATAGCAGCCTTGATTTTCAACCAACCTACGACTGCTTTTCCAGATTTTCCACTATTGTCGTCGAAACTGAAATTAGGTAGAGGCGATTGCATAAACGAAGAGAAATTATACCCATCATCAGCTCCGTTAACAGATCCTTGACCACCCATACTGAATAACCGAAGCAAATGTTGCATGTCTTCGTTCTCAAGCATCTCATGGCTTCTCATACGTATCTCCTCTTCAGACAAAAAGTCGTCAACGCCCTTATCGCGATTGTTTGACCAATCGTCAAAAGAGTTAACATCGGTATTTTGAACTGATGGTTGAATAGGTTGAAATGAAGTTGATGATTGAGGAGGACCGAGGGCAAGGTTCATTCTGTTATCGTATCTGTTAATTTGGTTCTGTTGTTCATGAGATGCAAAGAGATTGTTGTCATAGTGGGGACGAGGATCGGGATTCACGAATTGCGATTGATTTGGGTAGTAACCTGAAACACAGACAAACATGGTTAATAAACACAGTAAAGTAATATGACCTCCTTATCAGCAAAAGTCTCATAATTGGTTTTTTTATTTGATTTGGATCCCATAGTTTCAGTTGCAGTACTATTTGTCCTCATAGTTTAAATAAAGTTACAGCTTTATAGTTTCGAGTGACTTTTCAGTAAACCGAGTGCGTTGATGTTGTGGTTGACCAAAGTTCTACACAAAAAGACGCATGTATGGTCACTAATACAAGTAAAATGGAGAGTAGAATGTGGAGACAGTGGCCATACAAGTGTCTGTTTATCCGTTTCATCAATGCTCCTGGTTCACAGAATAGTTTCTTTATAGTTTCAATTGCAACAGTATTGGTCCGCCGTAGTTTCAGCAAGTTACATTGGTGACATTGGACCAATAGTGTTTTAACATGGTGACCAGTGGCCAGTCACCAGTGAGTAATCTATTTGAATATTGGGGACTATTAGAGTACCTATCTCACTCACACTATGAGGAGCAATAGTATTTCAGCAGAACCAAATAAAACTTTCTACGTAATGGGGACCATTAGGGTTTCAATGGTAACTAAGGGGGTCAAATGGAGATTTGACCTAGGGTATTGAACATTGCCATAGTTCACCCTAGAGAGAGCCAGAGAGAAAAGAAGAATCTACCTCCGTTTAATAGACTAGATTCCACTGGCAACTGCTGGGGAGGAACTGAAACAGGCAAACGCGATTGAGAAAGCTGATTTTCCATGTGATTATTAGAATAATCTATTGAAGATATTGGAATTTCATTACGAGATGCAATCGATTTCTTTGTTTGTTTAATGCTCAATAAGGATTTTCCGTCATACTCCACAACTTGATTCCAGTTCTCATATGCCTTCTTCATTAATGTATCTACATAAACCTGCAGAAATGAATTCCAAAGGTATTAGACATAGACAATTCTCCACGTTTGTGTTGCTTGTGTTTCACCCTTGTTTGTTTGCAGCTTTTAAACTCGGTTCTTATTTTTCTGCTTCATAAGCTGAACTGCTTTGGTTGCTCAGCTTAAACGCAGAGATTTTCTGATTTTTTTTCATGAAAAGGCTAGAAGCTTAAAGCTGGATGAAAACAACTTTTTTCTTAACATAAAATTACATTTTATTTGCTTTAAATCTGCAACCAAACAAGCCCAAATGTGATATATTGTAGCAATAACAGCTAAGAAGGCCAATGATATCATAGCCATCTTCACCCAAATCTTAATTATTAGTTACAGGCTTTATAGCACGCGTCTTTGGAAAATCAAGAGTTACAGCAAAAGGGCATTAGCTTTACAAACCTTTTGGCTATCTGAAAGGGTGTCAGCGGGATAATATTGTTCACCAGATATGAGACCACTCAATTCATAAATGTGGTTGAAAACAACACCAACATTTCTAGCATCATCAGGATAATACACATAAAGTTTCCCACTCAACACACAAGTCTTTGCGTGATCGATAAGAGCCTCCCACATTTTATTCGACATACCACTACCAAGAATCTGCAACAATCAGAAAAATTAGCAACAAGCAGACACACACACACACACACACACACACACACATAAGCATGAACTCGCTTAAGCTTTATTCAGTTGCAGCTTACAAAAACACTTTTTTTGTTTTGCTTTATGGCTAAAGCTGGATTAAATTTTGTAGACCGGCTAAAAATCTCAGAGCTCTTTTTGCTTTTTAGCCTGAACAATCTAAAAGCTTTAGGGTCTGTTTGGCATCCTACTTTTTGGTCAAGAAGCTGTTTAAAAAAACTATGAAAAAAATATAGCTTGCTTTGAGTGTAGTGTTTGTAAACATCTTACAAAACTAGCCTTCATCAGGATTCGTGTTCTTTTCGCTTGGAAACGCGGAAAAAGAAAATGACTGTAGGGAGTAAATGTGACAAACCCATGAGGGTATTTTGGTCTGAATGGACAATATTTCACTAAAAAAACTAAGCTAGAAATTTAAAATTTTGAAATCCTACATTTTTAGCATTTGAGCTTTTTTATATTAAAAAAGCTTCTGCACTAGCCACCCTTAGCTCTTTGAAGCAAAAGGCAACAAGAAAGGTAATCCCGAAAGCTGGATAACCTAGCTTTTCTTTTAAACCTAAAAAACCACAGTTAATCAGCTTTAAGGCTGCAACCAAAACAACCCTTAATTAACAATCAAACCAAGCATATACTCACATTGCGGAGCTTTTGAGAGTCTCTAACAACAAGTCGAAGAAAGTCTTCAACTGTAACTATTCCAGCACCTGTTAATCTCTTATGAAATGACCCATCTTTGCCGATTTTCTCTAACCTCCACACTTCATCATTTAAAGCTGGAGGATAATGCTTTTTGTACACTGCACAAGAAAAATGAAAACATTATACAGCATCCACATCGGCCTCTTCATCACACTCTAAAATTAACCTGCAAAATCTACTTTATTAACTTTAGCTATCCACCAACATTTATACAGTATTTTAGTCTCTCTACCAAGCTCTCTAAATACTATTTATAACTTTAGTAATGTGTTTTCGACAAATTCTTCCATATATATTATTAAAATAGTGAGGCATGTCGAGAGAAAATAAGAAAACACTGCTCCCTCCACCCCATAAAGATGGGCTTCCTGTGCTTTTTCCTCATAGTCCTCAATTATAGGCCACTTTCTATTTTCAAATTAGTATTAATTGCTTAGTGTACATATCCACCCCTATCAATCAAGTTGGCATTTTAATATACAAGTCACCATAATTAAAAGTAAAGGGTACAATAGAAAATAGCATATTTTTACTATAACAACCGTTTATTAATAGAAGTGAAAATTATGTGGGGATATCTTTATGGGAGGGATGGAGTATATTCATTCATTTCAACTCTCAAATCTCCATTCTATATTCATCGAACTTATTACATAAGTATACGCTATTTTGATTTAAGAGAGGGCAAACATGACTATTTCTTTAGAAGCAGAGAAGATCAAAAGGAGATTTATCTAAGAACTTACATTCTCCTCGGTGATCTTTGACAGTAAAAGCCTCAGTCTTTGCCTCGCGTATACGTATCCCATCACAAAAACCAGAAGCAACTTTAAGCCCAAGCCTAAATTTCCTACTCCTTATCCAACTAGAATTGTCTGTAAAAGTAAGGTCGCCAATCGTTCCCACACCTTCTTTAAGGGTCACTTGTAAATCCCCATGCAATAGCGGCCTTTTCCCTTCTCTCTCTTTCACCACGTGGCTTTCAAATTCTTCTTGGGTCCACCCTTCGTCATCTTCATTATTGAAATCTCCTTCTAAAACGACAATGTCAAGTTTAACCAGGGACTCGGGTCCAGTTGTTACTACATGCCTTGTATTTGCGTCCAGTAGGACAATATGTATTGTGGCGCCTTGTTCTCCCTCGACTTTCCCTCCTGTGAAGAGGGGGAGAGAGAGTCTTGACTTGAAATGAAGCTGCAGATTTCGCCCATCGGGTCCCTCTATTCTCTTGGGAGAGGTTCTGAAAGGGAATTAGAGGAGGTGAGAGACTTGACAGGAAGACAAATTATGAAGTTACAGTAAATTAGACACAAAGACATAGTCCGATAATAAGTTTCCTCATTTCAGTAAGATACACTGGTTTAATCCCTTCATGTGAATCATGTGGAGACCAATATTTTTATACATTGGGCCTGCTTACAACCTAATTAAAATGCAGAGATCATTACCGTAACTTACTCAAACTACGGGGACCAGTAGCGTGCCAATTGAAACTATGACGACCAAATAAATTTTTTAACTAAAGTTGGGGGACTATTAGTATTGCAAATGAAACTATGGGGAATGATATAGGGGCCTGGTCCAAAGTCTAGGGACTATCATTGTACATCACCAAAAAATTTAGGCTGACATTTCCAAATATGGCGTAAACTATTTACGCGGTCCTACCTTTGCACGTTACTACTTACTATAAAAAAAATAATAGCCTAAACTATAAAAATGTGCCAAAACTTGAGGGATCCTACAGCAATAACAACATTAAAAGAAGGTCAACGGGAACGGAATGACTAAACACGCACATGATTACATTTTTTAAATCATTTTGTACTGCAGATCTAAGTTTAAAAAAGCAAACAAACCTTCCACCACCAAGTCTAGCAGGGCCTAACTTCGCCAAAGCACGCTCCACTTCTTCGCTAACCTGTTTAAACACCAACAGCAGGGTGAGATTTCTTGTACTAAATGAAGTTACAACGATATAACCATCAAATCAATGAATAATGAGAAGTTAATGCATGAGCTGCTTAAAAAAAAGAAAACTAAAAGGTCGGTGTAGGTTCTCTACTTACAGAATGCAAATAAACAATTAGCAATTTAGTGTAACATGCAATAAATTCTACGACCATCAGTTCTTGTAACCCTACATGATATACAACTATAAAGGGAATATGTGCTCTTACCACCCTACGAAGAATAGGTTCCAAGGATGAACAAAGTTTCTGCAGACTATCCACCTTCAGTGCTTCAACTATAACACTGCAGGAGACAAAAACACTTCTAAGAAAACTGATTTGTTTGTTTTTCTACTCTATTTGGAAAGAGAGAGATAATCTATTAATAAGTACACCACAAAACAAACATAACATAAATTAGCAAAAAACAGAGAAAGTTTCTGAAAAGGAGAATAAATAACGACTACTCAGATATGCACCACAAGAGGGTAAGATAGAAGAATCAACCCTCTCAAACCAAACAAGACCAAGATAGTATGTATATCTGCATCTGGACGAGGTACAAAATTAAGAAAGACTATATTAGAAGAAAGGTTTTCCGAATTGAGTGTTAAAAAAGGAAACTAGCCATATCATAATGCAACTAAAAACTGTGATGGAAAAAGAAACGTCGGACGAAATTCATCTAGAAATACCCAACAAAATGCTCGTGAGAAAGATACTCTAACCTTTTTTTTATTCCTATGTCCGCTTTCTCACTTTTCTATAATTTCCAAGTTCCAATACAACACCTTAACCAGCATATGAAAAAAGAACTCTTCCTTCCAGTTTTTCTTAGGGAATTAATCAATGAGCAAAAGAGTACTGAAGTAAGCCTGACATACTGAAGTTATGTAAAGTAGTATACAGTACATTAAATGCGATAATCTGGTGAAATGAACATATGATCCTCGCATCATAAATACCAAAAGGTACAATCTTTCAACGTTATCAATGCTAACCAATAAGGAAGCTTTGTCTTCCCAAAAATATGTATGAACATAATTTTATTTTCTTAGACCCAAGAATGAAGAATGAATTTAGCTGATTCTTCTTTTCATCGTCACCTAGTTTTCTTCACCCTATTTCTTAACTTCCAGTAAATTTATTTCCATAAATTATAAAAGCACACTTTTATTTACTCATTTCCTCATCACCTAGTTTTCTTCACCCATCCTTCATATCTCCCAGATTAAACTAATCACCAAATATTGTAAAAGCACACTCAATATTACAACAATGTAAACATAGTTACATAGTATACAACAACATAAGATAAGAAAACAATCAAATGATCCACGCTTGTTTAGTTGAATTTAGGTTTTTTGCTTATAAGCTTATTTCATAGTCTTATATAAGCTTAGCTATTTTCTAAATGTTTGTCACCAAACAAACCATCAATATCATAACCAGAAGGCCCATACTTTAAATAACATGCCCAAATCAAAAGGCTAACATGTTCATCGCAAATAAAGAGCAATTTCATCATCAGAGAGCAATACAAGAATCCAAAAACCCTAAATTACACTTTTTAAAACATAATTTTACACTTTACTAAACTCTCCTACACTAATCACATAACTGCAAACTACCCAATACAAAAGATAGCATTTTTCATCACAGAGAAGCACCGATTTCATCATCCCATATCAAAAATACAAAAACAAAAAAAATTGTAGATTGCTGACCTGGCCAATACAAAACTCTCCTACATCAATCACATAATTGCAAACTACCCAATACTAAAGATAACATTTTTCATCACAGAGAAGCACCAATTTCATCATCCAATATCAAAAATACAAAAAACAAAAAAAAAAACATAAATAGCTGACCTGGCCAAAGCCGGCCTCTTACGCTCGGGCTGATCATCGCCTCCTCCGCCACTTCCATCACTGCTACTCTCCAAAGCCCGTTTCCCCCTCATAGAATTAGTCCTTTCCATATACCTAGTCTGCATCTTCTCTCTATATATATATGTATATACGATTATACGTATATATGTATATATCTACCTCAGCAGATCTCCAACTACAAAAGTAAGCAAAACCCAGATACAAAACTCAGATACAAACAAAATCCATATTACAAACATGGAAATATACAAAACCCATAAATTAAACACAATAAATAACCAAAACCCAGATGTTAAATACAAGAAATAAGCAAAACCCAGTTATAAAACCCCCAAATATAAACAAAACCTGTATATTATTAAACACAAAAAAACAAACAAAACTCAAATATAAACAAACCCCAGATATTAAATACAAGAAATAAGCAAAACCCAGATACTAAAAACAATAAATAGACAAAACCCAGATACAAAAACACAAATATAAATAAAAAAAACCCAGATATTAAACACAATAAATAAACAAAACCAGTATACACACACAAAATTAAACAAAACCCAGATACAAAAACCCAAATATAAACAAAACCCACAAACCAGATCTACAAATTAGTTCTCCAACAGTGATTAATTGAGATAAAAATATGATCTTGATATAAATTAACAACTGGGTACTGATGATGATAAAATCTATATGTATATCTATAAATATAAATATAAAAATATAAATACATATTTTTAAAGATAAATAAGAGTTAGAGAGTGAGCTTGACCTGTAAGAAGAAGTCCACTTTGACGACTATCAGTGTAATATTTGTTTCTCTCTCTATATCTATATATATATATAAATCTATATATATATATATGTATCTATATTTATATTTATGTGACAAAATATATATATATATATATATATATATATATATATATGTAATTAAATACTATATATGTGTCTAGTTGTTAGTGATGATCCTTGTAGATTTAATGAGATTTTGGTTTTGGTTTTCTTAACTTTTATTGTGACATTAATAAGTGAGCTTTTGAGGAAAATATCACTTTCTAATAAAAATGTGTTTTTTATTATATAAAAAATAAAATAATGTAAGTGAATTTGTGTTTTTTAAGCTCATAAAGCTAAGCAATATTGAGTTTAAAGCTTATTTTTTATTTTCTTTTATTTTCATCCTCAAATATGACTCGTTAAGTCGATATACTATAAAGCTAGCTTATGAAAAAAATTGAGCTCATTTGGAACTTAATTGGTGATTATGGTGGTAGAGAAACCTCCGTAATTATAATTTTTTTTATTTATATCGCATGTTTTTTTACTATAATATCTTAAAAATAATGATTTGACGGCTGTCATGATTAACTTTCACTTATGTTATTTATCAAGTAAATTTGACACCCGCTTTACAATTTTTAGATTCAGATGTACTAAAAAAGCAACTACATGCTAGATTTGATCCATAATCAATATCAATGGTTTTATTATTGATATCTTCAAACTAAATGTTTAAATCTACGATTTCTAGCGTTCTAGCGATATTATGTTGCTTCCACTTTTTTTTTTTTATATATATATTACATTAAATTCATCCATTAGCATTCCAAATTCTATTCATCATGGAGAAAGTTTAGAAAGCTGATAAAAAAAATCCTAAAAGTTGAATCTTTTATAAGGATTTTTTTTGTTTGTGATATGAATATGAGTCGTGTTCTAAAAGGTACGCCTAGACGGTAGACGGAGCATATAGGCCTAAGAAATTAGGCAGATTAAGCATATTTTATGCAAATTAGACAGCACCTAGACGATGATTAGGAGTTAGGCGACCAATTTCGCATAAAGTCCGTATTGCACATTTTAGAACATATCCACTTAAAGTCTAAAACATGGTTTCTATATGAATTCAATATTTTAAAATAAGAGACTTCAAATAAAATTGAGTCTAAAGTAGGGTGATATATATTGTAATATATATAAAAATCTTTTTCATTAGCCTCACTTTTTGGTCGAGGTGTAATAAGCAATTTCGACCATTGGATTATAAAGTTAGATGACGGCTTATTAACTTGATTTGCCATGTCACGTTTTCAATTAACTCATAAATCCTTCTTGCTTATCCTTATTTCTTATAAATAGTAATAAATTAATTAGTTAAACTTAGTGTAGTATTCAAATTAAGTTTCATTTTATGTACTAAAACGGAATTGCTACCCTTCTTGCTTATTTTGTAGTAAATTCTTTTTCCAATATTTATGTATAGCCAAATATATTTGAGTATTAAGTGAAAACTTGAAAACTTGGAAACACGAATTCTTTCTTCATCATCAACCGAATCAAGGTTCGCGACCGAGGATTCTATTTTATCATCAATCCAATTCTTGCTCACGTTTCTTTTATTTGCTTTTTTCATCAACTTATTTATGTTATTAATTAAATGTTCCGTATTTCATGGGAAATTGATTTTCGAGAAGTTTTGAACGTATATAAAACTCAAAAAATTTAAACAGAAATATAATATTTAGCCAAGTTCAAACATTTAATTTCACCCACAATTTCATATATTTATTCAAAAGTTTAATAATAGTCATCATGGATTTTACAATGCATTTGGCTTTAATTGTGTTTTTAGTTTTGATTCATACATTTGCCGGTTCTAGAATGGACAACTATACTTATTTCCTCTTTAATTAACTTCTAACAAAATTTTCGTAACGATAACATCTCATCATACTTCTACTTAGCCGTCCATTAGTCGTATTATAATGAATGCATTGGGCATAAGAAATAAAGGTGGCTAGAGTCGCAAAGATGGTCGAATGTTCGACGATCCTTAACCCTTTAAATATCGAAAAACAAACAAATTAAATCTAAGAGCGTTTCGCTAAAAGGTCCTAGACTCTTATCTATTGGCTCATTTTCTCTAATCCTGACCTTTTATCATTTGTTTATTCTTAATCAAAACCTAACCTTAAACTAATCAAAGCAGATTTATCAACAAGTCAACCAAACGAACCTTGTCTAACCACCACCATTAATTTTTATACATCAAATTGACAAAATGAACCTTGGTGAAAATGCTTAATTGAATTTCTCAAGAAAATACTTTTTTTTTTCCTTTTTCCTGCACAAACACATATAGATAACATCCTTAAATTGACAATTTGTATATATTTCCTAGTTTTCTATTTTTTGTCATTTTTACTAGCTTTTCCACTAACCAACATGGTCCCCCTTCTTTTTCTAATCCTAATTTTGTACAAGTGATAAATAACACTAATAATTGGACTATATCCATTTGAGAAAACCTAATGAGTAGGATACCTCACCAACAATTAGTACTATATTAAAGACATTATGGTTGGCTACTAGCTAGGGTAGTAAACCAAAACTATAAGGCTAATACATACATCAACCAAAAATGGTTTAACCCTTGTTTTTTGTTTTCTTTTGAGCCGCAAACACTACCGAACGGAGGAGGGTTAGGCAAACACCTACCTGTATTAAAAGTTGAAATAACAAAAACTACATATTATTGCAACGCTTTAACTCATCCCTTTTTGCTTGAAAACTGACTACATTACGTTAACTTAATAACCGATATTTTGTTTAACCTACTTTTTTTCTAAACTTCAAAAGTCTAGCTTATTTGCTTAATTACACAAAACAAGCTCCAAAAATGTCAAGATAAGTTTGGTCCATTTCCATCAACATAAAGACTTCAAAACTATGCAGGGAGAAAAGGACAGCGAAAAACTAAGAATAACTGCTAACTCGATTTCTCATCATAAAATTCAAATAGAGAGCTAATATTTAACTATTAACATGGCAGCGCAACATACCCTTGGAAGGTACATACTATGCTGTTCTGTTTAATGTTTCAGAAAATGAAGTAAATAGAAAAATAGAAAAATTATTCTGGGAAAAAAGAGAATGGTAAATTTTAACATCTACTTGGTCTGACCAAATTCCTCTAGCCTAGCGTAAAGTTTCTCGAGTAATTGGTGACATATTTGAGGAGAAGTACAAGGCCCACACATGAGGTAAATAACGTTACCGAGGGGTCTCATATAAATTCCATCTGCTCTGAGATTCTTCAAAAGAGAGCCAGCATAAACCGATCCATATCTGTATGTGATCCAACAATGTAATTAGATACACAAACTAATAACCATGCTTCAATATCGATATGATTGTTTCTAAAACCAATATGATACATCGTTAGACGAAAGCCATATTACTGTACTTCTTTAGCAAGAAATTTAAGAGGTTAATCTCCTTGGTTAATAAGGCATAACGCAAAATTCGTACATACCACGTGAGGCCTTTGATACGGACTATGGTTATGTAGATTGTCATTTAATATCATGCACTGTTAATATGAACGAGTAAAGTGAGAAAGATCACCCCCTTCTACTTATTGCAAAATGAGCTTCCTATTTTTAATTTTATTTTGCTAATTTCTCAAAATATAAATGATGGGATCATACCCCGCATTAGAGCCTTGTGCTCGAAGTTCTAGAGCAAAGAGTGTTCCAAGCACAACAACCCTATCGACTGTTGGATGGGCTGAGATCTGCTGCACTAAGTCCTTATCCCACAACTACACCAAAAAGCAATTAAGAATATTATATCAAAATCCTCAATTTTGAAACCTGGTTTAATTCCAGGGAATAACAAGAAAATTCAAAATTCAAAATTCTGGAAAAATGGAAAAAGAGAGTTACCTCCCTCAAAACCCTTTTATCGGTAGTTAAGTTGGCGTTCGTTTTAGAGTCCTTGAACCATTTTATGGATTTAGCAGCAGCTGTACATCCCATTGCATGTGCAGAGTACGAGTGCCCGTGTAACAAAGCCTTGAGCTGAATGAGACACAAATACGACAATTCCGAACTTAGTGGCATAAATAAAAGGAATTTTTCAATACAGGAATACATTAGGACAACTGCATGCTCACAAATGGAAAGTATAAGGTTAGCAATTTAACACCCCCTAATGATTTTTTTTCTATTTACACCAAGTGTACTAAATCACCGAGAAACAAAACTTTTAAGTATATAACTGTTGATTGACTCATCTTTTTCTGAAACATAAATTTCCTCTCCTAATATTAAAATTTAGAACTATAGTCAAAAAAAAGTTAGAAGGAATACTTGAGATCAAAACGAATGAGTTTACCTTTGAATCTCCAACGAAGGCATCGAAAACAGCACTAGTTGCCAGCGTGGCAGACAAGGGTATGATACCACCGGTCATCAGCTTAGCATAACATGCAATATCAGGTTCACAGTGGAGTAGCTCTGCAGCAGACTGAAACAGAATATATAAGAGAAAAACACAAACACTAAAGGGAAATTTTATTACTATTTCGGGGACTAACCTCAACTCCCAGGCGCCAGAAACCAGTAAAGACCTCGTCGAAAATAACTGGTATATTCCGACTTTTGCATTCATTCACAAGCACACGCTGGAAAAGTGGATCGACCATAACCATTCCACCCGCACCATGTATAACTGCCAAAAAGGTTTATCCTTTGAGTAATGTATCATTAAATTTATCTCAACTCAATCAAAACAAAGATTTTTATCTCAACTAATCAAAAAACAATGATTTTTATCTCAACTCAGATCCACAACCTAGCTTATACAACTCAGTGTAGTTGCACAAACTTGTTTTTAATAAATCTGTCTCTATTTGAGGTTTTCAATCATGGTTTATTAGCAGGTCAATGAGGTTATTTGTTAAATGGTATCAAAATTTAAACTGACAGACAACATGTGGGAAAGCAACATGAGCTAAAAGAATAAAGTTTCATCGTACAAATAATAGGTGCAAATCATAAAACTATGAAATCTCATCGTACAACTATTATTAAGTTTGTAGGCAAAAAAATTATAGACCAAGATCACCGCAAGCCTATGATTGATCATCGACTGCCGTGACCATGAAAGTTTTACACTAAAAGTCTAAAACTGATATTAAAAATTTCATTGTACAAAACACTATCCAACAATCAGAATAGTTCTTAATTAAGGATTAGGTAGTAGTACCTGGTTCAATAATTAATGCCCCAATATGGGTAAAACCTCCTAATCCTGCATGAAGTGATAACTGCTGTAATATATAAGCTAAGTAGCTGTCAGCTACGCTTGAATGGTCTCTGTTCTGCTTGAAAACTTCATCCCGTGTGCTAAAAGCTGTTGAGAAGAAATAGTTAATTAGATAATCAGAAGACAAGTCAGAAAAGCTATACGTAGACATTTACTTACATGTATCTTCTGCTTTCACAGACTGTGAATGCATTCTTTCCGGCAAAGTAAGTTTCCAAACACCATGGTGCATAAAAACAGTTGGAGGATCTATAAAAAGCCCTCTTCCCGAGTACCTGAAATTTTAATCCTGATGAATAATATTTGAAAAAGTTCCAGATTCCTAGCTAAATTTTTTACAAGATTCATGATATGTTGGGTAAATTATGGTAATGGTCCCCATTCTTACAGGTAAATTTAAAGTTGGTCCCATAGTTTAGTTGCAACAATAGTGTCCCAGTGTCCCTCATATCGTTAGACAAGTTACACCAACGGTCCTCAGGGTTTCAATTACAATGGTATTGATAATTATAGTTTCAGAAGTTACACTATTAACCCCTTAACGAGGGGACCACTCGTAAAGATGTCTAAAATTTGGGGACTACTAGTGTAACCTACACAAACTATGGGGACGAATAGTGCTTCAATAGAACTACAGGACCATATAATTGACAGACAAATGCCATCTTCTCATCAAGCAGTCCCCATTACACCGTTAGTGCCTTCCTATGTGGACCGTTTCTGTAGCCTATTTAAAATATGGGGACTATCAGCATAATTTACTCAAACTATGGGTACCAATAACGCTTTAATTGTAACGACAGGGAACAAATAGAAGTTCCACCTACTGTATGTGGACTATCAGCATCGCAATTAAAACTTTTGGGATAAATGGAAAATCTTGGTCTTTATTATGGCAACTATTGTTGTACTTCACCCAGGCGATGCTTTGATTAGATTTCGCTTTTAAAATTTAACAAATGCTTAATAATAAGTAATTATCATACCATGGTTGCTGAAGAAGACCTGTGTAAGATGATGGCGCTTGTGCTTCCATTGCACCCAATGTATCACCATGATAAGATCCTTGAAGAGCTAATACCTATATTATAATTAAAAATAAAATAATGACAAAATTAGAACATATTTAAGGTAGCTTCCACCACCGAACAATGAAAGTGAGAGAAGGCAAGCACACTCTGACACATATTGCCACCCATATAAAAGTAACTATTATTAGAATGAAAATGAACATATTATAAATATAGATATAGATTACCTTAAGTTCAATACATTTCTCAGAAATTTCACCCTTGGAAAGGTCCATAAGGATGTCATGATCAAACAAGAATTTACGAAATGCCATCTTCAGAGCAATTTCAATTGCTGTTGATCCATTATCCGAAAAGAAAGCTCTTGATGCCCATCCTAATAGTCATCACAGAACAAATTAAATTATACTGATTTCAATCTATCGGACTAGGCTTAACAAAAGTTATAGTAATGATACACACTCAAGTATGCAAGAATAACAAATAATAAAAATCACTTAACATTTCTAGCAAGTATATGTTCCAAATATAGAGAAGTGTTATAAAAAAATTCCAAAGCTTTTCCCACACCTTTAAACAAAAGCTTGGCAGATCCAAATCAAATTAAATGTACTGATATTCATTGTAAAAAAATGCCAAAATACAAAGTTGATAGTATATATAGTCGTTTATGCAAGACTAACACTTGGCATAACTTGAAAAAGATCAAACAAGTATACCCTTTAAAGATAGTTAAGAGAGTTAGCAATTAAAATCTAACCTTTTCCGACACCTTGGAGCAAAAGCTCAGCACATTCTAAAGCTGGTTCGTAAACATTCTCAGGGAACATCACATGACCATACCTTGCAGCAGCATAACCCATATCTCTTGCAAGCTCAATCTGTAACCACCTAAATACATAGATGGTAAACAATCCTTACACAATCCTGCCAACGGAAAAAAAGAAGATAAAAGCAACAGAAACCTACTAATTTATGAAATAAAAATTCTACGATAAGTGACCTGTAAAGTCTGGTCAGGTCCTTGTGTCCACCAACTTGCACAAGCGTCAAATTGTTGCACGAGCAAGTCATGTTCCAAACTCTGTGTGTATTTAAAAAACAAAGAAAGTTATCTCAGGTAAGTAACAACTATGATAAGTAGCTCTTCCCATAAAAAAAAACTAAAACGCGAAATGGATCAGCGGAATAACTTGCCCGATTGTCTTTCCCAGTATAATACTCCCTCCGTTCTAAATTGCTAGTCCACCACGAAACTACGTGCAACTTTGACCGACTAAAAACTAGTTTTTAAATTGTCGGAATGAAAATTTTCAAAATTGAATCACATAGTTTAACATCTAAACTGTATGATTAACTTTTGAAAAATTTTGTTTCGGCATTTTACGTAAGAATTTTTTGCCAGTCAATGTTGTACGTAGTTTCGTGGTGGACTAACAATTTGGAACGGAGGGAGTATTAGTCAAGACTATGACAAAAAGTCCCACTATTATACAAATTGTTTGATTTTGTAAACTGGTTATTACAAACACCACTTGAAAAAGTATGAAACTTATAATACCATAATATTAAATTAAAAACAATAGATGATAAAGTTAACCTTGTGAACTGTAAAGTGCTCTCCACAACGAGAGTCGATAACTGAAACAGACTCCTCGGGTACAAGCTTGTGCTGAGTAAATGGCCACCAAAATACATCTTTTCCCTTTTTTGCCATGTTCTGCAGTCTCTCTTTTCTCTCTCTAAAAGATGAAAGCATAACTTCTTTGACAGAATTAAAAACGGGCATAGCTTCATTAAACCATTCCGTCAAGTCATCAGACATCTCTTTCGGAATAGGCGGAAACACAAACACAGGGACCCTAAGGAATTTGCAAAAAAATAGAAAATGAGATGGTCATAAGAACCCCAGTGTAAAAGAAATACTCCGCAAATACCATTAGTGCTTGTTCGCTGTATCTTAAAAGGTCCAGATTTCTGCTCTTTTTGTGATTTTAAGCTGGTTTATCTTTAAAAAAACCAGCAATTAAGCAAGAATAAAGGAGATTTAACTTTAAACATATAACCCAAGATTTTTTGCTGACAAAGACTGCAGTGGGGCTATCAAGTTTCTAAAATGAAGTTTTTCAATTACTGTACCTATTCTGCCCTTAAAACATTTTGGTCTATCATAAAGCAGCTCATATTACCATCATTTATATCTCGTTAATACCAATTGATCACCACCGTATTTGGTATCTTTGGGAATCTAGTACATGATATTATTGTATTTCGTACTAAGCCAGCTTAAATTTTTGGCTAGCAAATATGTCACAGCTTAAAATCACTAAAAAGCAGCCAGCTTCTGTTACATGTTGGATAAATCCACCTTTAGCTTTAAAAGCAACAACCAAAAGAACCCTTAATCACACGTGCTCATACATGAGAACAACTTAAAGATAATTAATCTGGAAAATACTAAAAGCATTACTAATTACCTGTTTCTAAGATAGGACGACAGAGGGAGCTCGTTTACAAGACCATTATCTTCTAGAACAACTGCTACAACATCATAGCCTCGAATTCTTAAACTTTCATACGCTGAGATAGTTGATGAAATTCCACCGAGTCGTCCATCTCCGACAAGTATAGCAGGTAATCTAAAAGGCCTGTAATATGTTTAAAAATGACCTGAATCAAACATCAGATAAGCGTATGACTGGCATTTTTTTGTGATATACTCTTATTCTGCTAAGTTGCTTTGAGATATACTCTTTCTTTCCAGGTAAAGTGTGTGTGATATATACTCATGTATCTTTTTAATCAAAGGCTTCTAAGTTTCCAGTAATGTGGCTTATCCACCGCATTTGGATGTGTGTGTGGTTATGCTGTCTCTACTAATACTAGCACAATATAACTTTCATTAGTAAGCATTTAATTGAAGAATTTAATTATTCAGAACTTGTCAATCAAGATACCTATACAAGTCACATTGGAGAGAACCTGAAGGTCCTGGACTCGCAACACCACCTGCGGTTTCAATAAGAGTCATAGTATCGTGCTTTTGATCACCTTTTTCTATACCAGTTTCTAAACACTTTCTCAACATATCTAGCAAAACCGAATCTTCAACGACTGCTCCTTCTCTCTCAGCAGCCAAATGAGGGGAGACGGCTTCGCTCCACCCGTACATGGTCCTGAAATTAGAATAAAATTTGCACGTACAGTCAAACCATGTACGAAAGGTAACTCTATTGTTTCTATGAACATAGTCAAACTGATATAGAGCAGAAACAGAACAGAAACCTATTGTAACAGAACATGAAAAAAGGAAGAACCGGAACTTAATCTTTATCATCAGTATTCTCATTATTATTAATATTTACATATAAATTTTGTTTTATTTTTATACTTATATTTCAGTAGATGAACCTGTTGGGATGAGCATTGTTTTTGTGAAAAGTTGTAATCTTTTAGCAGGCTTTTGTTCATGAGATAAGATTATACAGAAAATGGAAAAAATAATCTTTAGTTTTCTTTTCTCTCTCCCTCGTTTACTCTCTGGTTCTACACCACAAACATACCACCAAAAAACTTATGAGAAAGTCACAAAGACAAAAACGCTAGTCTTTGTAATAGCAAAGCACCGGACTTTATTATGTATTTATAATTAAATGATGCTTGCAAATTTCTCTGAAGCAGTTCAAATATTCAAAAGCAGGTCTAGATTCCAACATTACCAACATGATAATGAAAAGATACAATCAACCCAACTTTATCATTACAAATTGAAAGGCAGCAATAGTTAACTTGAGCACATAAACAGTAAAACTTATTTTGTAAAATTATACCTCTTACTTAAGAAGCAGGTATGATTCATTCTACTCTCGCTATATTTCTTGAGAATTCTCTAGTTCAGAAAAAAAAAATAGAGACATTTTCACAAATCTAGTGAAGCTAACCGGAAAATCAACTCGAAGTTTCATCTGCCATGTCAACGCAAATCAAACACCATCAGATAACTCAAACACTTACTTAATGAGTAGATGTAAATCAATCCTTTTCTTGCTATAAAAGTTAAGAACGAAAACCATTAGGCAATGAACCCGAGCTCACGGTGCTCAATGGCCAAATTTGCAAGATAAAACTTAATTTTACAAAGTAACTCCCTAAATCCACCTTCTAAAGCAGTTCCAAAAGGACTAAAACCTGACCCGTCGACAAAATCTCCAAACCCACCTCCCAAAACCGCTTTATATGCCAAAATTTTACGCTATTACATGGGGCATACTTGGTCTAAAATTTGAAGCTCACGTTTTTTCTGCTCTTTTGCTAGAAGGTTTTAGCAAACATCTAACAGTTCTTTTCTCAGTTCAAAAGAGCTATCCTACTTCACTCAAGACTTGCAGATTATTATCCAACACTATACAAATTCAACAAACTTGCACTGTAACAAGATCTCAAAAAAAAGGTAAGTTTTTCAACCTCGCCTGCAAATCGACTACGAATGTTCATCCACTACATCACCTCCCTCTCCCTGCAGCCTCCTATTCTCATAAACCCATAAATCCCGAAAACCCAAGCTATGGCCCCGATCCTTAAACCCACTTTCCAAAACAGCTCGAAAACCTGAATTAGCGCCTAAATTCTAAGACCAACCCCATACGCCAAATTTGACGCTTAAACTTGGGAGTTGCTCGGGTTGCAGAATCTAACTCAACTTTTCTGCTTTTCCCCAGAAAGTTTAAGCTACATCCGTCTGCAAATTCTAATTCAAAAAAGCTACCTTTTTCTGTTTTACCTTAAATCTAAAATTCGATATGTATACTTCACTCAATACTTGCAAATTCATAACATCAACAAATTCAATAACATACACTGTAACAAAATCTTAGAAGGACAATGTATACTTCACTCTATACTTGCAAAATATTCACATTAACAAATTTAATAACACACGCTACAACAAAATCTCTAAAGGACAATTTTTGAAAACCTCACCTGCAAATCAACTCCGAATGTTCATCTGCCACGTCACCGCCTTCTCCCTGCAGCCTCCTCTCTTCGTAAACCCCTAAATCCCGAAACCCACCTCCCAAAACCTTCGAATATTCCGAATTAGCGCCTAAATCACGAAACCCACCTCCCGAAACATCTCCAAAACCCGAATTCGCCCCAGAACCACCAAACCCACCTCCTAAAACCTCTCTACATGCTGTTTCTGACGCTTTCATCGTACAATCCGACGCAAAGACAGAGCCTTTCGGCCTCCTATCAGGAAACATCTGCACAAACTTCCTAAACACGAACCGTGAATCAGAGTCGGAAGGGAAGCCGGTCTGGACGGGCTTGATGTAACGGAAGCTAGAGAGAGGGGTATGAGAGGGAGAGAGGAGGTAGGAGGTGGCGAGGGAGGCGGAAACTAAGGACTTGCCGACAGATGTGTTGGAACCCCACACCATGTATATTGGGTGTGAGAGTGGGACTGTATGGATGCCACGGCGGCGCGTGAGGAGAAATACGGCGGCGCGTGGGGGGAATAACATGGTTCTAGAGAGAGAGAGAGAGAGAGAGAGTGAGGGTTTTGACTTTTTAAAGTTTTCAACGGCTAAGAGTGTGTTTGTTCATTTTTTAACTTAAATTTTTAACTTAAATTTTTTAACTTAAATTTTAACTTAAGATGTTAGTGAACTTTTAAATGTTATTGAAATTATTAAATATGTACTAACAGTTTTGAATGTAATTGTAAATAGGTATTAACAGTTATAATTGTAATCAAAACTAAATAATTGACAAGTAAAAGTTATAAATTTAAATAAATTAAATTAAATATTCATTTCATTAAAATTACATCAAATAAAAAATAAAAATTACATAAATGATACATATTAAAAAAACATCACTTTGAACGATAGTAGAGTGCGGGTTTATATAGGAATTAAATTATACTATTTTGTAATTTAAAAATTTGTAAGGACCAAAAACTAGCTGTTATAAGGAATATTTTATAAGTTAAAAAAATTCGGGGACCAAAAAAAAGTCAAACTAGTCGTTTATTACCGTTACAGGGACTGTTTTGTAATTATTTCGAAACTACAATGACCATTTTATAATTATTAACGGTCATGTTTTTTATTTTATTTTATATTTGAAACTACATGGACTGGTTTGTAAATAATACAGGGACCAGTCCCTGTAATTATTAATACGTAAGAAATATCCAGAATTTGGAGAAGAGAACAGACAGAGAGAAAAGGAGAAGAGAAAGGAGACAGCAGCCAACACCCAGAATCTGTCCGATATAGAGGAATTAAGAGAGGGAGTTAGGGTTTTGAGTTGTAAGTTTTTCAACGACTAATTTATATCATTGACAATAAATAAGTAAAACATTATACTTAAAAAGTCATGCTAGTTGTAAATTAGTCGGAACTTATTTAGGAGATTAGGTGTCGAGTGGATTAGACGTGATTAAGCGGAACTATGCGAGAGTATACGCTAAACGGTGATTAAATGAATTTAGTGGATGACATTGGTGTTTATCCAAATCCCATGTCAAAGTGATACGTGGAATTTATGTTATCCTAAATTGTTTTACAATAATAACAAAAAAAAAAAAAAACACATAGAAACTAAACTAATACTTAGTATAAGACTTTGCATATACATACATAGATAATATATATATATATATATATATATATAGAGAGAGAGAGAGAGAGAGAGAATAAATGAGAGCAGACGTGGAGATGATGTCCCCGAAAACGAAATCAGTGGGAAGTCGGAGTTCCGTTTATCTTGGTGTCGATGTCGGTACCGGCAGCGCTCGTGCTGGTATAATAAATACTCCTTCCGTCTCGAAATAATTGTTTTGTATTCTATTTTGGGACGTCCCAAAATAAGTGTCCATTTTACTTTTTTTTTAGTAAATTTTGTCTTTTTTATTTTGTGAAATATCTCTTTTTGGTAGTTAAATCATATTATAAGTAAGAAATAGTTTTTGTTTGAAAGTTTTGATTTTTTGATGCTTTTTTGTTGAATTTTAAGTGAATTTAATTCAAATGCTTAAATAGCACGGTTTCCGAAGCAGGACACTTATATTGGGACGGAGGGAGTAGTTAATATACGCATGTATTGTATTGTATTGTACACATGTATGTAAGGTCCTTTTATAACGAAAAAAAGTTAAAAACGCGAAAGAAAAGTAAATTAATAAACATATGCAATCATTGTTGATTTGTTGTCCAGGATGAAACTGCCCAGTTGGTAAAGTTTTTTTAATTAATTTTAGATGTCCTCGGTTCGAATCACATCGCATATTATGATTTCTTTTGAAATTTAAGTTTAATTTGCAAAAAAAGAAAGGTAATAAAGGCGCCTAGATTTGAAACCTTGACCTATAAACAAGGGGATGTTAAGTAATGCACTGAAATAATTATATACTATAACATAGTAAAAAGTTGAATATATGTAATTTTTTTAGAGAAAAAAAATCCGGCGCCTCCGATTTGCCAGCACCTAAGCTCATGGGCTGATGTGGCTGTGGTCAGGGCCGGCTCTGACTATTTGCTATCGTTAACTATTTCAGTTTTGCAGTTTTTAAAAGTGTTTTTCATCCTTTAAAACTGTTTTTCTTCTTTTCTAGTATTTCTCATCTGACTGTCAATACAAAATATGATCATACACTATTCATAAAACCCCAATTTTATTTGGTCTACTGATGATAAAAAAGATCCCCAATTGTTCTACACCACATGCCTACAATCACAAGGCAACAGTCGGAGATTAATTGCTCAGTGCTCATCTCAATTTTATGGAAAGAATATGTGAAATTAAAACGTGTAACCGTAAATTTTCGGTCACTTTTCTGAATAGAAAAATAAAGATAAGGTGATAAATTATTTTGGTAAATGCTTTGACGGACAAATAAACTCTGCATTACATATGGATTTATGTTATAAGAGGTACTAAAAAGGTATTCTAGTTATTATTATCATTATTTGCGGAAGGTTTTCTTTTTGTACTTTATTCTTTCAAATGCCAGGGAAACTCTTCAAGAGTTGTCACTTCTCTGAGAATGAGCAACTAAACTAAATACATAAAAGGTCTCTTTAACCTGTACTTTTCCCTTATGTAGTATTACCCTTGATGATGCAGGCCTTTTTGATGACGATGGTAAACTTTTAGGTTCTGCTAGCAGCCCAATTCAAATTTGGAAGGAGGGGGACTGCATTGAGGTCATAATTTAACTTTTTTAAATCATTAAATGTTTTCTCTTTCTTTAATGGTTTGTACAATCCTTGAAATGAAATGTTATTTTCAAACATGTTTGAACAGAGATAATCGTAGATGTTTTCCTCTTATCTCTCTTAATTCTTCTTCCAGATTCTGGAATATATATGAATATATGATTTTATGTACATTAACTCAATACTTTTTACTGAATTCAGCAATCTTCTACGGATATTTGGCTTGCAATATGTGCTGCTGTGAAATCAGCATGTTCTCTTGCAAGTGTTGCTGGTGAAGAAGTTACCGGCCTGGGATTTGCAGCTACTTGTTCTCTTGGTTAGTATTTTACATTGCAAATAAAACTTATGGCCTAGGCACTACAGAGTCTAGTTGGCTCATCTGAGTGCATCTCATAACTGCTACAAGATTAGCTTATTGCTGAAGGGGAAAAAGTATCCTTCTGAGTATTATGTATAAGTGCGCTGCAGCGCTTGAAAAATCAGGCAAAAAGTGTTCTTTGTTGTGCTTTGGAGAGGTGAAATATAGTCTATTTAGTGTAAGTTTGATGAAAAGTTAAGTTTTAGCAAAAAAAAAAAGTGTATGTAATTTTAGTTAAAAAATATACTTTTTTTTTGTTTCCACCAAACAAACCCATATATGTATAGTTTTTCACTGCAGGGGTGAACTCAGTTTGTGTATAACCATTCGCTTAAAAAGTAATAAAAAAATCAAAATCCTTACTAGAAATTAGTTATTTTTTGTATATTACTTGTATTAAGACTGTCACGCCCCGGATTTTGGATAAACCCGGGTTGTGAATGTAAATTAAAATAAAAAGGTTCAAATATCAAAATATGCGGAAGCATTCGACAACACACTAAATAAAACCAAACGGATCCTTCAGGACATGCCGATAGTCATATTTGAGTCACTATTGGCCTAAGGGTAGCCAACAACGCTCAAATGTGACGATACGAAAAGAAAGCAATTTTAATAAAATGATTTATAGAAATTTCGGCATGACCTTTACGTATCTATTTGTTTCCACAAAAATCAACCTGTTCAAACAACATGATATAGATAATTAAAACTCGTCAATCGCGATATTTCTAAAACCAATCCAGCTAACCATCAAGATCCAAAACATATAGTCAAAATAAATGAGGTACGAATAAAGTATTTGTATGCAAATAACGAACAACTCGCGATAACACTTATTAGGCCAACATGGCTCAACTAAATGAATGGTCCAACATGAATAAAAAGTCTAACGTGCACACGATCAAGTGTAATCCGATAACTGAGCCACTAGCAATCACTCTAAACTTCGTCACGGCTTACGTCGGCACCTGTACGTCGATTGAAAACAAAACGTACAGAAAACAAAGAAAGGAGGTAAGAAAACAATCTCGCTTAAAAAGCGGCGCATGCTACTAAGCACGCACACACAATCCTAACATGTCAAATATATTATCAGGATAAATAATGACAAGACAATTTTATGGGAAACGTAACCACCTCAGTAAATTACACATTCACAATAAATGAACAGATAAACAAGGTTTAAATAAATAGATTATGATAATAAAAATAAAACTCAACGAAAACCAAGTCGGGATTGCTCACATACGTACCCACCTTTAGAGCCACTGCTCAAGGACCCATAATACAATGGTACCCCCACCCACACGCTGACACTACCGTATGTGACTAGAGATATGGGGCCGGCTTTAAGGGCACTACCCCTATGGTACCGATACACCTAATACTTGCGCAAGTTTCCGGGCTCTCACCGTAAGCCTCCGGGGCTCATCCTTAAATCCACAATGGTACAAATGTACCCACCTTTAGAGCCACTGCTCAGGGACCCATCATACAATGGTACCCCACACACATTGGTACTACAATCCCAGAAAATATATATATATATATATATATATATAAAAGCTCCAAAAGGACGGAAAACAGTAAAGTCCACACACCGAAAATAATACACAACACTTTGATATGTTATAGTTAATTAGTTATCAAATGTCACTTGAAACACATCATTTTAATCACAGTACCACCACATATGTATACACATTGTCACCACTTTCAACACTTCTCAAAGGTTTAATTTATATCATAGTTTCACAATTTATGTTCTAAATATAGTAAATATATAATCATTAGTTATTATACTACAACTGCACCACCATATTCGTTATAACCACATATATCGATATCCGAACCTAAATTAACATGAAACAAGTAACACATAAATCCCGCTTTTTAGAGCGAAATCATATTCTTCCCCCTTACCGAAACAAACAAGAGCTCGTTTGTCAAAATATCCCAAACTTGAGCCGAATATCCACCAAACGATATAACCAGATCTGGACAGCCATTAAACAACCCTTAAACTGCCCACAAAGAAAATAAATACATCTACGGATCAATTTAATTAATTGCAATTCGGATTAGGCTCTGCCTTATAATTTGACGTTTTATAAAAATGAAAATTAAAGTAAACGGCTTACACAGTTAAATGGGTCTCGAAGAATAGATTAAGAAAACATATTCGATTCCAGAAAACGGACATCCGAGGACCCCGATATCAGCCTCCGAAGCGGCTTCCGGAAAGGCACCACCTCCGCTACCCATCACCGCCGACCCTCCGGACTGTCGACGGCCTGGTCATCGCCGGTCTGGTTTCTCCATCGCTCCTCACTCTCTCTCTCTGTCAGCGTGTGTGTATATATATATATATATAATATGTAGCGTATATATCTGTGTTTCAATCAAATATATGTATATAATTAGGTTTTAGATTTTAGGATTAATCAAATTACTAGCCTAGCCCATAAGTTATTCTAAATTATAAGGATCCCCAAAAACTATTACACGTCCATTTCCTTACTATATAATATATTTTCACGTATAAACAACACATTATAATCACTATAAAAATAATAAATGTCAATAGTAAACACACAAATTTCCGAGACGTTACATTCTCCCCAACTTAAAAAAAAATTCGTCCCGAAATTTAGTTCACACTACGACTGTCAAAAGCAATTCCCAAACAACTTACTTAATCTCTTCCCCCAAAATTTTCACATGAAAAGCCCAATACAAATGTGATAGAAAAGGAAAACGAATGGTGAATCAGACTTTAAATTTAAAGAAAGTTTGTTAACAATTTCCACCAAAGAACGATCACCCACCGCACATTACTTTACCACTCTCAAAATAATGATCACATAATTCATGCTACTGACTAGACAAATTACATTTAAATCCATAAAACCACATAAACATATATTCACCGACTACCGACTGATGAAAACAAGATAGTCACACTATATCACATACATGTACTAGAAGTCCTACTATATCATCCCAGAAATATTTACTCACCAAACAACTCTAGTCAAAAGAGAAAAGACTATTAGTGTTTACGAATCCTAGTAGTAAAACCAAATAATATATCAAACGGTAGTTCTAAATGTCACACGAATGGTTCACCCAGACAAATAATTAAAACTTATATTCACATGTTGCTAGCTCAACATCAATATAAAACAGACACTTCCCAAACAAGTTTCACTATTAAATTGCATTAACAAAACATGGCCTCGCTACATTACATGCCTAAATGATAAACGATTTAAATTAATAAAATGCATAATGTAGTTGACACTCAAGATTTAATCACAAAGAAAGATATACGAACTTTCTGTTTACAAATATGGATGACGAGTATGTATAAGAGTCAATTTTCTTTTCCAACCGGAACTAATTTTATAAGAAATTAATTAGTATAAATAGATTCCCATACGATAAATAAAATTAAAGTAAATTAACCAATTTACATTTTATTAAGATAGTACAGAAGGACACGCATCTAATAGATGATCACCATCACAACCATGTTCACCCAATTACTATATCTGAACACATACGTGTTACAAAAACTGATTGCAATATTATTCTCTTAGCCATTATAGTCATACCAATACATCACATATATTCACCCCCTAACAAAACATGAAACACATACTTATATATCGCTAGAAAATTTTTAGTAAAAGAAAATTCTCACAACACTTTTCTTTTCCCCAAATACAATAATAATAAAATTTATCACTATATCAACATACTCACGAAGACCGGTAGCTAATCGGTACCTCATCCGTCTGTCGATATAAAAACAAAGGAAACCATTCATCTGAAAATTTTGCCGCGTCCGACTAACTCGCAAACGATTTTTTTTTCTTTTCAAAATTCACTTATATATATTATAAATATATATACCCGAATATCACATCTCAACAAAATTAAGGAAATAAAAGAAAAACACCAACTTTGATCAATTCAATACCACAACCAGAAACTCCATCACCCGCCAAACCTTGGTACTCACGCGTTTTGTAATTATATTGAAAAGAAATATAAAAATCAGATAAAAAGTTACGAGGATAGTATCACTTGACCACATAGTACCTGCACACTTCTCAATTACAACACAACGCATAAACATATGACACGGAATTATAAGACAAAAATGTCATTGTCCCGCATAGAAACAAAACAGAGGTTAAGTTTGTAAACTTAATTTTTAAATAAACAAATATTTGACGAACACAACTTCTCATTTTTTCACTAAAACACTCGATCGTCTTAATGCACAAAACTAAGGTACAAGTAGCCAATACAACAACCGTAGGTATAAAACACACCAATCACTATATTGCATGTCTTCGTATATTTGTTATGTCTACAAAATGACCTCATGACTTTATATAACACCCCATCTTAAATAATAGGTTTTAAATAATATCCTTAACATACGACAATTGGATCATAATTCCGAAAAGAGTTTCATGAAAGTAATTGACATGGATCATGATATAACGTTATACACAAAACTACATAATCAAAGTTAAACCACCCATCAATAGACGAAAATAAATAAATACATAAATAAATAAATAAATCAAAATATAACGCAAGATAACATTAGCACACACACATAATACCTTTTTTTTTTCTTATCAACAAAGTTTATTTTATGATCACCTATATATCAAGTAAGGGCATTTGATCACTCTTAAGACAGTTCATCCAGATGTAATTGAAAATAAAAACATATTACCAAAATATCGCATCATACACTTACATACTATGTAGAAAAATGCAACCATCCAAAAATATGGTAATAACAAGTGAGTACACAGTTCGAACATATAGCATAATTTATTTATTTTTTCAAATTTGAAATTAGTGATCAATTCCCAATATTAATCCAAAACGATAATTTCCAAACATCTTTATTCCACTACAAAAGCCAAAGTAAAATAAAATTCCAAACATAGAGTATTAACACATGAAATGTAACACAAAACTTTACTGTAAAAAGAAGAAGAAAAAAAAAAACCAGAATATGTATTAAATAAAAACATTAGCGATTTCATTTCACAAACATGTCACTATCCTAGTTATATTGTCATCCCACAAATATTAAAAACACAACTCATGGTGAACTCAACAACCTACATTCAGTCATACTATATTCTTAGAACAACGAAAAATTATATAAATCGTAACCCTTCCTTTAACAAAGAAAATATTCACACAAGTCATTTTTATTTTAAAATGTCATACAAACCTCAATACTAATACAAGGAGAGAACCAAATAACTGAATAGTATAACACATTTTTAAAGAAAGCACAAAACAAAAATAAATAACAAGAATCGATAAATGGTTAAACCAAGCAATACATCATAACTAAATCGTCTAAAACCAGGATCAAATCATTCGAAAAATAATAAAAATATTGACACATTTTATCTACACCCATCCGACACAGCCTTGAGACAATAATAACACTAATCACATACACTAGGCTAAATCAATCAAATAGAGTATTTACTCGCTTTGGAAAATTAAATAGCCATTCTTATTTTAAATCTAATTTATTTTATTATTTTTTTACATCACCAAGAATTGAGCAAAACAACTAAGAAAATTTGAAATGTCAATATAAACATCCACCCAAAAGCGATCCCATAATATTCACATCACTAAAAATAAGAAGATCAACTATAGTTTAGAAAAAACAAATATTGCAATACTCAAATTAAAACAACCGCTCATATTCACCTATCAGGGTTTCATCGCAAAACACAATCACATCATATAATATTCCAGAGATTCGAAAGGATAAAAATAAACCACTACTACTTCGAAATGCTAACAATAAACCACTATACCACATAAACGACACTTAGGGTGTTAGCTTATAAGAAAGTTTTATTTGAACCAAACAACCAATATTTAACTCAATGTAACTACATTTCAATTTCTAGCGATTAATCATTAACAATCACCTGAAAACAGCACCACAATATTCGATGAACACATGTAACACAAATGATATATCTTTAGGATCACATCACGAGTAACGCAACAACTTATACAAAAATATATCCAGCTCTTAAAAAAAATCACATTCAACAAACACAAAACTCCTTTTTTTTTTTTTTTACGAGAACAATAAATACACAAATAAAAATAATCACTTCAAAACACCACCATAGGTTTCATCACTACAACTAACACATAAGTGATACCTCTATGTAATCATATCACGGGAATCGAAACACTATGTATATTTATTTAAAACAGTTCATATTAGAGTTATAAAGAAACACAAAAATTTCTGAACACAATCAATAAATACAATACTGCCAAGTTATAAAAAGAAAACGCAAACGGATCACTCCAACAATAACAGCAAACTAACCACACATCACAAACACTCAAATGCAAACAAATGACTCTGAAAAAAAAAAAAAAAAACAAATTTTCTTAAAATGTCTTATATCACCACGTATCACCCATTCCTGTGTGTGCCTATCCTACCCAACAGGCAACCAAGTTAATCGGAACCCGGTTAGCTCTGATACCAAGCTGTCACGCCCCGGATTTTGGATAAACCCGGGTTGTGAATGTAAATTAAAATAAAAAGGTTCAAATATCAAAATATGCGGAAGCATTCGACAACACACTAAATAAAACCAAACGGATCCTTCAGGACATGCCGATAGTCATATTTGAGTCACTATTGGCCTAAGGGTAGCCAACAACGCTCAAATGTGACGATACGAAAAGAAAGCAATTTTAATAAAATGATTTATAGAAATTTCGGCATGACCTTTACGTATCTATTTGTTTCCACAAAAATCAACCTGTTCAAACAACATGATATAGATAATTAAAACTCGTCAATCGCGATATTTCTAAAACCAATCCAGCTAACCATCAAGATCCAAAACATATAGTCAAAATAAATGAGGTACGAATAAAGTATTTGTATGCAAATAACGAACAACTCGCGATAACACTTATTAGGCCAACATGGCTCAACTAAATGAATGGTCCAACATGAATAAAAAGTCTAACGTGCACACGATCAAGTGTAATCCGATAACTGAGCCACTAGCAATCACTCTAAACTTCGTCACGGCTTACGTCGGCACCTGTACGTCGATTGAAAACAAAACGTACAGAAAACAAAGAAAGGAGGTAAGAAAACAATCTCGCTTAAAAAGCGGCGCATGCTACTAAGCACGCACACACAATCCTAACATGTCAAATATATTATCAGGATAAATAATGACAAGACAATTTTATGGGAAACGTAACCACCTCAGTAAATTACACATTCACAATAAATGAACAGATAAACAAGGTTTAAATAAATAGATTATGATAATAAAAATAAAACTCAACGAAAACCAAGTCGGGATTGCTCACATACGTACCCACCTTTAGAGCCACTGCTCAAGGACCCATAATACAATGGTACCCCCACCCACACGCTGACACTACCGTATGTGACTAGAGATATGGGGCCGGCTTTAAGGGCACTACCCCTATGGTACCGATACACCTAATACTTGCGCAAGTTTCCGGGCTCTCACCGTAAGCCTCCGGGGCTCATCCTTAAATCCACAATGGTACAAATGTACCCACCTTTAGAGCCACTGCTCAGGGACCCATCATACAATGGTACCCCACACACATTGGTACTACAATCCCAGAAAATATATATATATATATATATATATATATAAAAGCTCCAAAAGGACGGAAAACAGTAAAGTCCACACACCGAAAATAATACACAACACTTTGATATGTTATAGTTAATTAGTTATCAAATGTCACTTGAAACACATCATTTTAATCACAGTACCACCACATATGTATACACATTGTCACCACTTTCAACACTTCTCAAAGGTTTAATTTATATCATAGTTTCACAATTTATGTTCTAAATATAGTAAATATATAATCATTAGTTATTATACTACAACTGCACCACCATATTCGTTATAACCACATATATCGATATCCGAACCTAAATTAACATGAAACAAGTAACACATAAATCCCGCTTTTTAGAGCGAAATCATATTCTTCCCCCTTACCGAAACAAACAAGAGCTCGTTTGTCAAAATATCCCAAACTTGAGCCGAATATCCACCAAACGATATAACCAGATCTGGACAGCCATTAAACAACCCTTAAACTGCCCACAAAGAAAATAAATACATCTACGGATCAATTTAATTAATTGCAATTCGGATTAGGCTCTGCCTTATAATTTGACGTTTTATAAAAATGAAAATTAAAGTAAACGGCTTACACAGTTAAATGGGTCTCGAAGAATAGATTAAGAAAACATATTCGATTCCAGAAAACGGACATCCGAGGACCCCGATATCAGCCTCCGAAGCGGCTTCCGGAAAGGCACCACCTCCGCTACCCATCACCGCCGACCCTCCGGACTGTCGACGGCCTGGTCATCGCCGGTCTGGTTTCTCCATCGCTCCTCACTCTCTCTCTCTGTCAGCGTGTGTGTATATATATATATATATAATATGTAGCGTATATATCTGTGTTTCAATCAAATATATGTATATAATTAGGTTTTAGATTTTAGGATTAATCAAATTACTAGCCTAGCCCATAAGTTATTCTAAATTATAAGGATCCCCAAAAACTATTACACGTCCATTTCCTTACTATATAATATATTTTCACGTATAAACAACACATTATAATCACTATAAAAATAATAAACGTCAATAGTAAACACACAAATTTCCGAGACGTTACAAAGACTTTTACTTTTAATGGTTTGCCATATTAAAAACTTTATTTACATGTTAATATTACTGAAAGTATACTTTTTCTGGTGCTTGCTACAGTGGCAGTTGATTCCGAAGGTTCCCCTGTATCAGTATCATGGAGTGGAGATTCTAGAAGAAATGTGATAGTATGGATGGACCATAGAGCTGTTAAACAAGCTGATAAAATTAATTCATTTAACTCACCGGTTTTACAGTACTGTGGTGGGGCTCTTTCTCCTGAGATGCAACCACCTAAGGTATGTGCTGAGCCGCTTGTGATTTATTTTTAAATAAAAGATAACCAAAACATTCAACTTTTGGGGTAGTTCCCAATATTTTCAACTTACTTCCCATTAGGTGCTCGTTGAAACCTTTCATTCTCATTGAGATAATGCAAACTATCTAGTATGCACATCCAATATCAGTTATTGAAGTATGTTTTGGCGTGCTAATCAAAATATAGTTTGCTGAAGTGGCTTTCCATCAAAAGTACTACTAAATTGGTAACAGATTTCATATGACTAAATGAGAATTAAGTCATCAAACGTGCCATTTAATGGTGATTTCCAATAATTTTTTTCCTACAAGTTTTTGATTCCCATATAAGCACATAGACTAACATGTGTCAAGTGTGATGTCAATTTCGCTATTTAGCTGCTTTCTGTGTACACTCCCATGTTAAACGTGTTGTAATGCGACTATATCTCCAGCTTTTATGGGTAAAAGAAAATTTGCAAGAATCATGGTCAATGGCATTCAGGTGGATGGACTTGAGCGATTGGTTGTCGTACAGGTACTCTTAATTGCTATATGTGACAATAAATTTCTCGAAATTTGAAATTTCTGTTTTTTTGCTTAATCGGAGCTTTTCTTAATTAATTTTTTTGGTTCCTAGAGCAACAGGAGACGATACAAGGAGTTTGTGCACTACTGTGTGTAAGTGGACATATCTTGGTCATGCGCATATGCAACATGTTAAGGAGAGAGATTCCAAGGGTATGGAAGCTTGTGGATGGGATGATGATTTCTGGGAAGAGATTGGATTGGGTGATCTTATAGATAGACATCATGCTAAAATAGGTATCTTTCTTGGTCTAATTTTGGAGCTTTTACTCTCTCTTTTCACGTAGTTGATGTTATCGGGATAATGTAGGGTGTATTGGTTATTTTTGGATATTTATTGCCCACCCTTGATCAATGTAGTTACACTTGATCATGGAAGCTGTTAGTTTTATTGTTTTCTTTCATGAAGTATGAGGTCCAAAATAATAAAAAAGCTGAAAAACTAATAGTAAATTGGTATTCTTTTATCTGCTAGCTGATAACTTTGTAATTCTAACGTGGTAGGGCGAAGTGTCGCTTTTCCTGGCCATGCTTTGGGTTCTGGTCTAACATTTACTGCTGCACAGGCAAGAAGTTTACTAATGATATCACATTTTTTTAACTGATGGCTTTCCTTTAAGGTTTATTATTGTAGCTTATACTTCGACTTAAAGCCAACCAATGAATAGATATTTCATGGGTTACAGAAAATTCATTACCATTCTGACATAATTTCTTTTAGGTTATTACCTGAACTGCCCTGAGGTTACTGTAGCTCCTAATTCACATTGTCTGGTATTACACGCAAGTTTCTAGCTACCTCAATCCACATTGTTTAAATCACCTTTAAAACTCTCTTTGTTTATCCTCCTCCACTTATGAGAACATAAGAGTAGTAGTATATTGATTCTGGTCTTCAAATCATACATTGTTCAAACTTCAATCGTAATGTTTACTGAGCACGGTTTTAAATGCAACCTATCTTAAGTCTAAACATGTATCAATACAAGATCTGCCACTATTTATACAGGTTTGTATTTGTAAAACCCAATGTATTCTTATTAGCACAGTGATGATATATCTGGCAATGAAAACCATTGCAGTCATTTTTTATGAAGTATGTTTTTTTTAGCTATGTAGGATAAGCTACATCCTTTTGTTGTTTTTATTTATTTATTTAAATTTATATATATTTTTAGGAGTTAGGTCTGGTAGAAGGCATTCCTGTAGGAAGCTCTTTGATAGATGCCCATGCTGGCGGTGTAGGAGTTATGGAAAGCGTGCCTATGTCAGATTCTAATGCCAAAGGTCAATCCCACTTCCTCTTCATTGCATTTTTCTTATCATCCATTTTTTTTTTTCATTTAACTGGTTATTTGTGTAGCAGGGGCTGACGAGGACGCTGTATGCAGCCGGATGGTTTTAGTTTGCGGAACTTCTACTTGTCATATGGCTATTTCTAAGACTAAGTTGTTTGTCCCTGGTGTCTGGGGACCATATTGGTCTGGTATGTGTCCATTTTTGTTCTCTTTAATGGTTTATAATATATTTTACGGATCAATCATAATAACCTTGTTATCCAAGTTCATACTTTTGCTCTTAAGATAGTAAATAGATTACATAATAATAGGATTAAGTCATGTTTGGACCTATTCCATCACTTGTTTCCCATTTTACTGCTACTTTTGATAGGTAAACTTCAGTGAACTGGCCTTTCATGACATATTGTTCAAGAAACCGATTTCAGTTTTCATGGGATACACTTCAATAAACTGATTTGATATGCATTACGATTGGTCACTAGCACTTAATGAGAAATGGAGATGTCAACTTGCACTTATGAATGTTCAAAATATGCTACTTAATGGGAAATTCCCCTAGTAATAATAACATGTCCCATGTTCTTTTCGCTAATTGTTCTTAATTTTTCACCTTGAAATCATACAGCAATGGTGCCCGACTATTGGTTAACAGAAGGTGGCCAAAGTGCTACTGGTGCATTGCTGGACCATATAATCGACAACCACATGGCATCTCCTCACCTTGCTAACCGTGCCGCTTCTAAAGGTAATTTTTTTATACATTGCCAGTTATTTTTCCTTTAATTAATATTTTAATTAATCAAATTACCTGTAGGTATGTCGGTGTTTCAATTACTGAACGACATATTGGAGTCCACGATGAATGATCTGGGATCCCCCTTTCTTGCTGCTCTTACGAAAGACATACACGTCCTTCCTGATTTTCATGGAAATAGGTAAGGGACCACAAATTTTCAAGTCGTAATTTCAGATATCAATTTTCGCGTCATGAGAATAGATACTTCATTACAACCACGCCATGTACACAAATCTCCATATTGTATAGATCTGTGAGGTGACAATATATATCACAAATCAATGACTATAAATCTATGAGGAACACACTCCAACTTACAAATCTAGGTACATAAACAACATTTTTCTTGTTTGAAAAAGAAAACATTTTCTCAGAAATAGTTATATTGTTCAAATGTAACAATTTTCCTCTATGTTTAGATCGCCAGTAGCTGATCCAAATGCAAAGGGAATCATAAGCGGCTTAACCCTAGATACAAGTGAAAAACAGCTGGCACTTCAATACCTCGCCACGGTGCAGGGTATTGCTTATGGTACGCGCCATATTGTGAACCACTGCAATGAACATGGGCACAAGGTAACAACTGATGATTGTGCAAGAATATTTTCTTACGAGTTTTTCTTTTTCTCAAGTACCTCCCATGGATCAAGCTATGTATATCTAAGTCTTTTTTGGAATTCTGGTAACTTGGTTTGTAGATTGACACGTTACTTGCATGTGGTGGACTTGCAAAGAACCCTGTGTTTGGTCAAGAACATGCAGATATTACAGGTCTCTCTCGAGCTTTTCTTTTCCTTTTTTCTTAGTTATCATCTTGTTTACTTTTATCATTCTTAGCTTTACATTGTGATAACCAACTACCAGAAACATTGAACCTTATAAAGTTTAGATAGCTACACAGTACTTCACATTATATGGACTTGGTTTTGAGTTTCAGTTTTGCCAACCCTGCTCATTCATTTCGTGAATTTCTTTTCCAAAACTGGGAGAGGTTCCATCAATTACTAGGATATTTATATTTTATTTATTTTGTCGCGCAGGTCTTCCTATATTTCTGCCTCGAGAAAGTGAACCTGTGCTCTTAGGCGCTGCTATTCTTGGTGCTGTTGCTTCAAAGAAATATTCGAGTCTTAAAGAGGCTATGAAGGCACTCAATGCACCTGGGCAGGTATACAAAATTTATCCCCATCACAAAAAAAAATAGCATTTCTTTACAATAGTTCCTTATATGCATTATGTACATTGTTCTATCTTTTTATGATTGCTTTTATTTGATTTTTGCAGGTGATTCATCCAACCAAAGACCCCAGGGTGAAAAAATATCATGACACTAAATACCGTATTTTCCGCGATCTCTATGAAAAGCAGTGTGAGCATCGTTTGGCTATGGAGCAAGCTCTGACTTAATTTACACATTGTGCTAAGAGGAGGGTTATAAATTTAAAAAGCTTACGGAAAATGAACATCCTTGCCAACCATAGCTTATACCTTTTTGTGGTGATATGATTGAATGTAAAGCTGTTACAAAGTACATGTATATATTTTTTACAGTCCCTCAGTTTTGCCAAATATATTTTATCCTATCTTACCTTGAAGATGCTCTCTTTATTGGTCAATACTGTGTAAGTATGCAGCAAAAAACACTTTGGCTCACTCTGCTAATTTTTAGTGTTCTTCCCTGATAAGATAAAAGTTTCAAGTCTCAGCATGGTGCATATCGAGTGTATTCAGGTACTGCATACAAGATGAGAATTCTATACTAAAATACTAGTCAACTCTAATTTATTTAAATTGGGATTTTATCTTGATCACCAGTTTAAAGTTCTAGTCTCTTTAGATATGAGGGTCGGAGAGTGTAATGCATAGAAAATCATGGCTCCCCAGAATTCCATGGATTTGATAGCTTCATACGACTTTTTACCTTATCATTGTATAAGTTTTCCACTTGTCTACTACGGGCTTCTTTGGTTGCATTTTTTGTACTTTTGGTTAAGGAAACCGCAGGTCGGACACGGTAAATGAAAAATGTTATTGAACTGTATGCAGCCTTCCTAGCAAATTTACCTTAATTTTATTCTGTTACATCAGTTGCTTATAATCACAGCTAATCCAGCACTTCGGCTTAAAAAAAATTGGGCCATCTGTGATTAACTGCGTTTGTAAGATTATATCGAATTATTGGAAGAAGTTTTTTTAAATAGGAAACCAAATACAGAGAGAGAAGGGAAAATATGTGAAAAATTGTAGAATGTTGCTGAACTGGTTTGAAAACCCAAAATTTGCACATGGACAATTCAGAGGACTTGAAAGTTGAGAGCATAAACCTTATTGCTAAAAAAAACATGAAAATATGGTTGGGCTTAAAGGTGGGGAAAAAATTATTGCATATTTGTAATCATTTGGCATACATGTTCCTGAACTCACTTTGACAACAGAATTGAGTAGCAACTTACACACATCAAACAAATGTGGGACAAATTAAAAGGGTACAGATGTGAGTACTATAAAAGACAAATGAAAAAGAAAATATAGTCACAAAAAATTTACAAGAAGAACCCGGCTTGACAAAGGATGTGATATGGTGGAGATCTTAAAACAAAATCACATGGTTACAACGCCTTCTTTGCATAGATTATCCTCAGGGTGCTTCCGTTTCGATAAACAAAACTTGCAACCTAGTATGCAGAGTGCCTTTTTCTAAGGGATGCATCCTGAAATTAAGCAATACCCAACAAGACTCCGCAAAGTACATCCATTTTCGGAACCATAAAGAATTTTAAAGCATTTTTCTCAATTTTTACTGTTGGGGGAGCGACCGATAAGCCTACATTGCTCAGGTAATATAGAAGAGACCACTTGTCCGTTAACGGGGAAAAGTTCACCATCAATGCCTACACCGTATTGCGCTTGTTTTCCTGGCTTAATCTTTATTGATTTAACCTGTATTAATCAATAACGTTTTCGGTTAATAACTTGATAAATATTTTATTTTCCTTTTCCTTTTCCTTTTAGTCCCAGGAAGAATAAAAACTAATTTTTTTTTAGCCCCTCTTCAGGTTCTTTTCTGCCTTGTTAAATCTAAGTTTCTATGTAATGTCGCTTTTTCTCAATATACATCATAGTAGAATCCCCTGAGTACACCGATAAATCATTTTACAGGAACTGAATACTATCCTACTGCAACATTTTTTTAATATGAGGGGGAGTAACCATAATACGATAAGGTGCTTCCCTTTGTTTACTTTCGTGAGCTTGTACTTGATTCACAAGTGCAGAATTTCAACTAAGATGGCATTGCTAGATTGCAGCGTTGAAGTAGGGTAAATCTTGTAAGATTCAGAAAAAATTTG
This sequence comes from Primula veris, assembly GCA_963682055.1. Taxonomy (NCBI): domain Eukaryota; kingdom Viridiplantae; phylum Streptophyta; class Magnoliopsida; order Ericales; family Primulaceae; genus Primula; species Primula veris. Next base: position 32,727,595 of record OY821750.1, on the reverse strand, counting down.
GGTTAACTCACCTTAAAGCCTCTAGTCATTTCAAAAGGTATTTTATTTATAAAAAAAACGGAGTTTTTATCTTCTCAAGCAGACACATGCCAGTAGGACACATTGTAAGCAACAAATACCTAAAGGAAGTGATTTACCTTAACATATTCAACATAGGGAAGCGAAAGGTGTCGACCCATTTGCAAACACAAGAAAAACCGCAACAACCTAAACCGACCACTCCCACGAATCAACAACAAATCCATGGTACCATCATCATGTTCCGCTTTAGGAGCTACCACATGGTTACTCACACTCTGAACTGTTTTACAACTATGATTACACACTAATACCCCCAAAAACTGCCCTTTTGTCACGACCCAATCCTCCCTCTCTCTAACAAACTCCCTCCTACTCCCTCCCGTCATGTCATCACGTGGGCCCGGAAGTTCAATTGGGTTCTCTACATCCCACTCTTCTCCAATATCCCATTTCGGCTCGGCATCCCATATCGGACCCGGATCAGACATTGTTGACGAAATATCCTCCTTGTCGTTATTCGAGGTTGTCCCACAAGAACATCGTGTATTGTTATCAGAAGTCAACCCGGTCCATGTTTTGTCCGTTTTACCCCTTGACCTAATAATGCAAAACCAGTTTAATTAGTCAAAAGATACATTTCATCCTATGAAGGCAGTAAAATAACGGTAAGAACTCAAAGATCAAGTAACAAAAACAGAAATAAAAGAGAAGATTAATAGAAGGATTGATCATCGACTCAAGATACCAAGTAAAAATGATAATATGCAAATTGACAAAATCCAAACTGACTACCATTGGAAAGTAAAAAGAAGATAAACTGATAGTACTAAATAAAAATGATTAAAATGCATATTTCATACTGAGAAAAATGAATATGAATTACCTTGTCCTCGGCCAATTGGATTGAGGGTGTATAACTTCTGGCTCTGTACTATTGTTTCTACTTCCGGAGGAGAGAGAGAGACGTTTTGATTTTGGGTCGAGCCCGCGAACATAATCCGATGGTTCAGTACTAGCGTGTGTGCTACTACACGTGTCTACATCTCCACCAGACATTCGACTAGGTGTCATGATCGAGTCAATGCTGGAGAGAGAAGAGGCACGAGGGATACCTTCTTGGTTTGGTTTCCGCATTATATCTGTGTATAGGTCGGATAAGTCGACCACCTCTCTGTCGCCGGATTTTTTTTCGTTGGGATCGGTTTTTTGTTTAGTTGCAGGGAGATATTCGAGTTCAAAATTGTATTTTGGTAAGCATAGGAATTTTAGGACACCAGCAACTAGGTAGCGAAGAGGACCAAAACGTTTTTGGTATTTCTCAGAGAGTTCCAGGACTGCGAGAAATACGAAATATAAGTAAATATTTACCAGAAAGGAATGAATTAAACTTAAAAGCTTAGTAAAAGGAAAGAGCTATTTCTACTACTATGTAACAGCTTAGAGTATAGACTCATTTGTCATTATCAACATATGCAACTTTTCATACTCAATAAACATTGCTATATGCATTTTTTATCAAGTTTACAATCTTAGCCACGTCAACTAAACTTTCTTAAAAGGTATGAAATATCAAACATGTCAACAGATCACGGGTGAACGGAGTATTAGCTAAAGCTGATTCATGACAGAAAATATATAATAGAATATTTACCATCACTGACGAAGCCAAAGTAAGAGACAGTCATGCCAAAGTGAATGACACCAGTTTGTATCCACTCTACGGCAAATACATCTGTTGCCGTTAGCCCACCCTGAATAATATGCAAAGATACTGCGAGTGAGTAATTAGTCCACAATAATTGGCATTTGATATATTAAGCTGTAGATGAACTTAATGAAGCAACTGCAATACTACTTTAAAGAGTTGTGTAGTTTGTATATTTTCTTCGGGCTCAAGCCACGCAGGACTGCTTATTTAGGGTGTTTTCCGGAGTACAAAACTTGTGAACCTATTTTGTTGATATTATAAACATACAGCCAAATTATGGCGGAACAAAATGGAGAGCTGTACTCACATCTGACTTAAGGAATAGAATTAACTGCATTTTTCTTAAAAAAGGCCATTATGCATCAAAAGCAACAGTAACATTTTTGGGATTGGGATCCTTTGTGATCTATCATTAGACTGACAGGTCATCTGTCCATTATACGCCACCATTTGTTTAGTTAGCAGCTTTGACATCATCATCGCAATAGAATCCCATATATTATCACTAGTTACAAACATATGCCCTCTTATTAGCCACTTTGAATATAAAAATCCCTAGACTATATATAAAAAGAATAATAAAAAATTAAGCCAATAATATGAAAAATTCCGACCTTGCTTTCACAGACCTTAGTTTTATATTTAATCTTACTAACATAAAAAAAAAACACATGATATTTACTTAACCTTTTTACAGTTGTTTCAGTTCAAGTACCAAGTGTTCATAATGATCAGAATTTTAGAATAGACGAATGAAATTCCACACTAAGAAAGCAATCCCTTACAGAATAAATTCATATAAGAGCTTAACTTTCTGTTGGACTGACATGGATTAATTTGCTTTCGGATTTTGAGAAGAGGTATTTGAATGCAGTGAGACATTGTTGGGACATGTAGTTTACCCATTACCAACCTTATTTCTATAAAACGAAGACGTATAATGGACAGATGACATGTCAGTCTAATTATAGATCACAGAGGATCCGAATCCAGCAATTTGACATTAAGGGCATATTTGGTTGCGGATATTACTAAGTCAGCCACAAAAGTGTGAGATTGAAAAACAATTTGGCTTCATCCAGCTTAAAACTTTTAGCCTTCTCAGATTAAGAAATAGACATAAAAAAGCTCAGCTTTTAAGCTGATCAACCAAATCCATTGCAGCTTTTAAGATAAAACAAACAAATCGAGTTTAAAAGCTGCGACGAAAATATTTATATCAGATTTGAACAAATACACGCATGGTAAAAGAGAAAGAAAATCTACATGGAAGAATATACACCTCTGTCCATGTGTAATACAGTTTTATTGTATAAATAACTCTTTTCCTGATCCAAAAAAGATCATACAAGAATTGACTGCGTCAGCATTTGGTTCAAAAGCATATTTGTAGAGAAAGAAGTTACCTTGACAATAGCTATAGCAGCTGAGATAGGATCTCTCACACCAAGAACAGTCCAAACTAAAGAATTGTCTGAACCAGCTGGTATTATACCTATTGGTATTGAAATCGCCTCTTTCTGATCATCCCTACTTAGCAGACCATTCAGAACCTACAGTAAATAATTGCAATTCATAAGTAATCCTACATCTTTTGGAAAAAAACAAGAAACAAAAGAAAAAGAAACGTAAAGCAATAGCATAAGCCTAGGTATGATTATGGGCTTGCTTGACTGTGGCTTTTAAGAAAACAAGGAAGCTTATTTAAGATTGAATAGGAAGGAGCATTCAGCTTAGTACTTTAGCTTTCTCGGGCAGGAAAGAAGCTCAGCTTCAAGCTGGCAAACCAAATGAAGTAATACTTCAAGAAAATACTTGACCTCAAAATTTGCAACCAAACAAGTGCTAAATAACATGCCTTGCAAAACTAAAGGGGAAATACAGATTGAGGTCAAAGATATGTAGTTTGTTGGTGAAGTGGTGGACAACGAGTATCAGAAGAAGCTTATGACTAACAATTTAAACTTCCAAAGTAACTAGCTATTCAATCTCTCTGGAAAAAAAACTTTTGCAATCTTGGGCAGCGCCTTGGATTTATAAAAATGAACTAAAAAAAATCACCAGGAAAATTTACCTCATTGATGATGCCATCGCCTCCAATACATATGATTCCTTTGTGGAAAAAGAAGAAAAGACAAGTGTTAAGGGAGAAACTTGTAAATTCCCAATCAAGAAACGATTATTATAAAACATGAAATTCCGGGTTACCATCTGGACAAGTGCTGAAATCAACGCTGTTAGCAAGTTTTCTAGCATGGCCGGCAGATGTTGTATTGACCACCTCCAGCCGAAAGCCGGCTAGCTGTCACAAAACCAAAGTTCCAAAATAAATAACTGTTTTGGTATATCACAAGCATACACAATTATGTCCTTTTGAAATCTAATTCATGATAGAACAGAGACCTTGTTTGGTTGCAGCTTTTTGCTTAAAAGCTGGACTGTATTTGATAGATCAGCTAAATAACTGAGCTTTCAAATCAGATATAGCATAAAAAGTGGACGTTTACGTGGGTGAGCCCAGCTTGTTTCACAACATAAAAAAACCCAGCTTAATTTCTTAAAGGTTACCGCCAAACTAAGCCTATGTTTTTTTCCTCCTTTCTTTTTGTTGAGATATTTATAGAAATCATTCAGTTGCACTTACAAGAATATATTAAATGACTTACCTTCAAAATTGGTTCCACGGTGTCATTAAAAACTTTACTAGAACGACCACGACCGGAACGCGGATTCAGTATCACGAGCATTTTCGGTGGACTTTTACTTTTAATTTGCCAATCAATCGTAAAATCAATAGTACTATCTGTATTCTGCTTCAAAGGATGAGGTAAACAATTGACAAAACACTGCTGGTCCGCAAATCCAGCAACCCAATGTATTGCTTCTTCCGGACTAGTAGCTAAAAAGCGAAAATCTTTTCGATTTCTCCCATTTTTCTTAAATAATGAGTTTTTTCTCATTGGGTATGCATGAACTGTGAAATGCCTCAGACCTACATTGTATGTTACCTGCATGGGAAAAAAACTTACCTTGTAAAATTTTAAAATAAAAATCATGAGATTCTAATTATCACACGAAACTCACCTAACTTTAAACAGGCATTGAACACATATGGCTTGTTTCGTCTAACACTTATTTTTGAAAAGTGATGTTTTGATACACCTTTTTTACAATACTATATTCACCTATCAACTATTCTCGCAATTCTCAATACAAAAAACAAGTTTTCTTTTTACTTACGCACTTACAAAGAACATTTATACTCAAAATGCATGCAAACGTGTCCATTTTCATCAAATTAGTGCTTCAAAGTTAACAGTTACAACTTCACACATAAATAGGAGCAAAATGAATTTCGATCTAACCTAACTTCGTACAAAACCATGTTTTCATAATCATTTCTCTATTTACAACTCCGAAAGAAAACTTTTGAAGTCATTTAATTTTTTTTTCTTATATATAACTCACCGAAATAACTTCATCAAGGTGCAACATATTAGAACCCCATATTATTGCCTTGCTAGTCAATTTAGCGTCTAACATCTCCAAATTTGTAACCTCAGTTGCAGTAGAGCCATCACTCTTTTTCTTAACTTTCCGTTTATCCAAAGCCAATTTTCCGTTGAGCATTTCATATCCCAACAAATCAGATTTTTCGTCAATATCAATCCTATGCTCATCTCGTTTTGCCTTGCTAAGATCCTCAACTGCGACACTCGTATCATTGCGTTTTGAACTCTTCACTTTACTACGTTTTTCGGGAAATACAGTTGGAGAAGTTTGCTGACCTGTTTAGGAGATAATTATTATAAAAAATAAATTAATCTAGGCTGATTAAAACTGACGGCCTTAAAAGTCTCTTCTTTTTGAAACAAAAACACTGACCTGTTGCTACTTGGGAGCATAAACCAAGTCGACGAAGAGACGTCTGAGGTGTCAATCTCAGTGAGCTGTTCTTCGAGAGAGTACCACTACTCTGCATTTTTGTTTGCAACTGTAGGTAAAAGGAGGAGAATTGGTGGAAAGTGCACGATAGATTTGTCAAAGATATTGATCAGGTGGTAAATCAATCATGACAAACAAACCTGTAACATACAACTCCAAACTCATGATTTGTAAAGAATAGAGTTCAAAAGTTTGCGATACAACAATATAAATACATGCAAAACCAAAGAAAGAACGATATCCAGAGAAAGAAATCAGATGTGTATATTCTCACTGCACCTTGTACATCCACCATCTAACGGTAGAAAATTAGAATCGAGTCCAAGTTGTGATTTTTTTAAAACTTTTTTAAACCCAAGTATCAAGCTACCATGAAATAATTTCCTAAAAACAAAAGGTTATGCTAGAACTATGATACAACCCTAAAGTTGGATCTAACGTTGAACACGAATTCAACCAGAAGTTATGGATAAACAAATAAAATGACCCTCACCATAGAAGAATCTTTGAATAACATGTTCCCCAAATCTATATGAACCAATGGGATCCAAAAAGTAACGCCATTAATCTAGACACAATAAAATGAATGATAAAATGAACTTATAACTGAAATATCTCAAATGAATCTAGATTAAACATAGATGCATTGTATCTACACTAAAAAGTATACCTATATACAAAGTTACTAAAATAGCATGTCCAAAATATAACCACTTAAAAGTGACCATATCAAATAGTTTTAAGAGTTCTAGACAGAATAAATTCATGTCTTCACTACGTCAAAATAGAAACTGAATGATTTATATCACCTCACAAATGCCACATGACAAAAAAAATAGGAAAAAATGACTATTGTCTATTGTTTCATCACACCGTTTTCAAATTTACAACCGTAATACAATTCTTTAACTAATCCTGTCCTCTTTCTTGTAAATATGGCATTTCTAGCAGCTATTTACGAGAAATAGCAAAAAAAAATCAGCTGAGCTTCAGCTCAGCTGTCTTGGCACATTTGAAAAGCTACTAATTAAAATCTAGAAAAAGAGAAATGTGGGTAGTAACGCTTTATTCTCATAGAGCATACTGAACGAGTCAAATCTAGTTATATGGTCTACCTAAAAGCACCCGTAATTCCGGACCATAATTAGTCACTATAGATGGAATTCTGAAAAGATCAGAAAGTGTCGAAGATCATGCCAAAGGAACACTAGAAGAATTAAGATTGAAGACTAATTTTCTTCTAATTTCAAAGAACATAACTATGATTTCTCGTAGGTGCATAGCAATTTTATTTTCTTGGGGTAAGTTGTTCATGGCATAATTTAACCTTATACTCTATTATAATCTTGTCAATTATCTTAATGTCAAACCTCATTATGCTTACCTCGCCAAATCTCGTCATATATCTCCAACTAACTAACTAGAGGAATTAAGAACCAACCGATTACAAAAAAATTAAAGAGCCCACATTAAATGCTTAACCCTTCATACATGTATTTATGCATGTAATATATCGACAACTAGTTTTCGGTAGCATTTTCAGCTATAGCGGTTATGGATAAGTAATTTCTTCTTTTTGACGAACTTTATCACCATAGAAAACAAAATTAAAACGAGAAACCTTGATAGTTCGTAATGTCTCTTCCAATAGAAAAAATATATTCTCACAAATTCTAGCAACTCAAAACTCCAACCTTTATAACGAGCTATATCTTAACTTAGTAGCTAAGAGAGCTCAATAAACACCACATAGGCAATAACGATGTAAAGCTCTTAGACAACTTCGCCTAACTTATATAATCATATAAATACCAAAGGCTTGTTTGGTCAAGTCTCTTAAGATCAGTTATTTCCTATTCCCTTTTTTCGCTTATAAATTCTTCTACATTTGGTCTCCCAGCTTAAAAGCTGAGTTTTTTTTTCCAATTCCATGCCTAAAATAAGTTATAAACATAAGCTACAATGAACTACAAGGAAAGGAATCCAAAAAAAGAAACTTATTTGCTTAAAACTACAAGGAAAGGAATCCAAATTCCACAGTAACACCTCCTAACAAATACTTCTACCAACTTAAAACATCAAAATATTAATACATACACACACACAAAGCTAAAATGTCTCTCTTCTTACATACCCTTAGAAGCTTAGCTCTTTTTTGTTTTGTTTTCAATTCCAATAAGCTAGAAACATAAGCTAAAATATATCCATTTTTCATTCTCAGCCCAAAAACAGCAGCATATTTGCTTAAAACCAAAACGAAACGAATCCCAAATCCACAATAACACCCCCTAACAGATATGCCTACCAACAAAACAATATAAAAACTTAAATATTATAATTTATCTACAAAATATTATCCCAAAATCATCAAACCTTATATTCATAACCTCAAACCAACAAATTAAGACGACCCAATAAAAAAGGCCAAATTACTTAATTTCATCAAATGCCCACCTAAAAAACATCAAATATTCATACATACATGTGTGTGTGTGCAAAATATTATCCAAAATTCAATAAACCTTTTACTCATAACCTCAAAACCAACAAATAAAAAACTCAAAAGAATAAAATAAAAAAACCAAAAAATAAAAGGCCAAATTACCTAATTTCATGAAATGCCCACCTTACATAATAATAAATCTGCAAAATAATATCCCAAAAAATTCAACAAACCCATTACTCACAACCTCAAAACCAACAAATTAAGATGACCCAACAAATAAAATAAAAAGGGCCAAATTACCTAAATTCAACAAATGCCCACCTAACAAAACCTTCCAAATAACAAAACCCAGATCGCCAATTTCTTTAAAAATCAAACCCAGATCGTGATAAATCAACACTGATGGATCCAGCTCATATATGTATATATATTATAATAATAATTTATATTTGTAAATAGCTCATAGATTTAACCTCCCCTCCAACAACTCTCTCTCTCTCTCTCTCTCTCTCTATATATATATATATAATCTATGTTTTGTATATAGCTTTATATATATATATATATGTATTCTCTCCTTTTTTTTTTGTTGTTTTTTATTCTTTTTCTTTGATGTTTTAATTTCTTTCTCTAGTTATTAAATTTGTTGTTTATGAAAAATATTACACTAATTTGTTGTATCAAAAATATTTCTTTGTGTGTTCGATGCTATTGCGATAAAAAATATATAAAATAAATGTATTTATAATACAAATAAACGAAGAATAAAAAAAATAGAATATAGTATGATAAGATTTTAAAGAATGCTGAGTTATTAAAAATGGATAAAATGTGTTATTAGTTTTATATTTGTTACGAGAGTATAATAGTATGGTAATTAATAAAAATGTGTAAAAGTATTTTTAGAAAAAAATAGTAAAATTTGAAAGTCTCGAAATTTTTAAGTTTACAGATATAAATAGTATGATATTAGCATAATTTAGATTCCATAATTGCAATCAGGTACACTACTTTATTATTATGACATGGTATTAGATAGATAAATTTGATACTCCAACGAGAGAACACAAAAACGCTATAATACAAAATGTATCTTTTGTCTCACTGCTCTTACAAATATAAGTAGTAAATATGTCCTTTAAAAAATATAAAACTTAACCCAAAAAAAATATGCATTCATCCCCTCAAATGAAAACCAATGAGACAATGACTTTGAAATTAAGACGTTTTATTATAAAAATAAGAGAATGATCAACTTTTTAAAATATTTTTAAAAATATTTTAATAAAAATACAAGAATGCAAGAAACATGAAACTTGTAATTCCAAACTCTTTAATTAAGAGTATCATTGCATGCTAAAATTTTAACACTTTATCTTTGTTAAAATATCATAATCTACTTACTCAGTATGAGAATCTCTTAAGAAAACAAACCATCTAACGATGTGTCAGTCAGTCGACACCTAAAAAAAAAATGATATGCTTGAATCAGGGTCACCCCGTTATGTATTATTGTCATAATCATGATTTTCACGGGTGACTTATAAATTATTTTATGTGTATTTTTTTTTAATGTTTTGTTCACATTACACGTTTCCATGTTCTCATGTCCTACTTTTGTTTCTAATTTAGAAATAGTATATGTATAGTCGCTTCATGTACTCAGCGATTAATAAATACTCAATCATGCATTTTCTAAATAACTTATCACTATAAAACTACACTGCAACTTTTTCTTGTAAAATCACGAATCTATATTAGTCGAAGTATTTTTTTTAAAAAATTTAATCAAATAGTTTAAATGTTAACGATTAAATTTTGAAAAATTTACATCCTACCAACTTAGGTACGAGATTTTTGTAGTGATCGATTATTTTAAAACAAAATATGCAAAAATTAATCATAACAAGAAATACAGTGTACTAAATAAAATAACAATACAAGATGAATTTGGTTACCTCAAGAGCAAGTTAAAGACTTAAAAATAAAGTGACAATTATTAAAGGCTTAAAAGCTATATATATATCACTACTTTTAGGAAATACATAGTGTTCCACTCAAGTGATTAGACTTTAAAGTACGAATATGATTAGACATGTATATTAATATAATTTGTAGTAATTTTTCTTAAGTCAATTATATAATTTTGAATGTAAAATAAGAAACAGTGTAAAATAATAAACATAAAAAATTCACAAAAAGTCATCTAAATCAATAGAATGTCTAAACATTATATTGAGTCTCATCTGCAATATGCTGTACACGTTTATAAATAATTAAATATACTAAAGAAGTTGTAAAAAAATTTAAAACTTTGAACAAATTAAATGGCTAAAGTAGGACAAAAGCATGTACAGAAGAATCTGGAGTCATTTTATTTAGATCGATACAACCATACTAAAATAAAATTAAAAAATTACTATCAATTTGTTTTTTGAAAACTGTTGCTAAAATGAGTATCGCAAAATTTTTACAACAGAATAGCAACTACTTCTCTTTCCAAATTTTTGCTAAATTTTTGTTACCGAATAACAACTAATTATGTTACAAAATTGTTACTAAAATTTAGCGACACCAGTTTACTAATATTTTTATAAAAATCAAACCGTGGATAAATGAATTTTTAATGTTGTTACTTTTTATTTTAAAGAAGGCTACAAGTTTGACATGTTGTACACTTTTCTTTACTTTATTTAGAATGCTTCTATTGTTTATCTTTTACTTGAAGACCTTACTTTTGTTAAGGTACACAACTTTTTTAAATTAACTTTTCTATTTGGCATTTTTCTCAAAAAAGTTAAGTTGGAAAGTGACATGGAGATTTAGAGCAATTTTATATGGTAAAGAGTTTTGGTAAATTAAGGATCACTATCCACGTACGAAATAATGAAAAGACACTGTCAAATAAGGAATTTGTGTTGAATTTATATTAATTTGGTTTGTATTAAAGTACAAGTCAAATGCTAACATGTGTAGCATATTGTTATAAATGTATAAATGAATTACTAAAAATATGATAAATATATTTATAAGTATCAAATGATATTAAAATATGATAAGTAAACGGCATGTGAATATTAAATAAACACATATCAATTACCATGTATTAACATCATAAATATTTATTTAACTTTATTTTTGTAAATAAAATGGATATTAAAATGTTTCCCCAAAGACACATGTTAACAAAACAGAGGCCAACCCCACCTCGGTGTAAATAAGCCATCAAATTAGTAAAATTCTTTTTTTTTTATATATATGATTTTTATAAAAATAAAGATTTTACTATATTAAAAACATAAATGAAATTTAGAAAGATAGAAAACCATGCACGTAGTGTAGGTGTGGAGGTATAATTAAGAACATGTTTTCATTTTTTTTTAATTATGGCGTCAACTAATATGAACACATATCTTAGAATGTATAAACAATTAATTCAATGATACCACTAAACAAACGGAAATTAATTAAATATTATACTAACTATGCTGGAATATTCTGTTAGTATATACAATAATTTTCACCAAACGTCGCTTTAAGATATGATAACAACATAAGTTGTTCATATCATGTGTTTAATTAATTATAACAGACGATAGTACTGTTGATAAGATCTATAATTAACTTTGCCAATAATTAATTAACCTGACTTGTGTTAATCTTAGTCGCCGGTACAGAAAGGAAAGCGAATAACAAACTAAATTTGAGATAATGGAGAACTAGATCGGGAAGTAAAATGGCGTATTTTGAACGGGGAAATAAGCTTCCGGTGAACTGTATGTTTTCATTAGAAAAATGATCCTTTTTTTTAAAAGTTAATTATAAAAAATCCACGGTTAATTAAAATCTCTTTTAAAATTTGGTTCAAATGATCAATGATTCTAGTTATGTTACTCTTAAGTTTAACTTTCATACTCTTGATGCTACGTTGATATATACAAAATTTTAAACAAAAGCAACAAATTAGGGTTTTTTTTTATAATAATTATGGAAGGTAGGTCCGAAAATAAACAGTAATTTTCGCTATAATACAGCTTATACAGGTATGACCTAATGATATTTGAAACGAGAATAAATATATTTCCCTGTAACATATTAATTGTAACTTGGAATTCATATCAAACTCAAAAGTAACAGCTTCATGACTTGGAAAACCAGGCATTTCTATGCTTTATTTCCTATTCCTTTTATAATATTTGATATGATGAGATTTAAATCATAATGAAAATATTTTCAGTTCTCATAGACTCACATTATCAGCACATTGATTATGCTTCTTTAAGTTATGATCTAGAAAAAAGATTCATAACACAAAATATATCAGCTTGCTCTTCATGATTTTGTAATTTCCTTTTGTGCTTTGGTTAGAGATACTGAGATATCAAAAGTTGCTTATGTTATCGCATGTCCATATCGAAATCAAATGGCGAGAATGAAAGATGGAAATGATCCTAATTAGACGACTGATTGTTGTTCATCAATAACGAAATTAAACTTACAGTCCGAGTTATATCCGTTGTAGAAATGAAGCACCAAAGTACGTATACGTTAATCATTACAATAAAATGTCTCAGTAAAAATATTTGTCATGACAGAACATCATAACTGTAAAAACCAGGATTTTCGTAGGAAAATACCGTGGTAAAGAGAAGTGAGCTATCCCACATCGCCTAGATATGTAGTACCTATATGGTATATAAGGTAGGAGTATCCTCCTTCTTATCACCAAGGCCTTTTAAAAGCCGTGCGGCCCAAGAAGCGAGGACGAAATTGGGCCAAAGCGGACAGTATTGGTGATAGGAAGCAGATGGTGGCGGTCTGGTCGGAGGACCGGGTCGTTACAATTGGTATCAGAGCCGCTATCTAGCCGATGTGGGCACTGGCAACCCCGGAAGGACGGCGTGCCCGACGAGGACGTCGTGCCTGAAGGGGGGAAGAGTGTAAAAACCAGGATTTTCGTAGGAAAATACCGTGGTAAAGAGAAGTGAGCTATCCCACATCGCCTAGATATGTAGTACCTATATGGTATATAAGGTAGGAGTATCCTCCTTCTTATCACCAAGGCCTTTTAAAAGCCGTGCGGCCCAAGAAGCGAGGACGAAATTGGGCCAAAGCGGACAGTATTGGTGATAGGAAGCAGATGGTGGCGGTCTGGTCGGAGGACCGGGTCGTTACAATTAGAGTGTAAAAACCAGGATTTTCGTAGGAAAATACCGTGGTAAAGAGAAGTGAGCTATCCCACATCGCCTAGATATGTAGTACCTATATGGTATATAAGGTAGGAGTATCCTCCTTCTTATCACCAAGGCCTTTTAAAGCCGTGCGGCCCAAGAAGCGAGGACGAAATTGGGCCAAAGCGGACAGTATTGGTGATAGGAAGCAGATGGTGGCGGTCTGGTCGGAGGACCGGGTCGTTACAATTGGTATCAGAGCCGCTATCTAGCCGATGTGGGCACTGGCAACCCCGGAAGGACGGCGTGCCCGACGAGGACGTCGTGCCTGAAGGGGGGAAGAGTGTAAAAACCAGGATTTTCGTAGGAAAATACCGTGGTAAAGAGAAGTGAGCTATCCCACATCGCCTAGATATGTAGTACCTATATGGTATATAAGGTAGGAGTATCCTCCTTCTTATCACCAAGGCCTTTTAAAGCCGTGCGGCCCAAGAAGCGAGGACGAAATTGGGCCAAAGCGGACAGTATTGGTGATAGGAAGCAGATGGTGGCGGTCTGGTCGGAGGACCGGGTCGTTACAATAACATCCGAGATCCCGACTCCACAGCTTGGCAACTGCTTACTAGACACTGCAAAACAACATGGAAAAGCCGGACATGTTAATAAATTTATTAGAATCAAAATGTTATTTCGTTGACGATATCCAAAAAATCTCTAATCAAATCATAAATTCGAATAATTTTTTTACCTTTCCACCTCAGCTTGAAACTTTCCGAACATAGGGTTGGAGATCAAAGAGAAACTATTTTTGTTGATAACGAAGCAACTTTCAGATGTTTTGCAAACGTCGACGACTTTCACCTTAATTGGTTTTGGACTTCGACACGGGTTCACAATAGGCGGTCATGATACCTTGGTCTTTATTACCAAAACATTTGGATGCTTCATAAAATCATGCCATTCCGTAAAAGAGAATCATATTAAATATGCTTTAAAAAAATCATTTGATTATTGTTGTTAATTTCGTTGATTCCAACGTTATGGAGGTTTAATTTGGATGGACTTGTTTGTTTAGGACAAAACGTACATTCACTCTTTTTTTCTTCATATAATGGCTCGCTTTGTTGTTGCATCTTACAAGTACAACAACAATTTTTTCTTGAAAAGGCTTTTTTTAAGTAGCATAATACATTTTTATATATAGCAGTGATAATAAGTTGATATAGTAAAAGCTGGACTAGAATGTGTGATAGAACTTAAAAGTCTTTTTTTTTTTGAATTTTCCGTCTCGAATATCGATAATACAAATAACTAAATAAGTTTAGTTTTCCTTACAACATCAAAGACAAGGTTTTCCATAAAGTAAAAGGTAAAGAAAATAAGTAGTTTTGGTCGTATAAATAAACAAGCAAGGCAGTTTCCTAGAAATAATTAGAAAAAACTTTTTGGTGTAATATTATTGTATATACCAACATGACCAGGAAAAAAAAAACTTGACCAGGAAATATTTGCATTAATTCTTTTTGTGAATGTACTCCATGTGCAGATATCCAAATGTTTGGAGATAAATATTTACTTATCAATCCGTGCAAAATGCAATAAGAAATGATTTCTAATTGAAATAATCTTATATATACACTTACGAATTAATGTACTGGCATAACTAGCATTTGTTGTATATGAAATGGATCCACAAATCAAACTTGTAATTATGGACACTATAAGAAAAAAGTTTTATCACCTTGGCCATTTTGCTTTTCTCTCTTAAAAATAGGAGTATATCTTGTTTTTTTTCAGTAGTTGTATATAAATGTATAAACAAATGTATACATATACATTATGATAAAAGGAAGTAAAAAACACAGCAAAAGCTGTCATTGATAGAACATAAAAATTAGACCCGAATATTCTATTCGGGTAATAATCAATCCACTTTATAAATGAGTATCCAACGCTTAAATGGGTCATCACATGCCTTTCATAAGAAAATAAGGTAGTATCTATCAAAAGCTCAAGCCCACTTAACTAGGGACCCATATCTGAAAAACCCCCTGAGATGGAGACATTTGTCAACATCCTAGAAAGCATAGTTGCCTATAAATAGCCAACTACCCCTCCTAGAAATGGACTAGAAAATCTATCCAAAAAATATAGAGAGAAGTTGAGAAAAGAGAGAAACTAGTCAAAGCTTAGCCTGAAAAGAAGCAAGCCGAACAACGATAGAGCCGAATATCGAAGAGAAAGAAGAACGACCAAGATAAGAGATTAAGTAGTCAAATCGAGCACAATTGTAATAAAAAAGTACTAATCCGAGCAAGTGTAACAATCCGAATAAGTGTAATAATCCGACCAATAATAAAGATCAAGAAATGTCCATTATTTACCTTTGATTTACCATTATCATATTGTTGAAAAGCCTAACGTGATCGCCAAAAGTTATGGTTTTATCAAATGGCGCCGTCTCCGGGAATCATCTAGTTCCCAACTAGCTTAGACTTCGAATACCAATACTCTACCAGACGAGCGACAATGGTGACCAATATAGAAGAAACTCATCCCGAGATAGTAGAAACCGATAACCAACACGTGCAGATTAGCCAACAAGACCTCGACGATCTACTCGCCATCCGTGATAGATACGACGTTATCCAGTCCGAAAACCAACCGACAACCTCCAATGTCCACCGAGAACAACCGATCGAACAACCCCAACAGCTTGAAGGGATTGTCGAAGAATACCAAACGTCCTCGGAAGACAAACAAGCCTTGCCCGTACTAAGATGCGCAAGAAGGCGCATACCCGGATCCCAGGCAGGACCGAGCTCAAGAGTCCCTTTGCCAACGGCCTCAGTCAACTCTGGTGCCCGTTTACAAACAAACGAAGCTGACCGGCTTGGTATGCCTGAAGGTCATGAACTCGAACAGTTGTCCCGATTACCGACTCACCCACCAAGGATGATTACACCACCCACGGTGGAAGTACAACACATCGTTCCAATAGCTGATGAAAGGAACAATGCCCAGCTGCAAGCTCAGCTGGCAGCATGTATGACGGCCATGGCAGCAGCCGGCATCAGACTGCCGGGTACTCAACCTGCCAACGCAGACAAAGATCCATGTCGTGAAGCGGAAGATTCCGCCTATAGGGCCGCCTTGGAAGCGGCGGTCCGGCGACCAGATCAAGAAGTGCCCCATAAAGGGGGCAACGTCCCGATAACAATCCCTCCGACCTTCGTCCACCCAAACGCGTATACGGAACATGTCCTCGACAGAAACCCAAAGGACGATAGGTATCCCGAACACATGATCGGGGGAGGATACGGCCCGCCACCACAACAGGGGGGATACACCCCCCCTACCAAGCCACGGATGAAGCGTTCCAACAGGCTTGGAACGTATGCCAAGAAACCCCATGTACCGAACAGATCACGCGGTACCGCAATCCTGTGGGGTTCGTCATCCCCGAGTTTAGGCTCTATGATGGAAGGAGTTGTCCCATTGACCATCTGAGGCACTACAAGACGAAGATGGAGCTGTGGAGTGATGACCATGCGATGATGTGCAAGTTTTTCAAAAACAGTTTGGGCCAAGAGGCTTCATCGTGGTACCATAACTTACCACGGGGCTCTATAAGAGACTGGGCGGAGCTGCTAAGAGCGTACTCCACCCGATACGCTGCTCATCGGAAGAAGAAGGTTAGTATTGAAACCCTTCTAAAGATGACGATGATGCCAAATGAAAGGCTCAACGACTACTGCATACGTTTCATCGACGTAGCAAACCAGATTCCACAGTACGCCAGTAATATAGCCATCCAGAACTTTATTAACTCCATCCCTAATAGCTATTGGGCGAGAAGGAAGTTCATAGGCAAAAATTTTCCGACCACTGATTCCCTGCTAGCCTATTGTACCCACCTCACCGATAAAAACGACGAACTGCGTATCCTCAACCGAACTCTACCAAGAAGAGAGTCGGTCCGAGAGGCACAGGTGGGTCGCAAAAGAGTTAGAAATAACCAGGGAGAAACGTTCCAACCGACCAGAAAGGACAAAGGTCCCGAGGTCCGTAGCAGGGTAGAGCGACCACGAGAACCCGAGCCCAAACCGCTCCAGATCGCATACCCAACACTGACCAACGAACATAAACCGCTCCAGCTCACCTACCCTGTACCAACCAAGCAGTCACAGCAAGGCCGGTTCCAGGGAAGGGAAAAGCAAAAGAACTTCGAACTGGTCGAATTGAGATACTCTTTCAACCTGTCGGCTGAAGATATCCTCAAGAATATCCGCAGAGAAAGCTGGTATTCACGGCCAGAGCCTCTCGCTACCCCCCTGAGCATAGAGACCCCAAGCTTTTCTGCGCCTATCACGAGGACTACGAACACCTCACCGAGCACTGCCGTAACCTGCGGTGGAAAATGAACCTGTGGGGCGATGCGGGATACCTGGCCAAGTTCATCAGAGACGTCGGAAATAAAGGCAAACAACTGGCCATTGAGGGAGCCGATAACCGGCAAGGCAAAACAATCAACGTCGTTCACATGTCACGACCCAAGAGCACAGGTGGGGATCGATCACGACAACGGCAATTGGCGCACTTTGGCCAAGTAGCCAAGGCATCACAGTCGTCGACTTCTAAACGACAATGAACCCCTCGACAATATCCGCCCATTTCTTTCTCGGGCCTTGACGAAGAAGGGGTGATTTACCCCCATGGGGACGCCATCAACCTCCGTGTTCAAATCGGCCTTGACACAGTCAGCAGGGTGCTTGTCGACCAAGGAGCCTCTTGTGATATCATGTACAGAGAACTCTTCGACAAGATGGAACTCAAGCTGCAAGATCTACAGCCTACCGATGTCACACTGATCGGGTTCATCTCCAAGACAACTAAACCGTTGGGAAAGATCGTCATGAGTGTCACTATGGGATCCGTATCAGTTCCCGTTGAGTTCTTAGTGGTAAACGACAACTCCGGCCACAACGCGATCTTGGGTCGACCTTCGCTTCACGCCATGAAGGCCATACCCTCGACCTACCACCAAAAAGTCAAATACCCAAATGATCGGGGAGAGATCGAGACAGCCAGAGGATGTTAAGAAGATTCAAGACGCTGTGAGGTCATTACCGCTGCCCTTCAAAAACAGCTGAGCGTTGTCGAACAACCCAACAGCACAAAGAAGCTGATCAACCACATAGCCAAAACCGAGAGGGTTGTCGAAGAACAAGTAGGAGAAACTCTTAGGAAGGTGTATATCCCGGGTACGGACGAGGAGCACTACTTCCTCCTCGGTGATGACCTTCCAAAACAGGAATCCGAAGAGTTAGAAGCATTCCTCTTCAACAACATTGATAAATTCGCCTGGAGCCCTAAAGACATGCCAGGCCTAGACCCTAAAACGGTATGTCACCACCTGAGTGTTGACACCGAGTGCAAACCGATAGCTCAGAGGAGCAGAAAAGTGTCTGTACAGCACAGGGCAGCTATAATTGCTGAGGTCCACAAGCTATTAGAGGCTGGAGCCATAAGGGAGGTCTTCTATCCGAAATGGTTATCCAATCCAGTCGTCGTCCCCAAGAAGAATGGAAAGGAGAGAGTCTGTATAGACTTCACCAATCTCAACAAAGCCTGCCCGAGGGACCACTTTCCCCTTCCAAGAATTGATCAATTGGTGGACGCAACTGCAGGGGCGGAACGGATGACCTTCCTGGACGCGTATTCAGGGTACCACCAAATCCCCCTCGCCCACGAAGATCAAGAGAAGACGTCGTTTATATTGCCTTTGGGAAACTATTGCTATACGGTAATGTCGTTCGGCCTACGCAACGCGGGAGCAACATACCAAAGGATGATAACAAGGGTAGGTCGAGATCATATAGGGAAAACAATGGAGGTATACATTGACGACATGGTCGTCAAGAGCGAAAAGGCCACATCCCACCTCCAAGACCTTAGAGACGTCTTCCAAACGTTGGGCGAGCACAAACTAAAGCTCAACGCGAGCAAGTGTGCGTTCGACATCAACAAAGGGAAGTTTCTGGGACACATGGTCAGCCGACGAGGAATAGAAGCTAATCCCGATCAGATCACAGCTCTTCGGAACCTAGCAGCTCCCAAGAATAAAAAGCAGGTACAAGAGCTCACGGGAATGATGGCAGCATTGAGCAGGTTCATCAGCCGATTCGCAGACAAGGGACGGCCATTTTTTGAATCACTCAAGAAGGATAGAAAATTCGTGTGGGACCCGGAATGTGAAGTTTCTTTCAACAACCTCAAAGAGTATTTAAGGACGCTGCCACTGCTAGTCAGGCCGAACAAAGGAGATATTCTGGCATGCTACCTAGCAGTTTCCACTACAGCTGTGAGCGCAGTTATCCTAAGAGAAGAAGGTCGCGAACAATTCCCTATCTACTTCGTTAGCAAAACTCTGGTTGAAGCCGAGACACGATACCTACCCTTGGAAAAGCTGTGCTTGGCATTGGTCGTCGCGACCAGGAAGTTGCCGCACTATTTTATAGCTCATCAGGTCCAAGTATACACGAAATTCCATATCAAGGAATCGCTTAGACGGACCGACATCAGTGGCAGAGTGGCCGCATGGGGAGTCGAATTATCCCAATTTCATATCGAGTTCGCACCCCGACATGCCATAAAGGGACAAGTCTTGGCCGATTTCGTCGCGGAATTCACCGAAGGGTATGACGAGCCTACGGCTATGTCCCCACAATCACACTGGCAGATTCATGTCGATGGATCAGCCACCAAGGACGGATCAGGAACAGGGATCGTCCTCAAGTCTAGAGAGGGAGCGATCATAGAGAAAAGCATTAAACTGGGTTTCCGAGCTACCAACAATGAGGCTGAGTACGAAGCCATGATAAACGGTATGCTCATTGCCCGGTCCCTCGGATGCTCCCACTTAACTGCAAGCTCCGACTCAATGCTGATTGTGAATCAAGCCATCGGCGAGTACCAAGCCAAAGATGACAGAATGATCCTCTACCAAGAGAAGGTTCAGAGCTTGATGGCCACCTTCGAACAGTGCGAGTTAATAAGAATCAATCGCACCGAAAACGCACATGCCGATGCCCTGGCCACCCTAGCCTCAACATTAACATTAACTGACACTCGGTCGATCACAGTGGAACTACTGCCAACCCCTAGCATAACCAAAAGAATAGACCGAATAACGTCAGTACAATACGAACCAGGTTGGATGGACGACATGAGTCACTATCTGCAAAACGGAACTCTCCCGGCAGATAAGATAAAAGCACTAAAAATTACGAGAAAGGCTCCTCGTTTCTGGCTGTCCGACGACGACAAACTGTACAAATCCAGTTACCGAGGACCCCATCTTCTGTGTGTCCGGCCCGAAATGCAGCTACCAGTCTTGGAGGAAATCCATGAAGGATCATGCGGAGCACACATTAAAGGGCGGTCCCTTGCCAACAAGGCAATCACCCAAGGATATTGGTGGCCCTATATCAAGCGAGACGCCGATGTATACGTCCAACGTTGCGACAAGTGCCAACGATTTGCCAAGATACCTCGGCTCCCATCATCTATGATGACCCCGGTATCGGCACCATGGCCATTCGCACAATGGGCACTTGATTTAGTAGGGAAGCTCCCCAAAGCGCCCAGCAGCTTCGAATATCTGATCGTGGTGACGGACTACTTCACCAAATGGGTTGAGGCTAAACCTCTCCGAGAAATTAAAGCCAGTAATGTCAAACAGTTCATCTGGGAGCACATCATCACAAGGTTCAGTATACCATACGCCATCGTCGCAGACAACGGCACCCAGTTCAAGGAAGCCAATCTGCAGCTTTGGTACGAAGAACTCGGTATCCGAAAGTTCTATTCGACGCCAACATACCCACAGGGTAACGGCCAGGCAGAGGTATCAAACCGAACCGTACTAGACGGCATCAAGACAACCCTCGAACAAGCAAAGGGGAGATGGCCCGAGCGGCTACTTAACGTCTTATGGTCGTGCCGAACCACGCCAAAGACGGGCACTAAAGAAACCCCGTTCAGCTTAGCATATGGTGTCGAGGCCGTCATACCAACAGAAATCGGGCTACCCACACTACAAACAACTTTAGTCGAGCAAAGAAACAACGAACAAAGAATGAGAGAGGAACTCGACATGCTAGACGAGAAACGAGAGATAGCAGCTCTTACACTAGCGAAGTATCAACAAGGCGTTAAGCAAACGTATGACAAGAAAGTGAAAGGGACTAAGGAGTTCATGGTCGAAGAATTGGTGCTACGACGAGTAACGGTCTATACCCGAAATGAAACACATGGCAAATTAAGCCCCACCTGGGAAGGACCATACGAGATCGTCAAGAAAACAAGTCCGGTTACCTACAAACTCAAAAGCGTTCTGTTCGAAAACAGCAGAGGGGAGAAAAAATTCTTGGAACGTGGCTAACCTAAAGAAGTACTACGTATAGGCTGTCTTACAAATACATGTGCTACCTTACCCCTCCTGTTTAATGACATTATCTTGTATGTTGAATAATAAAATACAAGTGCTCGTATTTTTCAGCTTAATGGCATTATCTTTCATCTTTTGAATGAATAAAATATCTTGTTATGCTGTCTAACGAGTGCAGCTGAAATTCCCAAACGGCCTTAGTGCCTAGGAATACTATGAAATTCCCAAACGGCCTTAGTGCCTAGGAATACTATGAAATTCCCAAACGGCCTGAGTGCCTAGGAATACTATGAAATTCCCAAACGGCCTGAGTGCCTAGGAATACTATGAAATTCACAAACGGCCTTAGTGCCTAGGAATACTATGAAATTCCCAAACGGCCGAAGTGCCTAGGAATACTATGAAATTCCTAAACGGCCTGAGTGCCTAGGAATACTATGAAATTCCCAAACGGCCTGAGTGCCTAGGAATTCTATGAAATTCCCAAACGGCCTTAGTGCCTAGGAATACTATGAAATTCCCAAACGGCCGAAGTGCCTAGGAATACTATGAAATTCCCAAACGGCCTGAGTGCCTAGGAATACTATGAAATTCCCAAACGGCCTGAGTGCCTAGGAATACTATGAAATTCCCAAACGGCCGAAGTGCCTAGGAATACTATGAAATTCCCAAACGGCCGAAGTGCCTAGGAATACTATGAAATTCCCAAACGGCCTGAGTGCCTAGGAATACTATGAAATTCCCAAACGGCCTGAGTGCCTAGGAATACTATGAAATTCCCAAACGGCCTGAGTGCCTAGGAATACTATGAAATTCCCAAACGGCCGAAGTGTCTAGGAATACTATGAAATTCCCAAATGGCCTTAGTGCCTAGGAATACTGTGAAATTCCCAACATGGCATGTCTAAAAGAATGCCTAGGAATACTCAAACATATGCAGGTACCAGCTGATCCAATGAGCAAGGATTAAAGGCAGAAAAGAAACTAGAAGAATAATGCAGAAAATAAAGTAATCAAAGGAACAACAATCTCGTCAAAAGGAACAAACAGGAATAAAGAAATACAATCAAGGAAATATCAGTACGACAATGGGAAATATCAGTAATGAAGAAATCAGTACAGGAAAAATGAACCAATCAAGGAAATATCAGTACGACAATGGGAAGCTCAGAACACAAAAACAAAAAATATATAGTCCTCGCCCGCATTACGGAGGCAAAAAAAAAAAACCGATTTAAGAACTACTACCACATGAGGAGCACAACGGCAATGGACCGGGCTCTACCTCCTCATCATCAGTCGCCGTATCCCCATCAGTCTCCTCGTCATCAAAACGCTCCTCAGAAATGAGGGCATCAAAGTTGGTCGTATGAGAACCAACACATGTCAGCGTCTTAAGACGAGCGGAGAACTCGGCTGCTTTGGCGACCTCGTTAGCATCCGAGGCCGCTTTACGACGAACGTCGTCGAAGGGAAGCGCACGCGCTTCAATCATCGCCGCCGAAGTTATCGTACCTGGATCGGGACAAACGGAGATACTTCACCAACATGTTGGCTTTAGTTACCAGCGCTTTTAGTTTATCGAAGTATTTTCCCTTTACACGCCAATATCGATCCAAACGACGTTCCTGAACCTTGACAACATGCTCGGCACGACGAGCATATTCCCGGAAAGAGGACGCCTGGGTTTTCAACTTGGACTTAAGTCGGGCACACTGATCGAGCAATTCGACGTTTTTGCCCATTAAAACGATGTAAGGCCATTTGGCATGCACTTCACTAGCCGCACCGGATGAAACCTCGTCCCGGGCAGTCCCAGTGGGTCCTAGCACCGGACTAACTAGGCATGGAGAACCAGCCTGCTGCGACGTAGTAGCGTGTGCCTATAAAAAAAAATGGGGAAAAAGGGAACAAATGAATATTCATACGCAAAAAAAAAAAAAAAAAAAAAAAAAAGCGGAAATAGAAGAATGAAGATTTTTTATACAAGCTACGAGTAAAATGACAAAACAAGCTGCTACATCATTAATCCGATAACCCATCAACAGACGAAGAGGCCTCTACAGCGTCAGCAAAATGAATATCTCGCAACGAGACAATTTGAGTCCCCAAACGTTCCTGTACGACCGCATCCACTCGGTTCAAGGCAGCCGTGGTCTCAGTTACCCCGGCCATAGCATCACCCATGCGCTCTGCCCGGGCTACACCACGCATTCCTTTTACATGTTCAAGCACCTCTAATGCGCGACTTCGGGCCCAATACGCTTTGGCAAAGGATAACAACAGATCCGCGTCCTCGAAAACGGCCCCGAGCACCAAGTTCAGGCTCGTCACACGGCCTCGGGCTTCATCACGAGAGCGCCGAAGCGCATCAAGAAGCTCTTTAGCTTTTCCCTTATTCGCCGTATAATAGGCGGTCTTCTTGCTGAACTTCTCACCCAAGTCACGTAGTCGAATGGCCAAATTTGAAATATGAATATTCAGACCATCGATTTCCCGACGAGCAGAATCCAGTTCAGAAGTTAGGGACGCGTTAGCTTTTTTAAGACCGTTTATAACATCGCCTTCGCTACGACTAGGCGAGGTCCCGACCACCATGGCACGGGGGTTAGCGGGTACCTGACAAGTTGTTTTTACATCCTTCAAAAGATGATGACCCACAAACAGGGAAATTAACAAGAAAAGCCCAACAGAAAGAAAACATAGCACCTATATTATCACTTCCCAAAAGAATATCTTTCTAGTTACAAAAGAGACCCATAATTCGGGTACCAAAAGACTTTACGCTAAGATATAACAAAAAATATTACAAGTAAATGGTCAAGGCTCCACCTGAGGGGACATGGGTGGGGGGATCACGACAGCAGCAGATTGAGGAGTCGTAGGAGCCGACCCGAAATGGGGACGGGGGGCCGTCGAAGTAGCATGTCCCGGCAGCCGTGGGAGTTCCTCATCTCGAAGATTGGCCCAATCCTGCGGTTTCGGAGGTGCTCCTTGCGGACAGGGATAAACCAACTCCGACCACGCCCGATCCGATAACGGAACCTTAGCAAAGCTTAGAGCCCGAACATGGGCGCAGTAAACGGAGAAATTCGCCATCATTGCGAGCTTCGCCTTATCCTCTGTGTGCGCCGCCTTCAGGGCCACCACCTCGGATGTTCCGGCCTCTACATCCTCTGCCAGGAGCAAATTATCGTCTTCCAAAAGGTCGTGCTTCTTGACCCACTCCTCTTTTTCGGCCCCCAACTTCTCGATTTTCTCAGTCAGGCGTAAGTTGTCCCCCACCAACTTCTCATTATCAGAGGTCAACTTAGCCATCTGCTGTTTCTCCTCGGCCGTTATTTTGCTTTCGGCCGTCAGCTTCTCTTTCTCCGCCTCTAGCTCGGCGACCAACTGCACTTGCTGAGCTTTATCCTCGACCATGGCTTTCTTTTCAGCCATCAGCTTCTCGTTCTCAGCCTCTAGTGCTGACAGCTGGTCCTTTAACACCGCGATATCCACGAAAACATGTATTTAGAAACATCAGACACCAGCCAAAATAAGAGCATCACGACTTATATAACAAAATACATACGCAACATACCCGAAGCGCGTCAGTACTGGCCCGCTCTATAACCGACATTGCAGGAAGAGCAGCTATCTTCTCTGCATCCTTGACCACGAGGGGCTTAAGAGCAGTATACCCCATCCTCAAGACTCGGGGTTGCTCCAACAGTTCACCCCCGCACCGATCAATGTAACGGGTCATTGCAACCCCGTCCACCAACACCTTCTCGGGTCCGTCGAGAGCCTCATCCTCGACATCCATCACCACATCCACGACATTCTCCTTGCCGACCTCCACTTCCACCCCCACGTCCTTCTCCAAATGATCGATCTCAGGGGCCCTATGCTCGATCGCTTCCTCAGTACGGATGGGCGAGCAAACGGGCAGATCTATCGGATCCTCGGTAGGGATAGGCGAGATGACAGGCAAGGTCATCGTATCCTCTCCCATGTTAACCAAGAAGTTCATATGTCCGAATACATCGTCGATCGACCCCTGAAACACAATAATATCCATAGACCGGGCAAGCGCAAGGGTAACCAATGAAGAAGTCAAAAACTGAAACAAGACGACATATAAAGCAGGGAACAACGAAGTCAAAAGGAAAATATTCACAAAAACAAACACTTACATCGAGGTTCGCAGCAGCCTCCCCGGTGGTATCACCTTTAGTCGAAGCGACCACCTCCACACCCCGGCCAGCTTCGGCAGCCTCCACACTACTTGAGGTCTCACCTCCTTTGGCCCTCTTCGGGGTACCAACAGCGGGGTCCGACGCTTGGCGCTTAGAACGAGTGGTCTTTTTCCCTCCCCTAGCAGCGCTTCGAGCCCTGACAACTTTTACGAACTCCTCCTCAGGCTCTGTAGGTATCTCGGGCACAGGATTCCCCTTTGTCACTGGCCCCGCAGGGTAACCAAGCAGCACGGGAGCAGTACGGCTTGCCGGATCCTTGGTAGGCCCAGGCCCCCACCATTTCCAAAGAGCCAGCAGAGCCTCAACGTTAGGAGCGTCGAGGTCTGGAGCAGCAGGAGCCATGGTCACAGATCCAGGGATCTGGTGTCCTGCACAACCCCATTCCCCGGACGCAATCACAACACCAAGGTTACGATCTTTGTTGGTGTCCGGCAAATCGATAACAAGCCGACAAAAGGCACGCATTGTCTTTAAATACGAGCTGCGGCGCTCGAAACTCAAACTATAAACACCAAACACATCCTTCAGTTCAATTGGTATTCCGGACAACTCCGATAACCTTTGGATACCATTCAGAGTACGGTAACCATTTTGGGCCAGTTGAGCCGGAGCAATCTGGACGGCCTCAAAGAACGAAGCCACCCAGTTCGTAAAAGGAAGCCGAAGACCCCCAGTAAAGAATGCCAAGAACGTAAAGCAACTTCTCCGACATGAACAAATCCCATCACCTCCTCGTCCGAAACAGGCAACCTAATGTGTATGTTATCCGGAATTTCGGCAAGCCTCTTAAAGTCCTCTTCCACAAATGTGCCAACTTGGGCCCCACTTTGGGACAGAATTTCCTATCCAAACATCAAAACTCCATCAATACACTAACCAAAAACACATCAAGCAATGAGAGCCCCCCCCCCCCCCCCCCCACCTCAAATTAACCAGACACCATACGTTTTACTACCATCCCAATCAACACAAATCCAATACATAAGAACCATCAGACATATATAGACAACCTAGACCATATACTAACGCCACGAAATAATAATGACAAATAAAGAAAAAACACTTACAGTTATCATTATGGGCAGTCAAGCGAGAACAGCAGCAAGTCTATCGACACTACAACGAAACCCTAGTTCGAGCGGCGGAACGGTTTTCCTTTTTGGCGGGAAAAATATACCTTAGAGAGAGAGACAGATATTTTCTTCAGCAAATTGTGTGATAAAAACAAAAGGGATTACTTGGCACAGTAAAAGGGAGTGGAGTCACAAACAGAATAAAATAATAACCAACCTTTCGTGTGACAGAGGTTTACTTTTTTCCAACCATACAAAAGTCCACAACCGCTGCTATTTTTACAGATCAACGCTCCAGCTTCTGCCACGTCAGAGTGTATCCCACTACCCAATGCAATTCACATCATTACACCTAAATAAATGGCCAGTGGACCCTACCACGAAAAGCTTCTAGCATATGCTACCAATATTACCACACCAAGGATGTCATTCGATTAAGTTCCTCGACGCCAAACCGTGTCTTACCCGAATAGCACACCGAACAAGGTGAACGGATACCGTTCCTAGCTCGACGGCATTTCAGCTTCGAGTCTAACAACGCTCTCCGGGGGGATAACCACGGTGCACCTCGCTCGGTGTTCGGCACAGATACAAAATAAAATAGGCAGGATCGACATCGAAGGATATTAACATAAAGGCAAAGCAGATACAAAATAAAATAGGCAGGATCGACATCGAAGGATATTAACATAAAGGCAAAGCAGATACAAAATAAAATAGACAGGATCGAGTTGCAAAGCATAAAGTTTTATTCATCCACAAAGGGGGATACAAACAAACGATACAACAGAAAAATAAAAGTTTACAATAAAATACAACACCCATCCTACTTCTTCGAACTACCCCCCATATCCGCATCCTTATTTGCCAAGAGCTCTTCCAGACGCTCTTTTTCCCTAATCAAATGAGAAATGCCAATCTCCACTTGTTTAAGAGAATAAGATTGAGCCTTGCACTTCTGCTCGGCTTCAAAACGAGCAGCGCTTTCTTCCTGCCAATACTGTTTGAACCGCCTCATTTCGGTCTGAGCACACTTAAGGTCATGCTTCAGCCACGACATCTCAATTTCTTTTAACTGAAGAGGAGTTAAATCCTCTTCCCCGAAACCAGGGGGACGGGGTAGCAAGAAGGTAGGCTCCTCTTCCAGAAAGGCTTTCTTTTTGGAGGCAGATCTAGTAATGGGAGCCATCTCGCAAGTAGGAGAAACAAAAGAGAGAAAAGGAGAATGGATAATGAAGTACAAAACAATAGGGAGCATTTATAAGGATTCAAAGGGCACGAAATACGAAAAAGCGCCAAAAACGAGGCGTTGCAAACAGTTCAATATACAGAGAGACACGAAATACAACAGGGTACAAATTACCAAAAACGGATAAGAAAATACAAATTACAAGACGAGAAATACGTCAGAAAACTAGCCCAATCCAACTAAGGATCAATGGAGGGAAAAACCGAACTACCAGACCGGGAGAAAGCTACCCGAGCAGAGCTGTCAAACCGAGCTTGGTAAGAGTCATTCATGACTACCAAGCACTCATTCTCCCTGGAGAGTTCGGTGTTCGTCCTAGTAAGGACACGGACGCGCTCCTCAAGCCGAGCATTCCTAACTATCATACTAGCTAGGCCTTGAGGGGAGTTATCGAACTTGTCCTGAGCATGATCCCAATCTCCTCGGCCTCGTACCAAGAGTTGGCCAAGTGATTTCTGTGCAACAACAAATTATCAAGTTGGCGACTCAAGGCCGAAATCTCGGTCCACTTCATTGTCTCCTCGGGATGAGAGTCGAATAAACTCAAAGCCAAAACCCCATATTCTTTCTCAAGACTGGCCATTCTATGACGGACCCAAGATACCTTAGCATCTAAGTCCTTCATCTGAGCATGATATCTCACCACGGGCTCAGACATTATGATAAGTTATGATATAAAAGAAGAGGGATAAGTGAAGCCAACACAAGTTTATGGTAAGGAATAATCAAGGTTGAGTATTTATAGAGAAAAGTTAGTGTTGTTATCTGACAAATACTCGGGAGCATGCATGTTTCCTGACCATACTTGGGAGCGTGCACCTATGATTGACAACGTGAGGGATAGGTCTACAGTCCAGCAAGAAATAAAGGTACAAGATACTCAAAAGGTCCACATCCCAACAAACCACAAATTCAACAATAAGAAGAAGTACAAGATAAAGGTGCAAAAATAGAAGGGCAAATATAATTTTCATTAATAAAGATGGGATATATCATTGTTCATTACATCAGAGTACATCCGAAAAGAAAATCTATTACAATTCGAAAAGGAAATCTATTACATTCGTAAAGGAAATCTATTACATCCGAAAAGGAAATCTATTACATCCGAAAAGAAAATCTGTTACATCCGAGATAAAGATCTATTACATCCGAGAAGAGCTAGTACAGAAGATCAGGCAAAGAAGATCAACTATATCAGCAGACCAAGTGAGCAGGAGACGCAAAAAAGAAAAAGTAAAAAGGAAAGAGAAAGGAAAAGAAGAAGAGTGCAAGAGAACGAAGAAAGAAAAAGGAAGAAAGTGGAGGGAACAGAAGTGAAAAGCAAGAAGAGGAAAAGAAAAATGACAAAAACCCTAGACATAACACAAAACCCTTAGAATCACAGGGTTGATTGTTACATCATAGTGGTGCAAAAAAGAAGATGAAGAAAAAAGAAAGAGAAAGAGCAGAGGAGGAAGAAATGAAGGAAACTGACAAATAAAAAGGAAGTCAAAGAAACAAAACAAAAAAGAAAGGGAAAAAGAAAAACAAGTAGAGAGAACAAAGCATAAAAACAAAAGAGGAAGAGGAAGAAATGAGGGAAACTGAGAAATAAAAAGAAGAAAAAGAAGGACCTAGAAAAAGATAGTAAGAAGAAAATGGAGGATAGAGAGAAGAGAGACTGAAAGAGTATAGAAAGAAAAGGATGAGGAAGAGGAGACGCAGCAGAAAAAAAAAAAAAAAAAAAAAAGAAGGGGGAAGGTTAGGGGGAAGTCGATCGGTATCGATGAGAGGGCCCGGCAGAGACATTCCTGTCTCGAAGCGTCGGATTCCTCCTCAACACCTCATTCTCTTCGACTAGAGCCTGACGAGCACGTCGGCAATAATCCAATTCGGATCTTAGCCAAGTTAATTTCCGGACCATCTCGGAGTGATGATAACGCATCACCTTCAATTCCTCCTCGGCGTCCTTCAACAGCCTTTGTACATGGCCATAGGAGGCTTCAAAAGCCTCCACTTGCAAAACTAATGCTGATTGGGTGAAAGGACCAGACATCTTAAGGAAATTATAAGATGAGAATCTGTATATGGGAGAAAATAGTATGATGAGGGTTGTGGATATAACCATGCTGAAAGCAGGTATTTATAGATCAATTAGATGAGGGCTGGTATTGAGAGTCGCAACCGTTCGCCAATGGGTACTAAGAAGCGACGGCAATTAAAAGATGTGTCTGTTCAAGAAAAAACGTTTGGATTCCCAAAAGGCTCTAAAAAAGCGTGAAGTAATTAAAAGCCACTCTTGTTCAAGAAACGCTTGGATTCTTACCAATATTTAAAGGGGGTAAGTCATAATGGCATCGCAACACGCGTCATTTTGGGGAAAGGCAGCAATTCAAATAAATGTTAAAGATCTTTTGCACAGAGCTCAAGAAAACTCTGGTGAATAAGATTTTATGCACGAGGCTCAAGAAATCCCATTGGTCCCTAGATACAAAGAGTCAGGAGGTTCAATGGATAAGGTCAAACGCAAGACCCAAGAAAAAGCATTAATGAGGCCACAAGCGTGCGCAGTCAAAATAAATTACAGTGGGAAAGTAATTCAGATATAAACAGGAAAAAGAAGTCTTTATTGATTGGTTGATACTTCGTTACAGAAGAGGCAGTTAACTTAAAGGAAATACAATAAAAACAATAAAATCATTTTGTAGAAGGGCCCGCCTCGTCATTTGGCTTCCTCTTTGACCGAGCATACACTTCCTTAAGGACCTGTTTGTAGGCCCTCTTGGAAGCAATGTGCCTATCTCTAGAAGCTTCAAGCTCTTTGATCCGAGCACGAGCCCAAATATTGTCGATTAAAGACCTTTAGTATTCACTCTCCATAACCTTCAAGCGCTCGTCCATCTCAGCAGCTCGGCGAGCCTCCATGTTTAAAGAAGCAACCCTCCTTTCGAGGATACGAGCCTTCCTAACCTTCTCCTCGAGATGGGCAACATATTCAGGAAGATTGTCACCGCTATTTTCACGAGGAGAAGCCATTTTTCCAATAATAAAGAATGAGCTGCTCAAAGAATATATGGGCAGTCCCCCTTTTTATAAGAAGAACAAGGGGTAGATCAAAGATCATCTAAAAAAAAAAAAAGAGACAAGCCTCTTCAACTTCCCAAGAGCATTTATGGTTAACTACAGCAATTCAAATCCAATGGAGTCATCCAATAAGATATCAAAGAAATAAACAGACAGGAGCGTAAGTAAAATATGTTTTATTAAGATTCTTCCGTGATTCAATTACAACTTGGTGATAACACCAGATACAAAGAAATCACAAAAGACTAATTATTTCGAGGAAGAGCCTTCTTCATCGTCATCCGAACTCGGTTTAGACCGAGCATGCAACTCCTTGAAGGCAAGCTTATAGGCCCTTTTTGCTGCCTTCTGCTTAGCCAGATAAGCCTCGAGCCTCTTTATACGCTCGTAAGCCCAATCCCGATCGGCCATCGTCACATGATGAGCAGAATCCATGTCGGACTACCTTTTCTTGTAGTCTGAAACCTTGGCCACGAGTTTCTTATTCGCGGTACGAGATTTCGTGATCTCAGTTTCTAAATAAGAAATATAATTAAAGGAGCTCTCACCAGTAGAACCAGAGGAAGCCATTACGTCACGAGCAAAGTAGTAATAAAATGCCTAATTATGGAGGGGGCACTCCCCTTTATAGGAGTTTTCCTCGAAGAAAGATATTAGGATAGGAAACTTTAAATGGGCCCCCCAAGGAACCGTCATAAATCTATTACGTTTCTCGATGAAGCATGGGGAACGACGAGATCGAAGTAATATCCTCGACAGACCGAGCATGACTCCCTCGACATGGAAACCACGCCGAGGAAGTCAGGGAGCACTTGATAGAACATAAAAATTAGACCCGAATATTCTATTCGGGTAATAATCAATCCACTTTATAAATGGGTATCCAACGCTTAAATGGGTCATCACATGCCTTTCATAAAAAAATAAGGTAGTATCTATCAAAAGCCCAAGCCCACTTAACTAGGGACCCATATCTGAAAAACCCCCTGAGATGGAGACATTTGTCAACATCCTAGAAAGCATAGTTGCCTATAAATAGCCAACTATCCCTCCTAGAAATGGACCAGAAAATCTATCCAAAAAATATAGAGAGAAGTTGAGAAAAGAGAGAAACTAGTCAAAGCTTAGCCTGAAAAGAAGCAAGCCGAACAGCGATAGAGCCGAATATCGAAGAGAAAGAAGAACGACCAAGATAAGAGATTAAGTAGTCAAATCGAGCACAATTGTAATAAAGAAGTACTAATCCGAGCAAGTGTAACAATCCGAATAAGTGTAATAATCCGACCAATAATAAAGATCAAGAAATGTCCATTATTTACCTTTGATTTACCATTATCATATTGTTGAAAAGCCTAACGTGATCGCCAAAAGTTATGGTTTTATCAGTCATATTTTGAGAGGATTTGCTCAACCAAAGGTATGTTAATTGCTTAAAATCTCGATATAAAAATATACATTAATTTACAAAAATTCATTTTACCAGTATCTTTTTCAATGAGATCCATTTTCAATTTTGGAAAATTCCTTAATTAACGTGATTAAATTATAAAACAGATTTACAATGCAAAAAGATATTCTATCGAAGTGTAGTTACGTACGCGTTTAACATTTTTCCGGTCTTTCGTAAGACCTATTTATGCACCAGATTATATGTGGCTTGTTTATCTTTGGTGTTGATAAAAATAGAGATCTGCATTAACATCAATCACCACAAGCAACCCAAGACTCATCATAATTTCAAGAAAGAAATCTTCAAAAAGAAATATTACAGCAAGAAGGTGTTCCGAAAAATTATGTAGTCCTCCTATCACTATAAAAGAAAATTACCAGATACCAATAATTTTTAAAAAATAAACCGATGATATCTGAACTTTTTCTTGTAATGGAGCAAGTAATTAAGTCTGTTATCTTCCTTCCTAGTATTAGCCATTGTGTTTTAGCACTGTCTCTCGTTTCTCAAAATTTCGATTTATTATGTAACTTATAATACAATAGTAAAGTTAAAAAAAGAAGTAAATGAAAATTATAAACTTTTTGACTGTAATACTTATATTATGCTAAATTTGGTTAATTAATCTCATATTGAATGGTTTTTTTAAGTTAAACCAGTTCGAGTTGCACACATGACACATGAAAGGTTGTATAAAAACTATGAATTCCAAGAGAACTAAGTTGCTACTCCCATATTTTCCCAATTCCAAAAATTTATCCTACTAATTGATCTAATATTCATTTTCGAGATGAAGTTTGTATTCTTATTTTGAAATACTCTTTTTTCCCCTTGTAATTTGAATTACTTTCCCAATCATGGACCAATACTTGCTGTACTAGAGGGGTTTTCTAGTTTACTCCTAGTTTTTTTTTTTTGATAAACATTCCTACTTGATTATTGTTTGTTAATTCCTGGTTTTTGGTAATTATACTTGAAAATTTGTATATTTTGGCAATTTTCACTTGTTTCTTAGTCTCTGTTAGTATTAGTTTCCTTTTAAGCTTATTAGTTCTTTTAGTCTGTCATTTATCAGATTTGTATTCCTTTATGACATAGGTTTAGCATTGTACTGGTTGTAATAATCTATGGATTCATTACATAATAAACATTGCTTTTGTACCTTAGCGAGAGGATCTTTGTGCACCAGCCGACCTACTAACGACGGAGTTTCTTAACAAATCATTGATATCGTTCCACAAATTGTCATTTGTTTTTCATTCTAGCGAGGGATTGTTTAGGAATTACAGGATTCTCGGATCCGGCTAAGCAAGTGAGAGTTTTATTTCTACAACGAATGGTAGAAGAGTTCTATATATGTTGCTAGTCTAACATTGCAAGTGTTCAAAACAGTGTTATATAAAGCGAGCACATGTGAAAATTAGGCAGTGCCTAGAAGCCTAACGGATTAGAGGGGTTAAGCAAATTTGGCGGATTAAAATGTGATTTAAGTGAGATTAGGCCCTAGACAACCTATTTCCGTCTAGCGTCTTTTAGTTTTAGAGCATTAATAAAAACAAGAGTACCCATCATGAGACCATGAATGACAATTTATGCAAGTAATTTGTAAATAAACAAAAAGAAATAGTTCTGAATTTTTTGCCTTATTGCTACATTTTGAAAATGTTGAATTTTGAATTTTGATCAAGTTTCATAACCCTTTCGGGATATGCCACTAAGAAAAGCTTGTGTAGCACTATTTCAAAATAAAAATAAAAATTTGTAGCACACTACTTTAAAGTAACCAATTATTGCTTATCAAAAAAGAAAAGTTATCAATTATTAAATTCTATTCCAAGGAGTACATGACACATGCATTACTCCAAATTATACCAAGCCACAAGTTAGCATTAAACATGAACCAAACACTGACTTTCCATGTATTATCTCCTCGGTATGTCAAATAAATTAGTTTTTGTGTAGAAACTAAAATACTTCACATCATCAATCAATTTAAGTTTAACCAACATGGTCTATAAATAAATATCTGGAACAATATATCAAGTTTTTACAACATCGTGAAAAATACATTTAAACAAAACCAAACCGAAATGGCAAACTTCCATTTGGTATTCATCCCTTCCCCTGGCGTCGGCCACCTCTTCCCGGCCGTTGAGTTCGCGAAAAAACTAGTTAACCGCGACGAACGTATTTTCATCACCATCTTCGTTATGAGTTTTCCTTTCGATAACAACAAAAAAATACCATTTTCCTCTACTCCACAAATTAAATTCGTCCACCTTACCTTAGGGTCTTTGGATTTGGAGCTCTTAGATTCCAAGTCCCTAGGTGAAGCATTTGCATGCGTCTTCGAAATTAACAAGCCTCGCATACGAGACTATATCTCCACCCAAGTCCATCACTTGGCCGCTTTTCTTGTGGACATGTTTTGTACCTCTTTTATCGATATAGCTAACGAATTCAACGTCCCCACCTATGCTTACTTCACGTCGAGTGCAGGATTTTTAGGTCTTTGTTTTCATATTCAAATGCTTGAAGATGAGTTCAATAAAGACACTTCCGAGTTCATAGACTCTGATGTTGAGTTGCACGTGACTGGTTTTTCCAATGTCGTCCCTGCTAGAGTTTTGCCACGGGATCTCATCGACAAGACACGTGGATTCTTAAATTTCATTAACATACTTGGAAGGCTCCGTGAAACCAAGGGTATTTTGGTCAATACCTTCATAGAGCTAGAATCTTATGCAATCAAGTCCCTCTCCGAAGAAAATAACGTACCCCAAATTTACCCGGTCGGACCCGTACTTACGACTGTAAAAAATCATGATAATTCAGAGGGTGATACTGATAAAACACGTAATTTTGTAGACATAATGAATTGGTTGGATGAACAACCTACGTCTTCCGTTGTGTTACTATGCTTTGGGAGCATGGGATGTTTCGAAAGCAAGCAAGTAGTTGAGATTGCGAATGCGTTAGAGCATAGCGGACACTTCCTATGGGCTCTACGCCGTCCTTCACCAAAAGGAAGGATGGGCGTCCCTACTGATTACGAAAATCTAGATGATGTCCTGTCAAAAGGATTTCTGGACAGGACATCAGAGTTGGGAAAAGTGGTTGGTTGGGTCCCACAAGTTGAAGTATTGTATGGTGCGGTGTGCCAGTCGCCACGTGACCATTGTATGCTGAGCAAAATATCAATGCTTTCGAGCTCATTAAGGAGTTAGGATTGGCGGTCGAGATAACAATGGACTACAATAAGGATATCGTGATAGGTTCAGAAGAGATCGGGAGAAGTATAAAACTCTTGATGAACGACAAAGATTGTCTTGGGTTTAGAAATAAGGTGAAAGAGATGAGCAAGAAGAGCAAGACGGCGGTTGAGGTTGGTGGATCGTCTTACAATTCGATTGGGTGCTTCATTGAGGATTTGATTAGCAGGTAAAATCAATTTGAATAAAATAGCGAACTTTTATTGAAATAATGTTGCATGAACACCAGTAGCGAACTTTTATTGAAATAATGTTGTTCATGTGTTGTGTTATATATGTCTTTCTTTTATGTTGGTTTGCAGGAATAATTTGTTACTTTATCTAGTATTGTTTTGATGTTTTCTTCTTCTTCTGGGAATATTACCATAATATTATATATTGACTATGTTTGTAATTTTTGTGATTCTATATATAGTTCATAAATCATAATTTCCCATTTCCATTTTGTCCTTCTAGCTAGGTAATAATGTTAAAATTTGTTTTCATCACTAATCAATTTATGTCTTGTTTGTCATTTTCGTACTGTTAGTTCATGATCTTTATATGTTTTCAGTTTGTTTGGTGTATTATCTTTCTTATTAGTAGTCAAAATTCTGCTTTCTATGCTCATACCTTTCGTGATTAAGTTATTGATATGGGCTAACCCAATTTTTGTATAATGAAAAAGTTGGGTGGGGTTAAAAAAAAGTTATTAAGATGGGCAAAAATTCATGGCAAAAGTTATTAAGTGATAGAACTTAAAAGTCTTTTTTTTTTTTTGAATTTTCTGTCTCGAATATCGATAATACAAATAACTAAATAAGTTTAGTTTTCCTTACAACATCAAAGACAAGGTTTTCCATAAAGTAAAAGGTAAAGAAAATAAGTAGTTTTGGTCGTATAAATAAACAAGCAAGGCAGTTTCCTAGAAATAATTAGAAAAAACTTTTTGGTGTAATATTATTGTATATACCAACATGACCAGGAAAAAAAAAACTTGACCAGGAAATATTTGCATTAATTCTTTTTGTGAATGTACTCCATGTGCAGATATCCAAATGTTTGGAGATAAATATTTACTTATCAATCCGTGCAAAATGCAATAAGAAATGATTTCTAATTGAAATAATCGATATATACACTTACGAATTAATGTACTGGCATAACTAGCATTTGTTGTATATGAAATGGATCCACAAATCAGACTTGTAATTATGGCCACTATTAATAAGAAAAAAGTTGTATCACCTTGGCCATTTTGCTTTCTCTTTTAAAAATAGGAGTATATTTTTTTTTTTTCAGTAGTTGTATATAAATGTATAAACAAATGTATGCATATACATTATGATAAAAGGAAGTAAAAAACACAGCAAAAGCTGTCATATTTTGAGAGGATTTGCTCAACCAAAGGTATGTTAATTGCTTAAAATCTCGATATAAAAATATACATTAATTTACAAAAATTCATTTTACCAGTATCTTTTTCAATGAGATCCATTTTCAATTTTGGAAAATTCCTTAATTAACGTGATTAAATTATAAAACAGATTTACAATGCAAAAAGATATTCTATCGAAGTGTAGTTACGTACGCGTTTAACATTTTTCCGGTCTTTCGTAAGACCTATTTATGCACCAGATTATATGTGGCTTGTTTATCTTTGGTGTTGATAAAAATAGAGATCTGCATTAACATCAATCACCACAAGCAACCCAAGACTCATCATAATTTCAAGAAAGAAATCTTCAAAAAGAAATATTACAGCAAGAAGGTGTTCCGAAAAATTATGTAGTCCTCCTAGCACTATAAAAGAAAATTTCCAGATACCAATAATTTTTAAAAAATAAACCGATGATATCTGAACTTTTTCTTGTAATGCAGCAAGTAATTAAGTTTGTTATCTTCCTTCCTAGTATTAGCCATTGTGTTTTAGCACTGTCTCTCGTTTCTCAAAGTTTCGATTTATTATGTTACTTATAATACAATAGTAAAGTTAAAAAGAGAAGTAAATGAAAATTATAAACTTTTTGACTGTAATACTTATTATGCGAAATTTGGTTAATTAATCTCATATTGAATGGTTTTTTTTAAGTTAAACCAGTTCGAGTTGCACACATGACACATGAAAGGTTGTATAAAAACTATGAATTCCAGGAGAACTAAGTTGAAACTCCCATACTTTCCCAATTCCAAAAATTTATCCTACTAATTGATAATATTCATTTTCGAGATGAAGTTTGTATTCTTATTTTGAAATACTCTTTTTTCCCCTTGTAATTTGAATTACTTTCCCAATCATGGACCAATACTTGCTGTACTAGAGGGGTTTTCTAGTTTACTCCTAGTTTTTTTTTTTTTGATAAACATTTTTAGTTGATTATTGTTTGTAATTCCTAGTTTTTGGTAATTATACTTGAAAATTTGTATATTTTGGTAATTTTTCCTTGTTTCTTGGTCGCTGTTAGTATTGGTTTCCTTTTAATTAAGCTTATTAGTTCTTTTAGAGTTTGTCTTTTATCAGATTTGTTATTTACTCCTTTATGACATAGGTTTAGCATTGTACTGGTTGTAATAATCTATGGATTCATTACATAATAAACATTGCTTTTGTACCTTAGCGAGAGGGTCTTTGTGCACCAGCCGTCCTACTAACGACGGAGTTTCTTAACAAATCATTGACATCGTTCCAACAAATTGTCATTTGTTTTTCATTCTAGCGAGGGATTGTTTAGGAATTACAGGATTCTCGCATCCGGCTACGTAAGCGAGTGAGAGTTTTATTTTTACAACGAATGGTAGAAGGGTTCTATATATGTTGCTAGCTAGTCTAATATTGCAAGTGTTAAAAACAGTGTTATATAAAGAGAGCACACATGAAAATTAGGTGGTGCCTAGAAGCTTAACGGATTAGAGGGTCGCTTAAGCAAATTTGACAGATTAAAATGTGATTAAGCAGAATTATGTCCTAAACAAACTATTTCCGCTTAAAATCCGCCTGGCGTATGATTTTAGTTTTAGAGCATTAATAAAA
Source organism: Primula veris (assembly GCA_963682055.1). Taxonomy (NCBI): domain Eukaryota; kingdom Viridiplantae; phylum Streptophyta; class Magnoliopsida; order Ericales; family Primulaceae; genus Primula; species Primula veris. Next base: position 32,688,491 of record OY821750.1, on the reverse strand, counting down.
ACAAGAGTACCCATCATAAGGTCATGAATGACAATTTATGCAAGTAATCTGTATCTTTAACATGCACCCTTACCAAATCAGATAATAATTTGTGGTTTTAACGTGCACCCTTCTCTTTCTACCAAATCATATTTTCTCTTACTTTTAAAATGCATACTGCAGCATACTTATTATAAATAAGTTTAATATTTTTTTTATTGAATCACTTAATTGTTTTTTTTAGGCGATGACTCGGTAATTTGTTTCAACTTCTAGAAAGTTTGATCCCTTTCCTTTTATAAACCTAGATAATGATATATAAAATGAAAATAGTTTAATTACTCTAATTCAGTTACAGGCGTGGGGAGTAAATAGATGAGGTCTTTCATATTTTAAAGTAAATGAAAAGTATAAATAAAGTAAAAATAAATAGTTCTACATTTTTTGCCTTATTGCTACATTTTGAAAATGTTGAATTTTGAATTTTGATCAAGTTTCATAACCCTTTCGGGATATGCCACTAAGAAAAGCTAAAAATTTGTAGCACAGTACTTTAAAGTAACCAATTATTGCTTATCAAAAAAGAAAAGTAACCAATTATTAAATTCTATTCCAAGGAGTATATTACACTCCAATTTATACCAAGCCACAAGTTAGCATTCAACATGAACCGAACACTGACTTTCCATGTATTATCAATCAATACTTCACATCATCAATCAATTTAAGTTTAACCAACATGGTCTATAAATAAATATCTGGAACAATATATCAAGTTTTTACAACATCGTGAAAAATACATTTAAACAAAACCAAACCGAAATGGCAAACTTCCATTTGGTATTCATCCCTTCCCCTGGCGTCAGCCACCTCTTCCCGACCGTTGAGTTCGCGAAAAAACTAGTTAACCGCGACGAACGTATTTTCATCACCATCTTCGTTATGTGTTTTCCTTTCGATAACAACAAAAAAATACCATTTTCCTCTACTCCACAAATTAAATTCGTCCACCTTACCTTAGGGTCTTCGGATTTGGAGCTCTTAGATTCCAAGTCCTTAGGTGAAGCATTTGTATGCATCTTCGAAATTAACAAGCCTCGCATACGAGACTATATCTCCACCCAAGTCCATCACTTGGCCGCTTTTCTTGTGGACATGTTTTGTACCTCTTTTATCGATATAGCTAACGAATTCAACGTCCCCACCTACGCTTACTTCACGTCTAGTGCAGGATTTTTAGATATTTGTTTTCATCGTCAAATACTTGAAGATGAGTTCAATAAAGACGCTTCGAAGTTCATAGACTCTGATGTTGAGTTGCACGTGACTGGTTTTTCCAATGTCGTCCCTGCTAGAGTTTTGCCACGGGATTTCATCGACAAGACACGTGGATTCTTAAATTTCATTAACATACTTGGTAGGCTCTGTGAAACCAAGGGTATTTTGGTCAATACCTTCATAGAGCTAGAATCTTATGCAATCAAGTCCCTCTCCGAAGAAAATAACGTACCCCAAATTTACCCGGTCGGACCCCTACTTACGACTGTAAAAAATCACGATAATTCAGAGGGTGATACTGATAAAACACGTAATTTTGTAAACATAATGAATTGGTTGGATGAACAACCTACGTCTTCCGTTGTGTTACTATGCTTTGGGAGCATGGGATGTTTCGAAAGCGAGCAAGTAGTTGAGATTGCGAATGCATTAGAGCATAGCGGACACAGGTTCCTATGGGCTCTACGCCGTCCTTCACCAAAAGGAAGGATGGGCGTACCTACTGATTACGAAAATCTAGATGATGTCCTGCCAGAAGGATTTCTGGACAGGACATCAGAGTTGGGAAAAGTGGTTGGTTGGGTCCCACAAGTTGAAGTATTGTCACATCATGCAGTGAGAGGGTTCGTCTCCCACTGTGGATGGAATTCCATTTTGGAAAGTATATGGTGCGGTGTGCCAGTCGCCACGTGGCCATTGTATGCTGAGCAGAGTATCAATGCTTTCGAGCTCATTAAGGAGTTAGGATTGGCGGTCGAGATAACAATGGACTACAATAAGGATATCGTGATAGGTTCAGATGAGATCGGGAGAAGTATAAAACTCTTGATGGACGACAAAGATTGTCTTGGGTTTAGAAATAAGGTGAAAGAGATGAGCAAGAAGAGCAAGACGGCGGTTGAGGTTGGTGGATCGTCTTACAATTCGATTGGGTGCTTCATTGAGGATTTGATTAGCAGGTAAAATCAATTTGAATAAAATAGCGAACTTTTATTGAAATAATGTTGCATGAACACCAGTAGCGAACTTTTATTGAAATAATGTTGTTCATGTGTTGTGTTATATATGTCTCTTTCTTTTATGTTGGTTTGTAGGAATAATTTGTTACTTTATCTAGTATTGTTTTGATGTTTTCTTCTTCTTCTGGGAATATTACCATAATATTATATATTGACTATTTTTGTGATTCTATATATAGTTCATAAATCATAATTTCCCATTTCCATTTTGTCCTTCTAGCTAGGTAATAATGTTAAAATTTGTTTTCATCACTAATCAATTTATGTCTTGTTTGTCATTTTCGTACTGTTAGTTCATGATCTTTATATGTTTTCAGTTTGTTTGGTGTATTATCTTTCTTATTAGTAGTCAAAATTCTGCTTTCTATGCTCATACCTTTCGTGATTAAGTTATTGATATGGGCTAACCCAATTTTTGTATAATGAAAAAGTTGGGTGGGGTTAAAAAAAAGTTATTAAGATGGGCAAAAATTCATGGTAAAACGGTGTCGGATTCGATAGTGGGTATTCCTTTTGAGTCCGGGGTTATATTGCATTTAGTTATATATAGGTTTCACTCATAAATTAAATGATGATAGATCGAAGAACTATATATAATTCATTGTATTAATTAAGAGTTATGGTGCAGAAAAATTGGGTAGCTCATGAGGAACAGATCATGAGATAAAATTTATAGCACCTTTCTTTCATAAATGGGAGAAAATGGCGAAAACGAGTACAAATATTCTATCCGTTATTCTCTATCTCCTTTCGTGTCCACTTGCTTATTTTATTCAATTTTTTTAAAAAAAACTTGAAAAAAATTGTACAATTACTATAATACATGTATCAATACACTCCAATAATTTTTTTAAAAGAAAATCCACACACAATTTATTTTAGAATAAATGTATAAACTAGTGTAAATTAAACATTGAATATTAGAAAAATTGTCTAAAACAATATTATGTCCAAATATTTTAAAATTTGAATACAATATAATATAAAAGCTTATAAAGTTGCGGAATAAGTTGTGAAAATTTAAAATTTGAATGAAAATAAGTAAGGGGACACGAAAGGAGATAGAAAATAAGAGATAGAAGATTTCGACTCGGCAAAAACGTGTTTACTTTTTAATAACTTAATTAGGATCACGATGCTCATACTCAAAGTTAGATTTTTAATAGTAAATTGCATCCAACCTTATAGATGTACTGATAGTAAGAAAATTAAATTTAAGATTTTGCTTGAGACCTAATAACGTACAACCTTAAGATTTAAAAAGTCATATCCTTTATAAAATCAAGAATACTTACATACATACCATCTATTTTGTACCCAAAAAATTCTTACTCAATATGACAAGACTTGGAAAGATTCTCTTTTTTTAACTTTCAGAAATGTCACAATTCTGTATTTGTCTAGCATCCACATATGCATCCATATAATAAGATTCCAAGTTCAAAGGTATTTTGTACTCCTTATTAAAAAAATCTAAAAAAGATATATTTATAGGTAGCAAAATTAAATACGCAACAATAAAAAACCACCCACCCATGCAATAATAAAGTACCCACCCTTGTCACATAACACGTATACACAGTCATGAGAAATTATTTGATTCTTCGATAGCATTCCTTCTAGGTATCTTATAACCATACATTTAGTGAGTTCCACAGTCTTACATAATAAAATATATTAACTGTGGATTATAAGCTGGGTTGGAGGAGTTCTCTTGAAGGATCAAATAATTTTTCTATCAGCTTGTAAGACCAAGAACAAAAACAAAATATATATTTTTTTATAAAAAAAAAAATGGCATCTTCAAGACCCTTGTTACTGCCCCCTCTTCCCTCTACTCACGCTATAATAAAAAAATTTATTTACTATCGGTTTACTTTTTAAAAACTGTAGCTAAACTGAGTGTCGTTAAATTTTAATAGCAGAATAACAACTAATTATGTTTCTAAACTATTGTTAAAATTTAACGACACTCAACTTAGCAACAGTTTTCAAAAGATAAATTGTTAATAAATGAATTTTTTCTTATATTATCGTCTCCACCACCACCTCAAACCAAGACCTAGTAAAAACCTCATGTGTCCATGCAAGTTTCCCAAACCTTTGTTTAAGAACCCTTTGGAGCTATACCGGTCCAGCCAATACCCATCGTGACCTTGCGCAGGCTGCACTTAAAGTTAGTCTCTCACATGCCCACCGTGCGTCCGCGTACTTGACTACACTTCAGGCGCAATATACTAGACGCGAGCATTTTGCTCTGGCTGACTGCGTTGACCAGCTCAGGAAGTCTCTTAAGTAGATAAAATGCCAAAAATGCTTAAAGGATTATCATTCGATGATTACTATAAAGATTGGTCTAAAACGAGGATTAAAAAATGCAATTAAAGCCGTCAAAAATGCTTTCGAAGCGGAAGCAAACAAAAATTGTATGAATAAGTAAGAAAATTTAGTGACTCTTTTCGTGATAGGCATGTTATTAGTGTTTAGAGGTTAGGCACCAAGCTTGTTGGCTGTTAGCCTCCGCTAGTCGTTTTCTGATATTATGATCTTGTACTTTGGTTGTGCATTCGGACGGGATTTCTCCCCTTTTTAAATACCATTGGTCCGTTTAATTTAAAAAAAAAAAAACCAAAAAAAAACATTCACTCGTAAGATTTTTCTAGGGTAACCATTAAGAAAAGCTTGTATGACATTCAAGAAATGCTAGCTAAGCCATGACATCACTAGAAATAAGGAATAATATTCCGTATAGCTCTTTACAACGTTCTATTTGTACCAAGCAAAGTCAATGATGTATTGTTTTTCAGTCATTTCTTCCACGTATATATATTGTTTTTTTCCTTACAAACAAAATCAATGATCAATCACTAATCAGAGGAAAAAATTAAATGAATGAGGTTTTGAGTAGTCTTATGTATTTATATGTAGATTCGGGAAGAATATGAACCATGCTAGAAGGTTAGAAACTAGTGGAAATTATCAAATATACGTTGAGAAAAAAACACATACTTAGTAAAAATGGCAAATTCCCATTTGGTATTCATCCCTGCCCCCTTCGTCGGCCACCTCTTTTCCACCGTCGAATTTGCCAACCACCTCGTTAACCATGACGACCGTGTTTATATCACCTTTTTCATTATGAGTTTTCCGTGGGATAACGATAAAAAGGTACCGTTTTCTTCTACGGAACGAATCAAATTCGTCCACCTCACTTTAGAACCATCCATGGTGGAGCTCTTACTTTCCGGGCCACCAAATGAAATGTTCTCGAACGTTATCAAAATCAACAAGCCAAGGATACAAGACTATATCTCCTCTGAGATCAACCACTTAGCCGCGTTTGTGGTAGACATGTTTTGTGTCCAATTCATCGATTTAGCTAACGAGCTCAACATTCCCACCTACGCGTACTTCACTGCTAGTGCAGGGTTTCTAGGCCTTGTTTTTCATTTTCAAGTACTTGAAGATGAATACAATCAAGACATTCATATGTTCAAAGACTCGGATGATGAGTTAAGCATACCTGGATTTTCAAATCTCATCCCCGCAAGGGTTTTGCCAGCTGATATCATCGACAAGGAAAACGGTCACCCCAACTTCCTAAATATACTTAGAGGGCTCCGTAAAACCAAGGGTATTTTGGTGAACACCTTCACCGAGTTAGAGCATAACGTTATCAAGTCCCTAGTCGATGATAACAAGGTGCCTCAAATTTACCCGATCGGTCCCATACTTACAACTATTAAAAAACAGAATAACACTGAGGAGGATGCCAAGAAAACACGCGAATCTCTAGAAATAATGAGTTGGTTGGACGACCAGCCTCCTTCTTCTGTCGTGTTACTCAGTTTTGGAAGCATGGGAGGTTTCGATAAGGAGCAAATAGTAGAGATTGCAAATGCGTTGGAACATAGCGGACACCGGTTCCTATGGGCTCTACGTCGTCCTCCGCCAAAAGGAAAGAAGGGACTCAGTACTGACTACGAAAACTTGGACGATGTCATGCCCGAAGGATTTCTAGATAGGACCTCGAAAATCGGAAAAGTGATCTATTGGGTCCCACAAGTGGAAGCCTTGTCACATCCTGCAGTGGGAGGGTTTGTCTCCCACTGCGGATGGAATTCTATTTTGGAAAGTTTATGGTACGGCGTGCCAGTAGCCACTTGGCCGTTGTATGCTGAGCAAAAGTTCAATGCTTTCGAGCTCATAAAAGAGTTAGGATTAGCTATTGAGATAACAGTGGACTATAACAGGGATAATGTTATAAGTTCAGATGAAATCGAGAAAGGGATTAGACTTTTGATGGACGATAACGATTGTTCGGGTATTAGAAGAAAAGTTGAGGAATTTAGCAAGAAGACTAAAATAGCTACCGAAATTGGTGGATCCTCTTACGATTTCGTGGGCAACTTTATCGAGGAGTTGATTCGCAACTAAAAATACCTTTGAAATAACTATGTGAAATTTTATTGAAAAAGAATAAATTAGAAGTAGTGAACACTGGTTCAACTCTAAGAATTGTGTCATTCGTGATTTGCTTGAGTGATTGAGCCTTAAGCTTGTTACTTTCTATATATTTTAATTAGCTTGCAATTTCTTATCTTCATGTTAGTAAATGTTGTTGTTATATAGGCACTTCAGAGGATTTATAAACTATGATTATTGTATTTTTTATGTTTTTATATTATAGTTTATCATTTCCGTTTTTCGTCTCTACATATTATCACTAATCTATCGAATTCTTTATATATATATACTAGTAATCGTGCTCCACGTGTTGAGTGTGCGGCACGTAATGCAATAAAAATATAAAAAATATGTATAATTATAATATAAATATGTAGATAATACAAAAAAAACATATTTTAAGATTTAAAAGAATATTTGGTTGTTAAAGAGAAATAAATAGTTTTATTAGTTTTTACTTTTTATATTTTTATGGGAATATGATATTATTGTAATTAATATAAATATGTAGAGGTATTTTTGAAAAAAAATTTGCTAAATTGGACAGTTTCATTTGACTTGAATTGCCTTATTATAATAGAACTCTATATTGTGCTTCTCAATTAATTTTGAATCACTAGTTAATATTTCATATATATTGTCAATTGTCATCTTTTTAGGGCGAGTTAGCAAGACCTCTCTATCTGTAAAAATATCAAGAAAGGTGCTACTATTTTTAATTACTATTTGAGGTTGCAATAGCATGACTACTAATTAATTTTATTCAATGATTATAAGTCACCTATATTAAAGGAATTCAAGTACACGTGTTTTGAAAAATATTCACTTTGTCATTTGTACAACGTACATACCTAGTACTTGCTATTAAATTATTTCTTTTATTTTTTGTATGTGGTATAGGAACCAACTTAATTACAAGCATTTTTATTATATTCATGTCCTCTATTTGCAAGTCATTGAACAAGCTCTGAACAAGATAAATATTATATTTGGAAAGGAATATATTTCGAAAAGCAACACAAGGTACGTAAGCAATGAAATCACATAATCCAAAGACAACATAACATTTTTTTTTGTGTATTGGAAATTATAGGACCATTTTTTTTTAACCTTGAAAAGGACTAGGGTTTAAGTTTCTTCATTATGATATACTTTTGCTTTAAAAAAGTATTTTCTCGTAGAAGCAAAATTCTATTCCTCATCCATGTTTCTCATTGGAAAAAATAATGACGACTTTGATTAGTATAATCTATGTTTTCCTTAATAAGGATGCTTATGGTTCTCCTATAAATAAAGCTTTCAAAAAGATACGAAATATCATAGAATTAATTAGAGATAAGATGGATATTTATATAAATTGAATAAAATTCAAAAAGTAATGACAAACTTTCATCTAGTAATGATCCCTGCACCCGGGGTCGGCCACATATTCTCGGCCGTCGAGTTCGCCAAACCCATCGTGAACCGTGATGACCGCTTTTTAATCATCATATTTGTCATGAGTGCCCCTTTTTGTAACAGTCAAATTTTACCATTTTCCTCTTCGGAACGAATCAACTTCGTCCACCTCACGTTAGAACCTTCCGTGGCTGATCAGCTCCTACCTTCCAAGCCCGGGCATATCAAGTACTCGGACTTATATGAGATTAACAAGCATCGAGTATGAGAATATCTCCTCAAAGGTCGGCCACTTGATCGCGTTTGTTGTGGACATGTTCTGTACTGAATCGATGGATCTTGCTAACGAATTTAACGTCCCCACCTACGTGTACTTCACGTCTAGCGCGGGTTTTCTAGGTCTTATTTTCCATCTTCAAATACTTGAAGACGAATATAATCAAGATATTAGCAAGTTCAAGGTTTCGGATGCAGAGTTAAGTGTGCTCGGGTTCTCCAATTCAGTTCCCGCTAAGGTTTTGCCACCAGTGATTATCGACAAGGAATACGGTTACCCTAACTTCCTAGACATACCTAGAAGGCTTCGTAAAGTCAAAGGAATTTTGGTCAATACTTTTACCGAATTAGAATCTAACATGATTAAGTACCTCTCCGATGAGAACAATATACCAAAGATTTACCCAGTTGGCCCCATACTTACAAGTACGCGAAAACATGATAATCATGAGGATGATATCGATAAAACACGTAAATCTGAAGATATTATGAGTTGGTTGAAGGACCAGCCTCCAACTTCTGTTGTGTTACTTTGTTTTGGAAGTATGGGAGGCTTTGAAAAGGAGCAAATAATTGAGATTGCAAATGCATTGGAGCATAGTGGACACCGGTTTCTATGGACTCTACGACCTCCTCCGCCAAAAAACAAGAGGGAATCCCCCGATTACGAAAAACTAGACGAAGTTCTTCCAGAAGGATTTCTGGATAGGACATCAAAGGTAGGAAAAGTGGTTGGGTGGGTCCCACAAGTTGAAGTCTTGTCACATCCTGCAGTGTGGGGTTCGTCTCCCACTGCGGATGGAATTCAATTTTAGAGAGTTTATGGTGCGGTGTACCAGTTGCCACGTGGCCTTTGTATGCTGAGCAAACGTTTAATGCGTTTGAGCTTATAAAGGAGATAAATTTGAGTGTAGAGCTAATAGTGAACTACGTTAAGGATGTTCTCGTAATGTCCGAAGAGATCAAGAGAGGTATAAGACTCTTAATGGATGGAAAAGATTGTTTGGGTATTAGAGGGAATGTGAAAGAGATGAGCGAAAAGAGCAAGATCGTCGTTGAGATCGACGGGTCCTCTTACAATGCCGTGGGGAACTTTATTGAGGATATAATTAGCAACTAATATCGACTTGACTAGCTTAGCAACGTTTCCTACTTCATGAGTAATGTTATTTGTTGTTTGAGCCTTATGATTGCTTCTTTCGTACATGTTAAGTTTGAAAACTTATCTTATCTTTTCTTTCTAGTCTCAGTTTATTTTTAATTACTTTAAAACAAAATTAACCTCAAAATGACTACTTTAGGTTGTAATAGATAACTACACTTCTATAAGTCTATAAGTCACCTATTTAATTAAGGAATGACTAACAGTGAAATTAAGTAAAATTGTTTTGACAAAATGTACGTTAACGGATGTACATATATTCACCTTTAATTACTTTGTCATTTATTAAACAAGTGAACAACAATATATTATATTTGGAAAGGCAAGCCAAGGTACGTAAGCAATGAAATCACTATAATTAATTAAGTCCCACATAATCCAAAGAGAGAACATGACCATTTTTGTGTGTGCATCGGAAATATCTAACAATTTTTTAATTTGAAACTATACCAGATCATTACAAAAAATACTCAAATATACTCAAATAGTGACAGGATTAGTAACGCTATTTTTTGTTACGAGCTTATTAGCGACGGTTTTTGTAAAGGCTTTATGACAGTTTAGTCAATTTAATTACGACATGCTTGTGACAGCTTTTAACTCTCATTAAATTAAACATTATTTTACAATATAAGTAGGCAAATCACATACGACACTAAAAAAAAAAAAAAAAAATTATAGGACACTCACTATTTAATTTTAAAAGGACCAAGGTTTCAACTTTCTTCATTATAAAATACTTATATTTTAGAAAAAAAAAAGTATTTTCTCCTAAAAGCAAAATTATATTCTTCATCCATACCTTTTATTAGAAAAAAGAAGGACGATGACTTTGATAGTATAATCTATGTTTTCCTTGATAAAAAATGTATGGTCTCTCCTATAAATATAGCTTTTGAAAGATATGAAACATCACAGAATTAATTAGTCATAAATATATTGAAGACAATCCCAAAAAGAATGACAAAGTTTCATTTAGTAATCATCCCATCTCCTGGAGTCGGCCACCTCTTCTCGGCCGTCGAGTTCGCCAAACACCTCGTGAACCGTGATGAACGCCTTTCAGTCACCGTATTTGTCATGAGTGCCCCATTTAGTAATAACCAAAGCTTACCATTATCCTCTTTGGAACGAATCAACTTAGTCCACCTCACATTAGAACCTTCTGTGGCGGAGATCCTAGTTTCCATGCCCCGTGAGATCATGTACTCGAATCTATTCGAAATGAACAAGCCTCGAATACGAGACTATATCTCCTCAAAGGTCGATCACTTGGCCGCTTTTGTTGTGGACATGTTTTGTACCTCGTTGATGGATCTTGCTAGCCAATTTAACGTCCCCGCTTACGTGTACTTCACGTCTAGCACAGGTTTTCTAAGTCTTATTTTCCATCTTCAAATACTTGAGGACGAATATAATCAAGATATTAGCAAGTTCAAGGACTCGGATGCAGTGTTGAGTGTTCTCGGATTTTCCAATCCAGTTCCTGCTAGGGTTTTGCCACCAGTGATCATCGACAAGGAATACGGTTACCCTAACTTTCTAGACATACCTAGAATGCTCCGCCAATCCAAGGGAATTTTGGTCAATACTTTTACAGAGTTGGAATCTGACGCGATTAAGTCCCTCTCCGATGAGAACAATATACCAAAGATTTACCCAGTTGGCCCCGTACTTACGAGTATGCTAAAACATGATAAACATGAGGATAAAACCGATAAAACACGTGGATCTGTGGATATTTTGAGTTGGTTGGATGACCAGCCTCCAACTTCTGTTGTGTTACTTTGTTTCGGAAGTATGGGAGGCTTTGAAAAGGAACAAATAATCGAGATTGCAAATGCGTTGGAGCATAGCGGACACCGGTTTCTATGGGCTCTACGGCGTCCTCCGCCAAAAAACAAGAGAGAATCCCCTACTGATTACGAAAAACTAGACGAAGTTCTTCCGGAAGGATTTTTGGATAGGACATCGAAGGTTGGAAAAGTGGTTGGATGGGTCCCGCAAGTTGAAGTTTTATCACATCCTGCAGTGGGAGGGTTCGTCTCCCATTGCGGATGGAACTCAACATTGGAAAGTTTATGGTGCGGTGTGCCAGTTGCCACATGGCCCTTATATGCTGAGCAATCGCTTAATGCGTTTGAGTTTATAAATGAGTTAGGATTGAGCGTAGAGCTAATAGTGAGCTACACTAAGGATGTTGTTTTAAAGTACGAAGAGATTGAGAGAGGTATAAGACTCTTAATGGACGAAAAAGATTGTTCGGGCATTAGAGGGAAAGTGAAAGAGATGAGCGAGAAGAGCAAGGCCGCCATTGAGATCGACGGATCCTCTTACAATGCCCTAGGGCGATTTATTGAGGATCTAATTAGCAACTAATATCGACTTGACTAGTACTACATTTGTAATTGTTTGTTGAATAGTGAGAAAAATAAAGTTGGACGACAACTAGTTTAGCCAATTTTCCATGTGTAATGTTTTTATTGATCGAGTCCTGTGCTTGGTTGTTTCGTATTTGTTAAGTTTGAAAAATTATCTTACTTTTTCCATAGTCAAAAACGTTTTTCCTTTGTCCTGTCATTGTAAGTTACACTCACTCACACCACAACTTTCTCACATTTCTTCTGTTATAAGTCAAACATTTTGAATAAATCCTCATTGATATAATTTCTTCTGTTCTTTATAATTTCATTATTTTTCTTCTTCTTCATTGCTAGTCATAGTTTCTACTTTCTATTTGTTGGCCCGTGTGCGGCTAAACCTTAGAGGGGGTGAATAAGGTTTATGGCGATTTTCGCCTAATTAAAACTTAAGTGCAACTAACACCCCAACTTACGCAATTCTAAGCTTACGCGTTAATAATCGTTAATAAATTCAAACGCAAGCAAGTAAGAATAAATATTTGCGGAAAATAAAAGTTTAAGGGAAGAAGATGACACCGTGATTTATAGAGGTTCGGCAAAACGTGCCTACGTCCTCTCCTCGGTACTACCGAGTATTTCACTAAAAATTCTTTTCCCGGATATTACAATCCTAATGAGCTAATCGAACGATTAAGCTCCCCCTCACTTTATGAGTGTCCCGAAATGAAAGACCTAGAGCTTTTAAGCTTCACTTGCTTACAAAGCCTCTACCCGATCACTCGCTCACAAAAATGAGTTTATAAAACACTCGTTACAAATTTTGTTACAATAATGTAACTACACTCACTATTCTAATTGCTTCTGAATAAGCTAACTTGTGAGTTTTTTATGATGATTGAGCTTGTATGGCTTTTTCTTCAATTTCCCTCTTTCTCGAATATTTTCACCAAAATGGTGATTTTTAGTGTTTTTATGAGAGAGGTTGAAGGATGATGTTGTGTATGATAATTGGTGGTTTGGAAGAGAGATTGAGCTTGTATATGTAGACCAAAGGTCTGTTTTTCTGGGTTGTGACCGTTAGAAGTGGTTGAGGCTATATTCACTGTTTTAAGCTATTTTCCAGAAAAAGCTGAGAAGCTGTTTTCGAAAACTGCAGAAAACGATCGGTCGTTTTCTACAGTCGATCGGTCGTTTCTAGAAAAACGATCGGTCGTTTTTCAGAAACGATCGGTCGTTTTTATACTGGACTCACTGGAAGAAATTAGAACAAAAACGATCGGTCGTTTTTGTACAGACGATCGGTCGTTCTTCAGTTTTCTCTGTTTTCTCGTTAATCTTCAAAAGCCCGTAACTTCTTCGTTTTAGCTCCGATTCTGGTTCCGCTTGAACCTGTGGCTTCGTTTTTCTGAGCTCTATCTTTCTGGCGTTCTGGAATTTACAAATTCTCTTTTTGGAAAAGACAAGCATTATATAATCGAAATAGAGAAATCGTAAAATCATTAAAAACATAATCAATGTTATAATCAAAATCAATTATTGAACCCCATGGTTCAACACTATTTTTCAAGGTTAAATTAGTAAGAAATGATAGCTATGATGTAAATCTTATATAATCATGGAAAAGAAGTATTCCTTTTCCGGTATATATATACTATTTTCACTACAACAAAATTGAGTTTTCGCAGCGCGCAAAAGTTTCATTAACATTGTACATTGCACGCTAAAGTAAAGAGCTACCTAAAGTCGATCGGATACAATAACAGCGTGCAAAAGTTCCATTAACAATGTACATTGCACGCTAAAGTAAAGAGCGACCTTAAGTCGATCGGATACAATAACAGCGTTTTGTGATGAGAGACATTTGATACTTTAGCCTTATATGACCCTGATATTTTAGTTGAGAGACATTCTCACAAGTATTACTTTTTGTAATGTATTAACTATTTCATGATTTGGTCAAACGTGATGAGAATTAATATTTGTATTTACTATTGTTACCAAAATTGAAGATTGAAGAAATCATGTGTAATATTATTCTATCATATCACGACACTTAATAGTGATTTTGTTACCATTTTCATTGAACATATATAGTCTCTGTCTATGAGTATTTTGCTCTACAATGAATAAGCAATAGAAAAGTGTTTCTCTTTTATATATTTTCTATTATAATTTTAATATAACGAGTGAATGCAACTTACCAGTAACAAATTTTCAGAAACATAAGTGTGTTCATCTAGTGTTCATGTGTCGTCTTATATCTTCCGACGAGCATGACTAACGATAAATTAGATAGTTAATGAATTCCTGATGTTTGGCAACTTGCCGAGACCAACATATGTTTTGAACTCTGTTTCGGTTCATTAACTAGAACAAAAAGGAATACAACTCGTATTGAATCTTTTTTTTATGAGTAATTTAATTTTGGATTAAGTCGATGTCAATAACCTTGGAACCGGGCTTGGCAATCTTGAAGAACACCTCCTCTGAAAGGCTTATGGAACCAAGTCCATTGCCACTCGGGCATTGAACAGGTGCACACATGTCAACAATTGTTACAAAAATATGGGTCGACACCTATCTTCAGATTCGCATATGACATCCCATTGGGCCCCGCAATGGGTGTGGCCATAAAACCAGTCTTCAGATAATAATCCGATCATCGGTCCCTTGCTCTCTGAACCAAAGCAAGCAGTGGCTGCGTAATGTGAAACATATTAAGATTTACATTATTCTATATATTATAAGCTTGTTTAGTAGCAAACTTTAAGCTAGCTAGTTAAAAGCTCAACCTTTTGACTTCTGGAAAGAAACTTAGGATTATCAAGCTAAAAACTTTCATGCGTAAGATCGTGAAAAATCTCTCCTTTTAAGCTCAAAAGCATAATCGTAATTGAACATACAAGAGATGTAACGAAACAAGACTTATCTACAGACATGCAGAGGAGTAAAGGGTTCGCCGTCGCATCTGCATAATTTAGAAAAAAAAATGCTATTTAATTCCTAGAATTAAACTTTTAGTAGCTAAGAAGATTGATTTATGAAACACGTAAAGCAACAACTTTATACGTATTGAACACTTTTCCGTGAGAGGTCGAAGTTGATTGTGCCAACCAAAATGAAATCACTAGAATCGTCAGAACAAATTGAACAATCGAGAATAGCAAAATCAAAACGAGAGTTTTCTTATCGATAATCAAACAGTACTGAGTAATATGGAATTAGTGGAAAATACTATACTGTGGTCTAACTTTATGCTATTGAAGGATTGCAAAAATTGTGTAACAATGACGAAGAAGATAGAAACCTTAACAATATTCTCCATTTCGTTATATCTTTTAATTTTAATTAGATTTTTCATGAATATCAGAATTTATAGCCTATCAACGGGACAAATAAGCAATTGAGTATACATGGAATACATTTAGAAATGAATTTTGACAAACATCCATTTTTAATTTGTCTAAGTTAATCGAATCTAAATAGTGGTATGTATGAGTGATGACTTTTGACAAATATCCATTTCTAATTTCATAACATGTTAGAAACAAAATCTCTAGAGTGATGACTTCTAAATAAAATAATAATCACAATAGCCAACAACAAAATGGTTTGTGTCTTTAGAATACTATAGACCAAGATGAATGGTGCCTTTAACATATTTTAGAATTCTTTTAACAGCTAGAAGGTGAGATTCTAATGGTTCTGCCTGATAACTGACACAAACTCCTACACTTAAGCAAAGATCTGGTCTAGTAGCAGTTAAATAAAGAAGACTTCCAATCATGGATCTGTAGAGACTTGGACAGATACTCTTACCTTTATCATTTTTGGACAATTTTAAAGTGATACTCATAGGAGTTCTTTTCTCTTTACTCTCACTTAAACCAAACTTCTTAACAAGATTATCAGCATACTTACTCTGACACAGAAAAATGCTTTTTTCATTCTGTTTAACTTGCAATCCCAGAAAGTAAGTTAATTCACCTCCACCACTCATTTCAAATTCATTCTTCATATCAGAAATGAATTCATCTATCCTATTAACAGAAGTGGAACCAAACACAATATCATCAACATAGATTTGAGCAATGATTATATCCTTTGTAGTTTTCTTAGTGAACAGAGTTTTATCAACTCCCCCTCTGTTGAAACCTTTTTCAATTAAAAACTTGGTTAATCTATCATACCAAGCTCTAGGAGCTTGCTTTAAACCATACAAGGCCTTTTTCAGTAAATAGACATGTTCAGGGAATTTAGGATGTTCAAATCCCTTGGGTTGACAAACATAAACTTCTTCATTAATCACACCATTCAGAAAAGCACTCTTAATGTCAAGTTGAAACAATTTAAAATCATACAGACATGCAAGAGAAAGTAGCATTCTAATAGATTCAATTCTAGCTACAGGAGCAAAGGTTTCATCAAAATCAATTCCCTCAATTTGTGTATAACCCTGAGCTACCAATCTGGCTTTATTCCTAATAATGACTCCATCTTCATTACTTTTATTTCTAAAGATCCATTTAGTCCCTATAACATTTTTATTAGAAAGTCTGGGTACTAAAATCCATACATCATTTCTCTCAAATTGAGACAGTTCATCTTGCATAGCTAAAATCCATTCACTATCTTCTAAAGCTTATTTTATATTCTTAGGTTCTAACTGAAAAATATAACAAGCAAAGTGATCAACATTATTTCTTTTACCTCTGGTTTTCATTCCTGAAGCAACTTCTCCTATGACATTGTCAAGAGAGTGATTTTTCTGAGTCCTTACATAGCGTGGCTTGCTTATAGTTGGAATAGTAGATCCTTCTTCTTCTTCTTCTTCAGATTATGTTGTATTCTGGTTTTCAACCTCAGTTTCAACTGGACTTCCAACCACAATTGGACTGCCTGTTTGCTGAATATCTCCTTTCTCTTTTTCTGTAATTTCATATTCTTCATCATCACCTGTAATCTCATCAACAGCTTTTAAGTCATCAAATATCACATTATATAATTCCATGACACAATTTGTCCTTAAATTAAATACTCTAAAAGCTCTGCTGTTTTGAGCATAACCAAGAAATATCCATTTATCACTCTTAGAGTCAAATTTACCAAGATGCTCTCTATCTTTAAGAATATAACACACACATCCAAATACTTGAAAGTACTTGACATTTGGTTTTCTACCTTTCCATATTTCATAGGCAGTCATGGTAGTACCCTTAGTAATATAGACCCTATTGACAATATGACATGCAGTGTTAACAGCTTCAGCCCAAAACCTTTTGGCAAGTTTCTTAGAATTAAGCATGACTCTAGCCATTTACTGAATGGTTCTATTCTTTCTTTCAACTATACCATTTTGTTGTGGATTCTTTATTGCAGAGAACTCATGACTTATACCTAAGGAGTTGTAAAACTCTCTAAACTTGCTGTTTTCAAATTCAGTTCCATGATCACTTCTGACCCTAGCAATTTTACCACTGGTGGAACCTTTCTCAAGTTGCAGTTTTAAGCACAGAGTTTTAAAGAGTTCAAAAGTTTCAGATTTATCCTTTAAAAACACTACCCAAGAGTATCTAGAGAAATCATCTACAACTACCAAAATGTACTTCTTACCACCTATACTAGCAGTTTACATAGGACCCATTAAGTCAATATGAAGAAGTTCTACGACTCTCTTAGTGTAGATTTGACTTGTACTTTTGTGAATACTCTTTGTTTGTTTGCCTATTGCACAATCACCACACACACCTTGAGTTTTAGAACTGAGTTTGGGAATACCTCTTATCAATTCTTCTTTAACAAGCTTATCCAAGGTTTCATAATTCACATGACTAAGCCTTTTATGCCAAATATCAACATTGTTAGTAATAGCTTGATTACACCTATTTTGAGGCAGTTCTTTTTCATCTTTTTCAAAAACGTAGCAGATGTTTGCTGATCTAACTCCAGTCATGACCACATCATTGTTAAGATCAGTAATTAGACACTTATCTTTGTTAAACTTAACAATCATCTTGTTTTCACACAGTTGACTAATGCTAATAAGATTGGCTTTTAGACCATCTACAAGAAAAACATCATTAATATCAAGCATTCCAGGTTTGTTTAAGGTTTCTTTTCCAACAATTTTACCTGTATCTCCACCTCCAAACACAACAGTGTTTCCTGTAAGATTAATGACATTTTTTAGGAAACTTGCAGTACCTGTCATGTGCTTAGAACAACCACTATCAAAATACCAATCATTAGAAGTAACAGCATTTAAAGAAGTAATAACAGCTTTGTTATTAGCAATTAAGGTAGATCTTTTCTTAACTTGCCAGACCCAGTTCAATTTTTTATTGAAGGAAGCCAACCAATTTTTCTGTGAAATATACTTCCTATTCCTTTTTAAATAACACTGGATTTCTAAATGACCAGGTCTTTTACAGAAGTTACACAGTTTGGTCCTAAAAGTAGATTTAACCTCAAGGCTATTCAGTTTTTTCTTGGTTGCAACTTTACTTCTAACCTTATTGTCAACAACATGAGTTTCAGTTTTAACAAGAGCTTTAACAAATGTAGTTTTTCCAGTGTTTTCATAGCCATAATAACCTAAACCATGGTTATCTTTAGAACCTCTAGAATATGACAGCATGTAATCTAAATTTTTTGAAGGAGAAACATTCAGTAGTTTTATTTTCTTCTTGGTTTCAGTAAGTTCAACCAGTTGAGAGTTGAGTTGCTCAGTGAGACTTTTAACCTTATCCTTTAGATTAACATTAAGTTTGTTTATGATGATCAAGGATTGCTTACTCATGCATTGATATTTTTCATAAAGGACAAGATATTGCTGAGTAATGTTTTCATCAGAAGGTTCTTCCTCATCACTGCTATAGGTTTTAAAAGCAGTTGTAACTGTGGTTGAAACATACTCACAGTCACTTTCATAAGTAGGTTCTTTTTCAGTGATTATTCCCATAAAATTAACAAAGTTAGAATCATTCTCTTCATCACTGTTGCTCTCAGAATCACTATCACTGTGAGTGGTTATATAAGCCTTTTTATTTCTTTTTAAAGTATTTGCACATTCAGACTGAATGTGACCAAAACCTCTACATTCTCTGTATTGAATTTCTCTAGGCTGGTAATCTTTGTTATCCTTCTCTTGAGGATTCCACTTTCCTGTAGAATTATTATTAAACCTAGACTTAAATTGATTATCCCCTTTTTGAAAGTTTCTGGATGTTCCAGTGTCATCCTGTTTTTTCTTATAAAACTTTTTGTAAACCTTTTTAGCAAAGAATGCTAGCTGCTCTTCATCACTCACTTTCTCACAGACCTTAGATTCAGATTTTTTAGCTTGAAAGGCTATTCCTTTTTCTGGTCTCTTTTGTTTGAAGAATTTTAGCTCATGACTACTTAGATTTCCTATAAGTTCTTCAAATTTTAGATTATCTAAGTCTGTTGATTCTTCAATAGCAGTAACCTTAATCTCAAACCTTTCTGGAAGTGACCTTAGAGTTTTCTTAACAAGTTTGGCATCACTGTATTTTTCACCAAAGGTTCCAGCTTGATGTGCAATATGACAAATTCTGCCATTAAGCTGTTCAATGGTTTCATCTTCCTCCATTCTCAAGTTTTCAAATTGAGTGGTTAACTGTTGGAGTTTAAAAGCTTTTACTTTAACAGTTCCTTCAAAGGTTACTTGTAAAATGTCCCATGCCTCTTTGGCAGTTTCACAGTGAGAGATATACCTGAACACACTGAGAGTGACACCAGCAAAGATCAAGTTTATTGCTGTTGAGTTTGCACTTGATTTTCTATCCTCATCAGCAGACCATCTGTCTTCAGGTACATAAACTAGATCACCTTCACCATCAGTAACAGTTGGAACCTCCCAACCATACAATATTGTTTTCCATGCATGTTCATTTTGCTGTTTAATGAAGAACCTCATTCTGATTTTCCATACTCCGTAGTTGACTCCTCCTTTAAGCAATGGTGGTTTGTTGAATGTGTTTCCTTCCCTCATTAAGTCCATCTTTACCAGAACACAGGATCCACACTAAGTAAGATCTAGTGTGAAGCTCTTATACCAATTGAAATTCCTATCCGCTGTTCTAGTTGCAGTTTTGCAGTTAGGTTCCAAGTGATGTTGCAACCACAGTTGTAACCAAGTGTATTAATGGACAGAACAATTAATTTAAATGTACTTGAAATAAATCACACATACATTTAACAGCGGAGTTCACCCAACTGGGCTACGTCTCCGGAGCACTTACCCGGATTATGATATTATAAAAGCTTACAATATAGGATTCAAGTCTTAATGAAAAACTCTCAGATTCCATCTAGGTTTTTCTGCCTATCTCTATACTGCTCCTACTTTATAACTATCACTTAAAATAAATGGCATCCCACCATTGTTTTTCTTTTTAAAAGCTCATTGTGTATTCTCTCAAGAATGAGTTCTTTATAATTTAGAGCACACACATTTTACAAGCATAGTCATTAACTATTTATACAAGTAAAGACAATCTTCTTTCTTTAAGATCTTGATGATTGCTTTGACTCTTTTGATTGGCTTCAATCTTTCCATGTTGCACACGATACCTTAGCATAGGATTGACATCAATCTTCATAAGATAGTACCTGTTAATAACTAGCTTGGAAATAGTAGTTAGTCTTTTCCTACAATAAGGAAACATATAAGATAATATCTTTTAGAGATAATATCTTTAAATATACATACGAAACATTAACTCCATATTTCATTCAATCTTAAACGAATCATACTGAATTTGATAAGGAATAAAGATTGAAACAAGTGATAAAGATTTGCATAAGTAAAGAGATATAGATTTACCTATCTAAAGGAAACATATTTTTATAAACTAATCTCCTTATATATTTTAGGAAACATCTTTCCTTACCACTTTAATATTCTCAATATAAACGAACTAAACCTTTAAGAGCATATGAGAATATATCCTGCATACTTTAAAACAAATAATTAACATTAAAGAATAGTAATGCAGAATTACAGAACTAGACAGAATCCTGCTCAAATAATTAACATTAAAGAATAGTAATGCAGAATTACAGAACTAGACAGAATCCTGCAGAACAGCATGTTGGAACTGAGGTTGCAACATTGCTGAAACTAACAACGCTGTCTTAGTGGGTTGTAACTGAGGTTGCAACATTACTTGAAAGCAACAACACTTGTCTTAATATGTTGTAATTGAGGTTGCAACATTGCTTGAAACCTTACAACTCTGTCTTAGTTCTTTACAAACAAGTAGGATTATTTAGTTCAAACCAATAGACAACAAATAGTATTTAGACCAGAAATCTGGTCCTAACAATCTCACATGGTATTTGTAATCCCACACTTATCTCGTAGTATTTCTAATCACATGTAAATTAGTTCTCGTACCAAACGAGACCTAAGTCTATAAGTCACCTATTTAAGGAATGACTAACAGTGAAATTAAGTATTTGTGTTTTAACAAACCGTACGTTTAACGGATGTACATATATTCACCTTAATTACTTTGTCATTTATTAAACAAGTGAACAACAAGATATTATATTTGGAAAGGCAAGCCAAGGTACGTAAGCAATGAAATCACTATAATTAATTAAGTCCCACATAATCCAAAAAGAGAACATGACCATTTTTGTGTGTGCATTGGAAATATCTAACAATTTTTAATTTGAAACTACGCCAAAACACTATAAAAAAAATTCAAATAATGACGGGATTAGTAACGTTATTTTTTATTACGAGTTTATTAGCGACGGTTTTTATGACGGTTTTATGACAGTTTAGTCAATTTATGACGGTTTTGTGACAGTTTAGTCAATTTACGACAGACTTGTGATAACTTTTGACTCTCATTAAATCAAACATTATTTTGTAACGAAGTAGGCAAATCACATACGACACTAAAAAAAAAAAAAATTATACGACACTCACTATTTAATTTTAAAAGGACCAAGGTTTCAACTTTCTTCATTATAAAATACTTATATTTTAGAAAAAAGTATTTTCTCGTAGAAGCAAAATTATATTCTTCATCCATACCTCTCATTAGAAAAAAGAAGGACGATGACTTTGATAGTATAACCTATGTTTTCCTTGATAAAAAAATGTATGGTCTCTCCTATAAATATAGTTTTTGAAAGATATGAAACACCACAGAATTAATTAGTCATAAATATATTCAAGACAATCCCAAAAAGAATGACAAACTTTCATTTAGTAATCATCCCATCCCCTGGAGTCGGCCACCTCTTCTCGGCCATCGAGTTCGCCAAACACCTCGTGAACCGTGATGAACGCCTTTCAATTACCGTATTTGTCATGAGTGCCCCTTTTAGTAATAACCAAAGCTTACCATTATCCTCTTTGGAACGAATCAACTTAGTCCACCTCACATTAGAACCTTCTGTGGCGGAGATCCTAGTTTCCATGCCCCGTGAGCTCATGTACTCGAATCTATTCGAAATGAACAAGCCTCGAATACGAGACTATATCTCCTCAAAGGTCGATCACTTGACCGCTTTTATTGTGGACATGTTTTGTACCTCGTTGATGGATCTTGCTAGCGAATTTAACATCCCCACTTACGTGTACTTGACGTCTAGCACAGGTTTTCTAAGTCTTATTTTCCATCTTCAAATACTTGAGGACGAATATAATCAAGATATTAGCAAGTTCAAGGACTCGGATGCAGTGTTGAGTGTTCTCGGATTTTCCAATCCAGTTCCCGCTAGGGTTTTGCCACCAGTGATCATCGACAAGGAATTAGGTGACCCTAACTTTCTAAACATACCTAGAATGCTCCGCCAATCCAAGGGAATTTTGGTCAATACTTTTACAGAGTTAGAATCTGACACGATTAAGTCCCTCTCCGATGAGAACAATATACCAAAGATTTACCCAGTTGGCCCCATACTTACGAGTATGCTAAAACATGATAAACATGAGGATAAAACCGATAAAACACGTGGATCTGTGGATATTTTGAGTTGGTTGGACGACCAGCCTCCAACTTCTGTTGTGTTACTTTGTTTCGGAAGTATGGGAGGCTTTGAAAAGGAACAAATAATCGAGATTGCAAATGCGTTGGAGCATAGCGGACACCGGTTTCTATGGGCTCTACGACGTCCTCCGCCAAAAAACAAGAGAGAATCCCCTACTGATTACGAAAAACTAGACGAAGTTCTTCCGGGAGGATTTTTGGATAGGACATCGAAGGTTGGAAAAGTTGTTGGATGGGTCCCGCAAGTTGAAGTTTTATCACATCCTGCAGTGGGAGGGTTCGTCTCCCATTGCGGATGGAACTCAACATTGGAAAGTTTATGGTGCGGTGTGCCAGTTGCCACCTGGCCCTTATATGCTGAGCAATCGCTTAATGCGTTTGAGCTTACAAACGAGTTAGGATTGAGCGTAGAGCTAATAGTGAGCTACATTAAGGATGTTGTTTTAAAGTACGAAGAGATTGAGAGAGGTATAAGACTCTTAATGGACGAAAAAGATTGTTCGGGCATTAGAGGGAAAGTGAAAGAGATGAGCGAGAAGAGCAAGGCCGCCATTGAGATCGACGGATCCTCTTACAATGCCCTAGGGCGATTTATTGAGGATCTAATTAGCAACTAAAATCGACTTGACTAGTACTACATTTGTAATTGCTTGTTGAAAAGTGAGAAAAATAAAGTTGGACGAGAACTAGTTTAGCCAATTTTCCATGTGTAATGTTTTTATTGATCGAGTCCTATGCTTGGTTGTTTCGTATTTGTTAAGTTTGAAAAATTATCTTTACTTTTTCCATAGTCAAAAACGTTTTTCCTTTGTCCTGTCATTGTAAGTTACACTCACTTGCACCACAACTTTCTCACATTTCTTCTGTTATAAGTCAAACATTTTGAATAAATGGTCATTGATATAATTTATTATATTCTTTATAATTTCATCATTTTTCTTCTTCTTCATTGCTAGTTATAGTTTATACTTTCTATTTTTCAAGGTTAAATTAGTAAGAAATGATAGCTATGATGTAAATCCTATATAATCATGGAAAAGAAGTACTCCTTTTCCGGTATATATATATACTATTTTCACTACAACAAAAATGAGTTTTCGCAGCGCGCAAAAGTTCCATTAACAGTGTACATTGCACGCTAAAGTAAAGAGCTACCTTAAGTCGATCGGATACAATAACAGCGTTTTGTGATGAGAGACATTTGATACTTTAGCCTTATATGACCCTGATATTTTAGTTGAGAGACATTCTCACAAGTATTACTTTTAATGTATTAACTATTTCATGATTTGGTCAAACGTGATGAGAATTAATATTTGTATTTACTATTGTTACCAAAATTGAAGATTGAAGAAATCATGTGTAATATTATTCTATCATACTTGCCAGGACCAACATATGTTTTGAACTCTGTTTCGGTTCATTAACTAGAACAAAAAGGAATACAACTCGTATTGAATCTTTTTTTTTATGAGTAATTTAATTTTGGATTAAGTCGATGTCAATAACCTTGGAACCGGGCTTGGCAATCTTGAAGAACGCCTCCTCTGAAAAGCTTATGGAACCAAGTCCATCGCCACTCGTGGTGATATAGCCGTTGATTCGTCATGTCCTTCGGTAAATTCTGCGACGAAGTCTGCCAACACTTGTCCCTTGACGGCATGCCGAGGTGCGAAGTCTATATGAAATTGGGATAGCTCGACCCCCCATGCAGCTACCCGTCCGCTTATGTCCGTTCGTCTTAAGGACTCCTTGATGTGGAACTTGGTGTAAACCTGGACTTGGTGGGCGATAAAATAATGTGGCAGTTTCCTTGTTGCGACGACCAGTGCAAGGCACAACTTTTCCAACGGCAGATATCGTGTTTCGGCTTCAACCAGGGTTTTGCTTACGAAGTATATCGGGAATTGTTCCCGACCTTCCTCTCTGAGGATCACTGCGCTCACGGCTGTTGTTGATACTGCTAGGTAACATGCTAGAACATCTCTTTTGTTCGGCCTTACGAGCAGGGGCAGCGTCCTTAGGTATTCTTTTAGGTTGTTGAATGAAGCCTCGCATTCAGGGTCCCACACGAATTTCTTGTCTTTTTTGAACGTTTCAAAAAATGGTCGGCCTTTGTCCGCTGATCGGCTGATAAATCTGCTTAGTGCGGCCATCATTCCCGTGAGCTCCTGCACTTGCTTCTTGTTCTTGGGTGCTGCTAGATTTTGCAGAGCCGTTATTTGATCGGGATTTGCTTCTATCCCCCTTTGGCTTACCATGTGCCCTAAAAACTTCCCCCTGCTGATGCCGAACGCGCATTTGGTTGCATTGAGCTTTAGCTTATGCTCGCCTAGTGTTTGGAATACGTCTTTGATGTCTTGCAGGTGGGATTTGGCCTTTTCGCTTTTTATGACCATGTCGTCGATATAGACCTCCATTGTTTTCCCAATGTGCTTTTGACACATGTTCGTTATCATCCTTTGATAGGTAGCTCCTGCGTTGCGTAGTTCGAACGGCATGACCTTATAGCAGTAGTTTTCCAGAGGTGAAATGAACGAAGTCTTTTCTTGGTCTTCTTGGGCGAGTGGGATTTGATGATAACCCGAGTATGCATCCAGAAAAGTCATTCTTTCTGCTCCTGCCGTTGCATCCACTAACTGGTCAATCCTCGGGAGGGGGAATGGGTCCCTCGGGCATGCTTTGTTTAGGCTAGTGAAGTCTATACAGACTCTTAGCTTCCCATTTTTCTTGGGAACGGCCACTGGGTTGGACAACCACCTCGGGTACATCACCTCTCTTATGGCCCCGGCTTCTAACAACTTCCGAACTTCCGTAATTATTGTCTCTCTGTGTTCGACAGATATTTTTCTGCTTTTTTGAGCGATCGGCTTATAGTCGGCGTCGACGCTCAGTTTGTGGAATGCCGTTTTTGGGTCTAGGCCGGGCATGCCTTTGGGGCTCCAGGCAAACTTGTCAATGTTATTGAATAGGAAAGTTTCCAACTCCTTGGATTCCTCCTCGGGAAAATTTTCTCCTATTAGGAAGTAGTGTTCCTCATATTTTCCCGGGATGTACACCTTCCTGAGCTTCTCTCCTACTTGCTCCCCCACGACCCTTTCTGTGTTGGCAATCTGTTCAACCAGCTTTTTTATGCTGGTTGGTTGCTCAACAATGACCAGCTGTTTCTTTAGAGTCACGGTTATGTCCTTGCAGCGTCTTGAGTCCTCTTGGCATCCTCGGACTGTCTCGATCTCACCCCTACCATTTGGGTATTTTACCTTTTGGTGGTACGTCGAAGGTATGGCACGCATGGCGTGAAGCCATGGTCGGCCTAAGATCGCGTTGTGGCCCGAGTTGTTGTTAACCACCAAAAATTCTACGGGAACCGACATTGTTCCTGTTGTAACGTTTAGGACTATTTTTCCCAGATGTTTAGTTGTTTCCGAGATAAATCCTATCAGTCTTACGTCGGTGGGCTGAAGGTCTTGCAACCTGAGCTCCATCTTGTCGAAGAGTTCTTTGTACATAATGTCGCATGAAGCTCCTTGGTCGACGAGGACTCTGCTGGCCGTGTCGATTCCAATCTTGATGCGGAGGTTGATTGCGTCGCCGTGGGGGTATATGACTCCTTCCTCGTCATGATCCGAGAAGGAGATTGGCGGGTGCCTCTGTGGCAGACATTGTCTTTTGGCGGAGGATGACGCCTGTGATGCTTTGGCGGAGGATGAATAAATGCTCATTGATATAATTTATTCTGTTCTTTATAATTTCATCATTTTTCTTCTTCTTCATTGCTAGTCATAGTTTCTACTTTCTATTTTTCAAGGTTAAATTAGTAAGAAATGATAGCTATGATGTAAATCCTATATAATCATGGAAAAGAAGTACTCCTTTTCTGGTATATATATACTATTTTCACTACAACAAAAATGAGTTTTCGCAGCGCGCAAAAGTTCCATTAACAGTGTACATTGCACGCTAAAGTAAAGAGCGACCTTAAGTCGATCGGATACAATAACAGCGTTTTGTGATGAGAGACATTTGATACTTTAGCCTTATATGACCCTGATATTTTAGTTGAGAGACATTCTCACAAGTATTACTTTTTGTAATGTATTAACTATTTCATGATTTGGTCAAACGTGATGAGAATTAATATTTGTATTTACTATTGTTACCAAAATTGAAGATTAAATCATGTGTAATATATTCTATCATATCATATCACGACACTGATAGTGAATTTGTTACCATTTTCGTTGAACATATAGTCTCTGTCTATGAGTATTTTGCTCTACAATGAAGAAGCAATAGAACAGTATTTCTTTTCTTTTATATATTTTCTATTATAATTTTAATATAATTAATGATGAGTGAATGAAATTTACCAGTAACAATTTTTTTTTAATTAATATTTAAATTTAGGTTAGTCTCAACTAGAGTTCTATTATATTTTTATTTGAGTTTTTAGTAGGTTGAGTGTTTATTACGTGACGTGACTTGTACTGTTATCTTATAATTTTTTTTTATTTAAACGTTAATGTTAAAGACCACACGTTTTTTAATAGAAACACAAATAAACGATATATATAAATGAATAACTAGAAGTATAAATATACTAATTAGTGTTGAGAATGAGATAAATCTATTTTCTTAGTAGTAATATTATTTTTTTGACATGTGTTCAAAAAAAGTTAATAACATTGTTACATGTCAATACTTTTCGAGTGAATTATGTGGGTTGCTATAGCATCTCTCAAAAAAAAAAAAAAAACTGGGATCTTGAAGACCGTTGTTACGACTACTCCTCCCTCTACTCATCTCCACCACCACCTCAAAACAAGACCTAGTAAAAACCTCATGTGTCCATGCAAGTTTACCAAACCTTTGTTTAAGAACCCTTTCGACCTACACCGTAACACCGGTCCAGCCAATACCCCTCGTGACCTTGCGCAGGCTGCACTTAAAGTCAGTCTCTCACATGCCCACCGTGCATCTGCGTACTTGACTACACTTCATACGCATACTAGACGTGAGCATTTTGCTCTGGCCGACTGCGTCGACCACCAGGTGGGTGACGCAGTCGACCAGCTCGGGAGGTCTCTTAAGGAGATAAAATGCCTAAAATTCTTAAAGGATTATCATTCGATGATTACTCTAAAGATTGGTCTAAAACGAGGATTAAAAATGCAATTAAAGCCGTCAAAAATGCTTTAGAAGCGAAGGCAAAAAAGAATTGTATGAATAAGTAAGAAAATTTAGTCTCTTTTCGTGATAGGCATGTTATTAGTGTTTGGAGGTTAGGCGCCAAGCTTGTTGGCTGTTAGCCTCAGCTAATCGTTTTCTGATATTATGATCTTGTACTTTGGTTGTGCATTCGGACGGGATTTCTCCCTTTCTTTTTAATACTATTGGTCCGTTTAAATTTTTTTTAAAAAAAAACTTTTTCATTCACTCGTAAGTTTTTTCGAGGGAAACCATTAAGAAAAGCTTGTATGACATTCTAGAAATGGCAAATTCCCATTTGGTATTCATTCCTGCCCCCTTCATCGGCCACCTCTTTTCCACCGTCGAGTTTGCCAACCACCTCGTTAACCATGACAAACGTGTTTATATCACCGTTTTCATCATGAGTTTTCTGTGGGATAACGATAAAAAGGTACCGTTTTCCTCTACAGAACGAATCAAATTCGTCCACCTCACTTTAGAACCATCCATGGTGGAACTCTTACTTTCCGGGCCCCCAAGTGAAATGTTCTCGAAAGTTATCAAAATCAACAAGCCAAGGATACAAGACTATATCTCCTCTGAGATCAACCACTTAGCCGTGTTTGTTGTAGACATGTTTTGTCTCCAATTCATCGATTTAGCTAACGAGCTCAACATTCCCACCTACGCGTACTTCACTGCTAGTGCAGGGTTTCTAGACCTTGTTTTTCATTTTCAAGTACTTGAAGATGAATACAATCAAGACATTCAAAAGTTCAAAGACTCGGATGATGAGTTAAGCATACTCGGATTTTCAAATCTCATCCCCACAAGGGTTTTGCCAGCTGATATCATCGACAAGGAAAACGGTCACCCCAACTTCCTAAATATACTTAGAGGGCTCCGTAAAACCAAGGGTATTTTGGTGAACTCCTTCACCGAGTTAGAGCATAACGTTATCAAGTCCCTAGTCGATGATAACAAGGTGCCTCAAATTTACCCGATCGGTCCCCTACTTACAACTATTAAAAAACAGAATAACACCGAGGAGGATGCCAAGAAAACACACGAATCTCTAGAAATAATGAGTTGGTTGGACGACCAGCCTCCTTCTTCTGTCGTGTTACTAAGTTTTGTTGGAAAAACTTGTGGTTTTATTTGAGTGAATGCTTAGTGGTTACAAAAGACCATTCATTCTCCCCCATATTGATGGCTTTCATGAGTTACAAACTTGGCATAAATATGATGGTCTTTCATCATTTTTTTTTAAAAAAAAGAGGACTTTTTCCATGAAAAACATAACATATTTCATACACACATTCACACATGCATACATATAGAGAGAGAGTACCGCACCACTAACGGCCCGACCGTGGCTCGGTGCCGTTTCCGCCGAGTCACATGTGATAGACGTTGTACCTTGGGAACGAAGTGCCCCATTTAGCCAGAAGCAGAGGTGGCGGGGCAAATATCGTTTAAGGGAAACTGCTCGCAGTTACCTCGTCTCGGACTTTTGTCCATTTCGGTATCATTTACATACTTTTAATTTTGAAGGTTGTAATTGTTAATTATATATTTGAGGAAACCATTTTCTGTTTATTTGTCCATTTCTTTTCCGTAGAAATTATTGTGTTTATTTACAACGTACCCAACAATCTTAAACGATATTTTTCGTACGTTAATACAATAATTTCGGTGTATGGATCATACAGAAAATTATTTCTTTCTCCGTAATCGTTCTTAGTAAAATCATTTTCTCTTAATCTTTGGTTTCGGGAATTTGATGTTTACGGCTGAAATGATTTCGGATTGTTATATCATGTTTTATTTTGATGCTCGGTTTTTTGATAAATTTATTTGGAAAATCATTTTCTGACAAACTTTTAGTTTTAAGAAATTGATGTTTCCAGTTGAATTGTCGAATATGTTTTTCATGTGTTTACCTTATTTGAGTTTTGTGAAGATCCTTTTCCTGGTCTTAATTGTCTCTTATGATCCCTAGTGCATTGTTTTAGTAGCAGTATTGTTTTACATTTTTTCTATTCTATGTATATATACATGAATTGATATGTACATATGTAGAGACATACGGGCTGATTTATTTGTGTAGTTTAAGTACACGACTTGTATGGATATGAGATCATTATATTGACATGCCTTATATTTACTCATTTTATAAGTGTGTAGTGTATGTTTTATTCACAAGCATGATGGCAGTCCAGCATAGGAGACATAGATAAGGGGAATTAGTACAACTTGATTGGTATTTCAAAAATTCCATTACTTTTAAGGTACATACATACGGTATGAAAAAAAAAATTCATAACATTAACAGAGCTTACATTTGATATATACTACAGTTACGGCATGGGTAATGTACTTTATATTACCAACACCCATTTAGTTCTCCTGATCCTTGGTCATGATTTCGGTGATTAAATGATTAAATGATTAAATGATTATTCGAAACAGTTCTAGTAAAAGCTATTAAATTGGGGATTACGACAGAACTGTTTTCGAAATAGTTCTTGTAAAATCATTTTCTGATTTTCAGAATTTGGGGCTTACGACAGAACTGGTTGAATTCTGAGATTGTTCTGTGTAAAATCAGATTTATCTTGTGTTTACGGCTGAATAAATCTTTCAGAATTTGATAATCTTTTTCGGGAATGAACTAGAATACTCTTGCAAAATCAGTTTCTTGAAACCATGCGTGGTTATAGAAATTTGGTGTTTGCGAATGAGGAGTTTTAGTTTCATTTTTCGAAATTAGATTGTGCGTGTTTGTTATTTGAGATAACAAACAGTTTCCTGTGGGAAACGTCCGGAACACAATGGGTGCTGGAACTGACCAGAACATTGTGGGTGCCGGTGTAACTCCTATTAATTTTGCATGAGTGCATATTAATGACGGGGGTTACTAATTTTAAACGACCATTATTAAATACATTTATGTGGTGAAATAATGGGTCGTAACTCCTTTTAGTTGTGATTTATTGCAATTTAATTTGGAGGGTTATAAATTTTATAACGGTGATCATTAATGAGATTAATGACGAGTATTTATAACTTCTTATTAATTGTGGTTTAATCGCAATTTAATTTGAAGAGTTATATATTATTGTAACGACAGTCGTTGTTGGCATTTATGGAGAGTTTTATTAGCTACCTACGAATTGCATTGACGAGTCGGTTACATATTTGGATGAAAGTTTATTTAATAACAAACTTTGTTCATACAAGAGCAAATAATTTGATGATAGACAAATTATAAATGACCATTGAGTTTTATTTTAAAAATAAACAAATATCGGCTAATTTATTATTTGTTGAAATAATATCTTATTAATTTGCTGAAAGAACATTTAATAATTTGTTGAAATTAACATCTTATTAATTTGTGGGAAAAACATTTAATAATTTGTTGAAATAACATTTTATTAAGTTATTTAAAGAACATATTACAAATATGTTGAGATTGCTATTATTGAGAATAGTAATTTAGTAATATTATATTACGTTATTGGGGGAGAACCCCGAGGGTCCCACAAATGTGGGGGTAACCTGTCGATCATGTAGATCGAGAATCTAAACGTACCCAAAAGCGCCTACGGGTGAGTGGGAGAAAACCTAACGGTTCAGTGGTATGGACTTAAAACGTCTGAAATAAATGATATCGTTTCATTTACCACATTGAAATCGATTAAGTTTCTCCGTGACAGTGTGCATGTCCTAAGTGAGAACAAAGGAAATGCACAAACTGTGGGGGGTTAATGTGTGAAAACGTTTTAAACGTTTGGAAATCCACTAACAAGTGTAAGCATACAAATTTGAATCATGACTAATGGTTTTTGAAACCTAAAGGGTAGTAGCCTTTCGGTAGCTAAAACACTAGGATCAAATTGTGATAAGTTTGCTTGTTTGTGGCAATACATGAATGACTATTTGTTCAAAATGAGCATTTTAGTCGATACTCTTGTGGTCAATAATGACATGTTGAATTATTCAACCAAGTCACTGATTTGACATGATATAGTAGGTGATGAAAATATAAAAGCTTAAATGTTTTATTTTTCTAAATCTATTATTTAAATTGAAACACAAATAAGAGTTTATGTTCGAAGCAATGTATTACTAAGTCTTCAGTTCGAAGTTTCGAACCGAGTCCATAACCAAATGGTTCGATGCATTTGAGATGAGTGCAAAACCAAGAAGGGTTTAAAAGATATTTCCTCAATTTATTGATGGATGTATTAAACACTGATATGTCTACTTGATGAGAAGTAAAGATAAATCAGCTGAGATATTCATTCAAGTAAGAATGAATACGTGAATTCTATTGTTGAGGATTAAGGCTTGTCAGAAAACATGTTTAATCATGGGTGTTCTGTTGTGTTAATCTACCAACTTTAATCCAATGATTAAGTGTTAATCATTAAATGATAGACTATTTTTGGACGTGTTAGATATTGTCTAACTAGTTCCGAAATGGTATATTCACATGGATATAAATACATGATCAGTGTGATTGAAACGGTGAACATGAGACACCGTTCACACAATTGTAAGGTTGGAATGTCATGTTGATAAGTTCAGGGTTAAACTCTGAATTTGTACGGGAAGTGAGCTTTCCGCAAGATATGTGTTGAACAAATTACCTCTTAGGAAGTTGGACCAAACAGTCAGAATTATAGAAGGCATGGTGCCTGGCTATAAGTTCGTGAAAGTTTTGTGCTACCTAAGAAAGGTCTCAATCTTTTTCCTTGAAGGACTTGGATAGGATCGAAAACGGTAGATTGTGTGTTCTTCGGATAAGCACAAAATATAGTCCTGATCGATTTCTAGTGCATAAGGCACATGGCTTTAAAGTGCATATAGAACATTGTTCTATGCCCGAAAAGCATATTTTCTAAAAGAGAAATTTTTCCGCAAAAACTCTAACGCCTGGCGAGTGTGATCAATACGTTGAGGGTTCAAAGCATTACGCTACCCAAGACAAGTGAACACTCAAACGGTGCTGGAAAAGTAAGGAAAGTGAATCTTGTAAGGAAGATGAAGTGACTCGGCAGGGTAAAAGAGTAAGTAATGAAACTTACTTTGTCCCTTGACCTTCATGAGTGAAGGTGAATCGACGACATTGAAATAATCAATGTTATCCATATAATGTGTATATGGGAATATGCCATCAACAATGAGGTTGATAGGCAGGTGAGAAATAAAGTCAAATACTTTAAGTAAACTGACGGTTTTGATAATTTTAATGTCTATACTCTAATCTCTATGAAAAGACACATCATTAATTAATGAGAACATGTGTTTTATAAATGGAGATCTAGAGAATTAGGAACAACCCATTGGGTCGTGGTTCCGTGTAAAGTAAGGCAATGTGCGAAAACTTGTTAAGTCGCTATATGGACTAAAACAAACACCTAACTTATCATAGGTAGTCTCTTGTGCGTCAAGAACTGCATTAGACCAGTTATAGCCAACTCAGTGAGCAGACTCAATAGGTTTGCCAATGAGGTTTCTCAGATACTTGAGGTATACTGCCAATCATGAACTGCATTACATGAGATGTCCAAAATATTTGGAGGGTATTTAGATACCAAGTGTATCTCGAACTTTAACAGTACAAGGTCCACGAGTGGATATGTTTGTACTTAAAGAGGTTGCAGTCTCATGGAGGTCTGTAAAACAGACATGCATACGTGGATCAACTATGAAATCAGAATTCATAATGTTGTTAGACACTGAAAAGAGGCAGACTGGCTGAGAAGTCTTGGGAGGTATTCCAAGTGGCCAAAATCTGTTCTTGCAATAAACGTGCACTGCTGCAGTCAGTCAGTTATTAAACGGGATCAGAATAATTTGTATAATGGAAAGTCCCGACAAAGTCATGACATATTCGTCGGAGACACAAATCCGTAAGAGAAATTGCTAGAAAAAAAAAATTGTGGTATCCATAGACTTTGCAAGGTCTAAGGATAATAATGCGGATCCATATACAAAATGCTTGACTCGTGGAGGAGTCGGAGCATCATCGAGGGAAATGGGGTTTGAAGCCCAATAAATTGGAAACCTTCACATAAGCTACCCAACCTATACTGGAAACTCCAGTCTCAGGTTCAATGGGAAAACTGAACTGTGCGGGTTACCAAACAAAGCACTCGAGAACATAAGTTCTCAGCCCATTTCTATGATGAAATAGTGATAGACATGTACCATTTTAAGGGTGAGCATGAGGCTCTTATTGAATCAAGTATCTCGAAGGTCGAGTGGGGTGAGTAAGGACACCTTTGACTTGAAATCACCTATAACGCGTGTGTATGGCCGATACTATGTGATGATGTAGGGCTAAATCACTAGAGCACTCGGTTGAATTTGCCAAGGCAGTCCAGGGCCAAATATGGACAACAACCAAAGGGCTTAGTAAGTGGTGTAGAGAGGACACTGTGTGAGTATTATCCTGGTATGCACAAACGCTAAAGGGTTCAAGGCTTTAAGGCTACCCAATAGTAGCATATCAGATTTTACATCACTATGGCAGGTTCAAGGCGCGCGCTACCTGTCCTTATGCAGTGAATTCTCGTGGTTCTCTCGATTGCATTTAGTTGCACATTGCATGTTTTAATCGCATTCAAGTGGGGGATTGTTGGAAAATTAGTAATTTTCATGAAGTGAATGCTTTTAATTAGTGGTTACTAATAAGCTTTATTTCCCCTTTTAATGAGTGTATTTATTTGTAAAAAGAGTTACAAATTTGCATATTTTAAAACTATGGTCTTTGTCCATTTTTTTTAAGGACTTTTCCATGAAAAATATAACATATATCATATACACATTCACACACATTCACACATGCATACATATAGAGAGAGAGTACCGCACCATCAACGGCCCGACCGTGGCTCGGTGCCGTTTCCGCCGAGTCACATGTGATAGACGTTGTACCTTGGGAACGAAGTGCCCCATTTAGCCAGAAGCAGAGGTGACGGGGCAAATATCATTTAAGGGAAACTGCTTGCAGTTACCTCGTCTCGGACTTTAGTCCATTTCGGTATCATTTACATTATTTTATGTTAAATCTTGTATTTGATAATTATATATTTGAAGAAACCATTTTCTGTTTATTTGTCCATTTCTTTTCCGTAGAAATTATTGCGTTTATTTAGAACGTGCCCAACAGTGAACACTGGTTCAACTCTAAGAATTGTGTCTTAAGCTTGTTACTTTCTATATATGTTAATTAGCTTGCAATTTCTTATCTTCATGTTAGTAATGTTGTTGTTATATAGGCACTTCAGAGGATTTATAAACTATGATTATTGTATATTTTATGTTTTTAGATTATAGTTTATCATTTCCATTTTTCGTCTCTAGATATTATCACTAATCTAGCGAAGACTTTATATATATATATATATTTTGTGTTTCTCAATTAATTTTGAATCACTAGTTAATATTTCATATCTATTTCAGTTGGATTGTGTCAATTTTCATCTTCTTAGGGCGAGTTAGCAAGAAAGGTGTAATAGCACGACTACTAATTAAGAAAGGTGCTACTATTTTTAATTACTATTTGAGGTTGCAATAGCTGACTACTAATTAATTTTATTTAATGACTATAAGTCACATATTAAAGGAATTCAAGTACACGTGTTTTGAAAAATATTCACCCACTTTGTCATTTGTATAACATACCTAGCTAGTACTTGCTATTAAATTATTATTTTTATGTGGTATAGGAACCAACTTAATTACAAGCACTTTTATTATATTCATGTCCTCTATTTGCAAGTCATTGAACAAGCTCTGAACAAGATAGATATATTATATTTTTTTAAAATTTTAAGTTAGTTATAACTAACTTACGACATAAACAAATGACAAAATTTGATGGCACATAAACCATTTAATAAGAACTATATTCACTTAACAATGTAACAATTACTTACTTTTGAAAAAATAAAATTAAAAAAATAGCATGTTCCTTTCAGAATGGAATGACTTGAACCTGGTGTATTTACATCTACAACTGTTGGAATAACAATAAAAAATTAAGAAGACAAAATGTAAAAAACTGAATTTAAGTGCAAAAATTAAATGGACAGAATGCAAATAAAATTAGACGAGCCTACTGTTAACAGTATGCCCTTAACCGATATTCGCCCAACCACCTTGATGTTTCTGGTTGCGTTGGCGCTTCGATCCCAAGGTACAACGTCTCGGATGACTCGCCGGAAACTGGCGACGAGTCAAGGTCGAGCTGTTGGTGGGTGGTTCTCTCTGGTTCTAAAATGTAATGCTGATTTTTGAGAGATGATATATGCTTCTGTATTTTATTTCAGAAATGTTATGAATGTTATATTTGACATGTGGGGGGTCTGCCTATTTATAGGCTTGCTGAGTATCTCAGCCATTAAAGTCACTTTACTACTGTCAGTTTTCGAAATTCGAAACTGCAGTATTAACTTTGCAATAAATTCATATTTATTGCAACAGTTACAGCTTTGCTGGAAGCTTTTCCCGAACAGGCGCACTTTTCCCGAACAGGCACACTTTTCCCGAACAGGCGCGCTTTTCCCGAACAGGAACAGGCGCACTTTTTCCCATCGAGTTAAAAACCCGACGAGCAAGCCCGCCCGACGAGCAAGCCCGCCCATGTGTGGTACACAATACACACATGTGTATGTGGACACACTACTTAATATCCACATGGGATACCTTAGTATATATATTGTAAAAATCACTCATGATTTTTCAATGTGGGATAACTCTCATGGGTTAAATCCCATTTCTTTTCTCATTTTCCAGCATTGACTTTATTTCCTCTTTCGAGTACCAACCTTCGAGTCCAATTATCATTCACACCTTTCCTCCGAATAGGTCATGCGATATACCGTTGCGAAGCTAGTCGCACGAGCTACTCAACCGCATTGAGTATGGCCTCAGAAAAACTGAGGAGTTGCATTGAAAATTGACTCAAAGATGGTCCCTGACCACTTGGAACAACCATGTATAAAATACATGTTTTCCTACATTTTTCCAACAATCCCCCACATGAATGCAATTGGCTCGAAAGCCCATGTCCTAAATGCAAATCAAGAGAACCGCAAAAGTTCACTGCCTAAGGTCAGGTAGCGCACGCCTTGAATCTGCCGTAGCGGAATACCACCCAGAATACTGCTATTAGGTAGCTGTAAAGCTTTGAACCATCAAGCTTTGTGTACCCCAGAATGGCACCCGCACAGTGCCCTCTCTACCCACGTACTAGGCCCTTTAGTTGTTGTCCATATTTGGCCTGGACTGCCTTGGCAACTTCAACTGAGTGCTCTAGTGAATTAGCCCAAGCTCATCACATGGTACCGGCCTTACACACTCGTTATAGGTGTTCCAAGTCGAAAGTGTCCTGACTCACTTTACTCGACCGTCGAATTACTTGGATCATTAAGAGCCTCAAGCTCACCCTTACAATGGTACAGGTCTATCACTCTGTCATCGCGGAAATGGGCTGGGAACTCCAGGTTCCCGAGTGCTTTGTTCGGTTGCCCCCACAGTTCAGTTTCCCTTTGAACCTATCAGGAAAGATTCCGTTTAGGTTGGGTTGCCTATGGGGGGGCCACCAATTTAATGGGCTTTAATCCCATTCCGTTCGATGACGTCTCAACTCCCACTTGAGTCAAGCCTTTTGTTAATGGATCCGCTATGTTTTCCTTTGATCTCACAAAATCTAAGGATACCACACCGTTGGATAACAATTCCCTTACGGATTTATGTCTCTGACGTATATGTCGAGACTTTCCATTATACATATGATCCTGAGCCCACGCAATAGCTTATTGACTATCGCAATGCATGCTTATTGCGGGAACAGGTTTTGGCCACATTGGAATTCCTTCCAATAGACTTCTCAGCCAGTCTGCCTCTTCGGTTGCTAAGTCTAACGCTATGAATTCAGATTCCATAGTTGACCTTGCAATACACGTCTGTTTGGAGGATCTCCAAGATACAGCAGCTCCTCCCATTATAAACACATATCCACTCGTGGACCTTGTGCTATTGGAGTCCGATATCCAGTTGGCATCTGAATACCCTTCCAGTACCGCTGGATATCTGGTATAGTGTAGCCCGTAATCGGCTGAAAACCTCATATGCCTGAGAAGTTTCATTATGGCCTTCTAGTGTTCCTCATTCGGATTACTGGTGTACCTGCTCAGTCTACTCACTGAGTTAGCTATGTCTGGTCTAGTGCAATTCATGATATACATGAGACTGCCTATGACTTGAGAGAATTCCAATTGCTTCACACTCTTAC
Source organism: Primula veris (assembly GCA_963682055.1). Classification (NCBI taxonomy): domain Eukaryota; kingdom Viridiplantae; phylum Streptophyta; class Magnoliopsida; order Ericales; family Primulaceae; genus Primula; species Primula veris. Next base: position 32,650,011 of record OY821750.1, on the reverse strand, counting down.
CGAAATTCTTTTTCAGGTTACAGTTGAACTCAATTGGGGTTCTAGACATCGCCTTACTGCCCTTGTCAAACTTGTCTAAAACTTGTTTAACATAGTGACATTGGGACAAGGCATATCCTTCTGATGTTTTGGTAATCTTCATACCAAGTATTACATCAGCTATACCCAGATCCTTCATATCGAAGTGTTGTGACAACATTTTCTTTGTGGAGCTGATTCTATCATTACTCCCAATTATGATCATGTCATCCACATAGAGACAGACTACGACACAGTCTCTTCCACTTCCTTTAGAGTAGACACATTTATCACACTCATTAATGTGAAAACCGTTTGATAACATAATTCTATCAAACTTCTCGTGCCATTGCTTTGGCGCTTGTTTGAGTCCATATAGAGACTTTACAAGTTTGCACACTTGGTGCTCTTTACCAGGAACTACAAACCCTTCCGGTTGTTCCATGTAAATCTCTTCTTCCAGTTCTCCATTTAGAAATGCCGTCTTTACATCCATTTGATGTATTTCCATATCAAACAAAGCTGCGAGAGCAATGACGATTCGGATAGACGTTTTCCTGGAGACAGGGGCATACGTGTCAAAATAATCGACACCTTCCGTTTGCCTGAAGCCTTTTACTACAAGTCTCGCCTTGTATTTCTCAATCGTGCCGTCAACCTTTAACTTCCTCTTGAAGATCCACTTGTGACCTAGGGGCTTGCATCCTTTCGGAAGATCCACTAGTTCCCAAGTGTGGTTTTGCATGATTGATTCAATTTCATTTTGAATGGCTTCTTCCCAATATTGGGAATCCGGTGTTGACATAGCTTGCTTATATGTCACCGGTTCGCCTTCAACCATGAAGGTTAAGAAATCAGGTCCAAAGGAAGTTTCCTTCCTTGCCCTTTTACTGCGCTGAGGCTCTTCCTCTTCCTCTTCCTCTTCCTCTTCCTCTTCCTCTTCCTCTTCCTCTTCCTCTGTCGGTTCACTTGCCCCCACATTTCCTTCACTGTTCAACTCTTCAGTTGGTACAGATGTAGGTAATTTCCGGGGAAAGATATCTTCAAAGAAAGAAGCCTCTCGGCTTTCCATATACGTATCTACGTGTACATCGGGATTGTCCGACTTATGCACGAGAAACCGATATGCACTACTATTCTGTGCATATCCGATGAACACACAGTCCACCGTCTTAGGACCAATTCTCATCCTCTTAGGAGTGGGAACAAGGACCTTTGCGAGACAACCCCAAACCCGCAGGTTCTTATAACTGGGTTGATGACCTTTCCATAATTCATATGGAGTCTTTTCTCGCTTCTTATGTGGTAACTTGTTTAAAACATAGTTAGCGGAAAGTATCGCTTCCCCCCACATATTTTGGGGTAACCCAGAACTGATTAGCATAGCATTCATCATTTCCTTTAGCGTTCTATTTTTATGCTCAGCAACCCCATTTTGCTCGGGAGTGTATGGGGCTGTGGTTTGATGTATAATGCCGCTTTCAGCGCATATCTGTTCAAACGGTGATTCATATTCACCGCCTCTATCACTTCTCAATGTTTTAATTTTCTTATTGAGTTGATTTTCCACTTCGGTCTTATAAAGAGCGAATTTCTCTACTGCTTCGTCTTTACTTCTCATTAAGTAAACGTAACAGTATCTAGTACAATCATCTATAAAGGTGATAAAGTACTTTTTCCCTCCTCACGTTTGTATAAACTTTAAGTCGCATACATCCGTGTGTATTAGACCGAGAGGTTCACTTTCTCGTTCAACATGTTGAAACGATGATTTCGTTAATTTTGCCTCTACACAAATCTCACATTTGTGTTGCTTATCAAAAACGAAATTTGGTATTAGTTTTAGTGATATTAATTTCTTTAAAGAATTATAATTCACGTGACCTAATCTACCATGCCACAAATGAAATGACTCAAATAAATAATTAAACTCAGAATTTTTATTGGCCTCTTGGGCAACAGTCATTACATTGCTAGTGCTAACCTCAGCTTTAGCACCTTTATTGGGAGCAGGTGTCCCTACGTTTAACTTAAACATGTCGTTGGTCATATAGTCACGGCCTACATAGACACCATTTTTGGTGATTACAATTTTATCGGATTCTAAAACTAGTTTGAATCCGTTCTTCACCATCACCGATCCTGATACCAGATTCTTGTGGATATCCGGAACATGAAGCACATTTGTCAACCTCAGCTCTTTTCCCGAGGTCATCTTCATCACGACCATTCCTTTTCCTTCCACCTTGGAAGTAGCAGAATTTCCCATGAAGCAGCTTTCTCCCTCTACCGCTTCGTAGGTCTTAAACATCCACCTTGTTGAGCAGATGTGGCTTGTGGCGCCGGTATCCAGCCACCACTCTTTGGGATTGCTCCCCACGAGATTCACCTCAGAGACCACAGCAGTAAAGTGGTCATCATCTCGTCCTCCCTCGGCCAGATGTGCCTGAGCTGGAGCTTTCTTTTTCCCCTTGCCTTTGAAGTTCCTCGGGGGGGGGGGGGGCTTAGGCTTAGTAGCGCCTTTATTGTCATAACAGTCCGCGGCACGATGGCCGGTCCTGTTACACACAAAGCAGGTTTCCGCAAATTTCTTTGCGACAACAGCACTGCCTCCGGTGTCAAAACGTTTCCGTTTGACGTTTGAGCTTTCGACAACATTGGCCTTTGCCATCGGGATGACAGCACCACCGACTCTCCTCACGGAGCGACGGTTGCTCACCTCGATGTTGAGCTTCTCAATGAGCCCCTCCAACCTCATTTCCTTCCGCTTGTGCTTCAGGTAGTTTTGAAAGTCTTTCCATGACGGCGGCAATTTCTCAATCATGAGTGCCACCTGGAAAGGCTCATTAATAACTAGCCCCTCAGCCTCAAGGCAGTGATAAATCAGTTGGAGCTCCTCAACTTGCTCCATGACACCCCTGCTGTCAGTCATACGGTACTCGTGAAAGTTCGTGACAACAAATCTCTTTGTGCCAGCGTTATTCACTTTGTACTTATTTTTGAGAGTCTCCCACAGCTCCTTTGCAGTAGCTTTGGGCTCGAAAACACTGAACAGCGTGTCATCTAGAGCACACAGGATATAGTTCTTGCATAGGTAGTCGGCATGTCTCCATGCCTCAACCGCAGAGAACGACTGCTCGTCCAGATAGTCCTCGCTAAGGACGGGAGCAGTCTCCTTAAGAAACCTGGTCAGATTCAGGGTCGTGAGATAAAACAGCATCTTTTGCTGCCAACGTTTAAAGTTGTCTCCCCTGAATTTTTTCGGTTTCTCCAGATGAGAAGTCGGCAAAGTAGGCACAGCCAAATACATCGGTGCCTTGCCCTTGGCCGCAGCCTTGGCTCTAGCCGCAGCTTTCGCCGCGGCCTTGGCCATAGCCGCTGCTTCGGCCGCAGCCTCAGCTTTGGTTGTAGCATCCGCCATAGCCGCAGCTGCTGCGGCCTCAGCCGCTGCAACTGCGTCATCGGCGTTAGCCACCACATTCGCATCGCCCCCAGTGTTATGGACAGGCCCACCAACCACTGGGTCATGCTCACCCCCGATAGGCAACTGAATAGGCGACGTGTTTGTCATCTGAAACGACAACACAAACGTATGAGATACGTGTACAATAAATTCTATAAACAAAACACCAAAACTGATATTTGGGTTTGTAAAAGAATTATTAAACAAACAATAAAATTTAAACTCTTATCCTTTTGAATATCAATACGGTTGATATTAAAAGGATTAAACGATTCTTATTGAATACCAATACGGTTGGTATCAACAAGAAAATAAAATAAAATTAAAACTGTTTGGAATTTTTCCTTTGTAATTCAATTTCTAATATAATTTAGAAATGAAAACAAGAAAGCATTATTCCTTATAAAAAATAAATAATTGTATTAATCAATACACGAAAGAAACAACCGAGTATCGGTTAAGATTGTTGGTTTCCGTGTACGAAATAACAATTAATAATAAATAAAGGACTAAACAATAATTAAATAAAACCAGTGTAATCTTTATTAATTTCCAATTGGAATACAATAAACTGATTACAACATGTAAGTACTGAAAAGTAAATAAACAAACGTTATCAGATTATTATTAATTAATAATCTGATGTACTGATTTGTAATTAATAGAAACTGCCGGACTGAAAAGTATAAACTTAACAGCCGGACTGTTCTGATATGAACTGAAATGACAGGACTGAATTGAAACTATTCTATTACAGAATTAAATTACAGAATAGTAATTACAGCATAAAACTGAACTTTAAACTAATTACAGAATAGTAAAAACAAAATAAAAAGGCTACAGCTAAGGTACAAAATATTAAAATACTGAATCGGAAAAAACAGAATGTAAAAAACTGAATTTAAGTGCAAAAATTAAATGGACAGAATGCAAATAAAATTAGACGAGGCTACTGTTAACAGTATGCCCTTAACCGATATTCGCCCAACCACCTTGATGTTTCTGGTTGCATTGGCGCTTCGATCCCAAGGTACAACGTCTCGGATGACTCGCCGAAAACTGGCGACGAGTCAAGGTCGAGCTGTTGGTGGGTGGTTCTCTCTGGTTCTAAAATGTAATGCTGATTTTTGAGAGATGATATATGCTGCTGGATTTTATTTCAGAATGTTGTGAATGTTATGTTTGACATGAGGGGGTCTGCCTATTTATAGGCTTGTTGAGTATCTCAGCCATTAAAGTCACTTTACTACTGTCAGTTTTCGAAATTCGAAACTGCAGTATTAACTTTGCAATAAATTCATATTTATTGCAACAGTTACAGCTTTGCTGGAAGCTTTTTCCGAACAGGCGCACTTTTCCCGAACAGGTACGCTTTTCCCGAACAGGCGCGCTTTTCCCGAACAGGAACAGGCGCACTTTTTCCCGTCGAGTTAAAAACCCGACGAGCAAGCCCGCCCGACGAGCAAGCCCGCCCATGTGTGGTACACAATACACACATGTGTATGTGGACACACTACTTAATATCCACATGGAATACCTTAGTATATATATTGTAAAAATCACTCATGATTTTCCAATGTGGGATAACTCTCATGGGTTAAATCCCATTTTTTTTCTCATTTTCCAGCATTGACTTTATTTCCTCTTTCGAGTACCAACCTTCGAGTCCAATTATCATTCACACCTTTCCTCCGAATAGGTCATGCGATATACCGTTGCGAAGCTAGTCGCACGAGCTACTCAACCGCATTGAGTATGGCCTCAGAAAAACTGAGGAGTCGCATTGAAAATTGACTCAAAGATGGTCCCTGACCACTTGGAACAACCATGTATAAAATACATGTTTTCCTACATTTTTCCAACACCTGCACCATGAAGCCACACCTCACATCATTCATAGAGATATTAAAGCAAGCAATGTACTACTAGACTCGAATTTTGAACCCTTAGTAGCGGATTTCGGGTTCGCTAAGCTTATTCCAGATGGTGTTAGCCACATGACCACCCGCGTTAAAGGCACATTAGGCTATTTGGCTCCAGAGTACGCCATGTGGGGAAAAGTCTCCGAAAGTTGCGATGTTTACAGTTTTGGTATATTGCTTTTAGAGATCCTCACTGGGCGAAAGCCCATCGAGAAGCTCCCTGGCGGTGTGAAAAAGACGATAACCGAGTGGGCCGAGCCTCTAATTTTGAAATCAAAACTTAAGGAACTAGTTGACCCCAAGTTAAGAGGCAATTTCGACGAGAATCAGTTGAAAGTTGAAACAAGCGCTTAACATTGCTGCATTATGCGTGCAAAATGAGCCCGCTGAGAGGCCTACGATGAAACAAGTGGTTGAGTTATTGAAAGATCATGAACCTAAGGGGAAAGTGGTGCAATTGGGAATTAAGAGTATCAAGTATAAGGAGTTGAAGGCTTTGGAACAAGCTGGTGGTGATCAAGCTAATAAGAATAGTATTAATCCCAATTATGATGAAAGTGCTAGTGCTTTTGGGGTGTTTGGTCCAATGAGTGCAGTGCAAAAAATGCATGATCCTTATAAGCAATATGGTAACAAGAAAAATGCTACCCGCGGGTGATCAATTGCGGAACTAGAATTGTGTTTTTGGTAACTATGAGGGTGTTGAAAATCGAAAACCGATTAAAAGAATTCAAGATACATGGTAGAAGATCAATTTTATCTCAATATGTCGTGCTGGAGTCTCTTTTCGTCTGCTACTAATTCCTTCACGTGGATGTTGATTGATGACTAATTTTCTTTTTTCCACTAATTATTTTCCAAGTAATGGAAGATAAAAGTGTCGGAGCACGTCGTGAATTGCTTTGCATTTTCCAAATAGTTTTCAGTTGGGTTTATTCTACTATAATGAGTTAGTGATACTCACTAGTTTCAAGCATGCTGGTTAGTGTTAATAAGGAAATATTAGGAACAATTAATGCTTTGATAGATCTCTTTTTGTAACTAAGAATGTAAAATATAATAGACTTATAATCTGTCCAATTTGTGATGAGTACCAAAGTTTTTTTCCTGTAAGTAATGAATAGTTGAATACCAAAGTTAACTTTCAAGTTTCGGACTAAGTACTAGAAAAAAGTCTCGAAAAAAATGGCTCGATTGATTTACTTTTGGTACGCATCATGTGAGGATTTATATTTCTCTTTAGTGTCACGATGTGCGGAAATGATTATCGCACAATTACGTTTCCAGTTAACTAGAGTTGACCTAGTTCAGCCATGAGCTGAGAACCAAAGATATCTAGCTACTTCTTCCGTCGCAAGTTATTGTCTTGAAATAGGTTATAATAGCATTTTGCAGTTAGAAAATGATCAAATTTTGAAAATAGAACAGGATAAATCATAAGCAAACTTATTTAAACCAAAAAAGCTTAAATCATCACCAGAGACTTCAGAAGACAAGTTCAAGAGCTGCTTCATAATATTTTTTTTCCCGTGAAAGCATCCGCCTGGTTGATTATATTACAGTGATTCGGTAACTTTACACAATTGAGTGGTTTTTAACACTAATTTTTTCTAACTGATAGTGGATAGTTAACGAAAGGTTTACCTTGAACTCCAGTAATCTGGTTTTAGCATTCAAAGCAAAGCGAAAAAAGACGTTTGCTGGAAGTATAACATACTGCACATGCAACGACAAAAAGTACTAAGCTGCCCAATGTTAGCAAAGACTCGACACCAAACACTTCCGTCAAATATATAAGCAATTAGCAAAGCTAATTATTTGTCAACAATGTCGCTTATATACCAGGAGAGAAGCACGATTCTAACAGCTTCCAAGATGCTCGAGTACAAATTACTTGAATATGCCACATAGTCGAATATCCCAACATGTATCAGTTCAAGACCGTAATTTCCGAGAGATGTTTTTGATTCCTACATATTTTAGAGGAAATAATTATCAAACATGCTATTCATTTTGTGATAGAACATAAAAATTAAACCCGAATGTATCTATTCGGGTATGAATCGATCCACTCATCATAGAGGGGTATCCAATGCTTAAATGGGCTATCACAAGCCTTTCTTTAAGAATAAGATTGGATATTACTAAAAGCCCAAGCCCACTTAAAAAGGGACCCATGTCTGAAAAATCTTCCAAAATTGGGACATTTGTCAACATTTTAGGAGGCATACTTGCCTATAAATAGCCAAGTATCCCCCCCCCCCAAGAAGAGGACCGGAAATCATACCTCAAAAATATAGAGAGAGGGAGAGAAAACATAAAAACTAGTCAGAACCTACCACCTCAATAGCCTAACCGAGCAGAGCAGAGAAACGAGCAACGAAGAGAAGAGAAAGATTATATTCGGAATCAAACAGCGAATCCGAGCATAAATATAGCAGTATAATTGTAATCCGAGCATAAATATAGCAATAGAATTGTAGTCCGAGCAGTGGCAATTACCGAGCAATAATAAAAATCAAGAAGTGTTCATCGCTTATTGTTGATCCATTATAATAATATTGTTGAAAAGTCTAACCTCACCCACCAAAATTATGGCTTTGTCATTTTGGTTACTAGAATTACCAATAAGTAAATATTTTCAAGCATTAATTATTGATTTTTTACCTGCCATAACCATGGGACTAAAGTGAAGAGCAGTATTGCATATCGAACACGAGGACCAGAAATTTGATGAATATTCTCATATAATATATACCTTTAGAACAGAAAATCAAAACAACATTTCTTATGACAACAAGAGGATTACATGCAAATCTGCATTATTAAAATGAATCGTTAAAGGAATATATATCTTGTTGAGAATTAGAGACCATAATTGATATACATTATAAAGGTCTCAGGTACAAAATTAAACTGATAAACTAAAGTCATAATTTATCTTATGAAACCAACTATTCCAATTAAAAACACAAGTACTTAAGTATAATTAAGGAACAGTAAAGTTTTTCTTTAGGAAAAGTTTTTTTTTTTTTTACATCCACACTTACGACAAAATATATGTTAATTTGCTTAATACATAATTCACCATCAATTTTATAAAAGAGTGACTTATTTTATAAAAGTTATTCAATTAATCTTAACTCTTGTATTTTGTCATAAACAGCGGTAATAGTGTCTTTAACAGCAGTATTTGAACCGCCTCTATTGTTCTTTTTAAAAGGTGGTTGCTTTCTCTATTGCTAATAAATTAAGGCGGTTTTCTTACCGCCTAGAAACCGCCTGAATTGATGTGTTTTCTCATAGTGATATATAGGTGGACAAATGTGAGAGATTTTAAGCGTTATGAACGGTCGATAAAAAAATATAAAAAAACCTTATAAAGTCATGCTAGTCGATTTATCATTCACGTGTTGGTGTATATGCTACTCAACCAATTTTCTCATAATTGGGTAATTTGACATTTTGGTGGAAGCATTTGAGAAATATATAAATGAAAAGACTTTTTTGAGTGGCAAATCATAGCCCTTACCAAACTCAACTAGCTTGTCATAAAACAGAAAAAATTACGGGAACACTCAAATAGTTTCATCGTTTGAACTTTTAATCGGAGCAATAAATGTTTTGTAAAGATACATTTTATCATAGCTTTCATTATGTTGATATTGTCTCTAAATTTAGTAATTTAGGATTTTTAAATGTTAAAAAATAGAAAACAGACTAAATCCGTAACTCGTTATACCTGAGAAGTTTTAGTATTGCGATGAAAGGTATACGAACGGTTTTTTTTAAAACTAAGATGGAAGAATATATGTTAAATATGAGGATCATAATTAACTTTGTTTTATATTAAGAAAATTTGAACAAGATTGATGAGGCTATTCTTTTAGCTTAAAATACAAGACAAGTTTGAATCAAAAAACACCACTTTGCTTACACCTCAAAGCACCCAACCACAGCAATTAATTGTATTGCTAAAGTACACTACTTTAGTAAGAGTGAGTGTTTTTCTAGCCAAAGAAAAAGCCATTTTTTTTGCTTACGTTACAAGAATATTTGAATGTTTGCCTAGGTGGCCTCACACTCTCAGTATACCCTAATCATGCTTATGCATACTCAAACTTATATATTCTTGTGCTCAGTTTTTTTTTATGTTTCCATTTCAAATAAGAATCACTGGCAAAAGAGAACAAAAAATAGTTTTTCGTAAGTAGGAATAATATTAAAAGGGGATAGTATTTACATTATCTCCTGCTAATATTCTTATTGGGATTACACTTAATCCAGATGATAGCAAAGAACTTCTATTATGGACAATCGCTAACCTTGCTCGTCCTAACGACACAGTAGTCGCTTTGCATGTTCTCGGTTAGTTGATATAGGCTAAGTTTTTTTTTTTTTTTTTTTTTTTTTTTTTTTACAATTAATTTGTCAATCTCATCATTCCAATTGCTCCCTGTAAAATCAGGTCGAATGATTTAATTTTCTTCTTCCCCATAGTAAGCATGCAATTAAGTTTTGACATTTTTCCTACCATGCCTGAAAAAAGTAGGTCAAAAGAAGAATAAGCATGAATCTGATGGATTATACCGAACTCGCCTTCGCCGAACAAAAGCCTTTGTCATATCTGTAATGGGAGAATTTGCTGACATGTGCCAATTTATGAAGGTACTTGAAATTCCTATCCGCTGTTCTAGTTGCAGTTTTGCAGTTAGGTTCCAAGTGAGGTTACAACCAGTACTTGAAACCTAGTGTATTAATGGACAGAACTGAAAAAAAGTTAAATGTACTTTGAAATAATTCACACGCACATTTAACAACGGAGTTCGCCTAACTAGGCTACGTCTCCGGGGCACTTACCCAGATTATGATATTATAAAAGTTTACAATATAGGATCCAAGTTTTAATGAAAAACTCTTAGACTCCCTCTAGGTTTTTCTGCCTATCTTTATATTGTCCTACCTTATAACTATCAAATATAAATCAATGGCATCCCACCATTGTTTTCTTTTTAAAAGCTCACGTGTATTCTCTCAAGAATGGGTTATTTATAATCTAGAACACACACCTTTTACAAGCTTAGTTATCAACTATATAAAGAGAACAAATCAATCTTCTTTCTTCAAGATCTTTTATGATTGTTTTGACTCTATTTGATTGGCTTCAATCTTTCCAAGCATTACGTGATTCTTTAGCGTGGATTGACTCCAATCAACATTGGTTGATACCTAATTAATAACAAGGTTGATTGTAGGAATTAGTATTTTCATATAACAAGGAAACACATGAAGATCATATCTTTTAGAGATAATATCTTCCCATATATATATGAAACATTTAACTCCATATTCCATTCAATCTTTAAACAAATCATACTAAATATAGATAAGGAACAAAGATTGAAACATGTGATAAGGACAAGCATAAGAATAGATATGTATATTAAAAGGAAACATAACCTTATAAACTAATCTCTTTATATCTTTTAGAAAACATCTTTCCTTAACACTTTGATATTCTCAATAAACACATATACAACGTTTTAAGACCTTATGAGAATATATCCTACATACTTTAAAACAAATGATTAACATTTAACAAGTAGTAATGTAGAATAATAAAACAAGACAGAATTCTGCTTAGCAGCAGGTTGGAACTGTGGTTGCAACTGCGGTTGCAACTGGCACTTGAAACCTGTCACTTACTATTGTAGTAGGTTGTAACCAATGTTGCAACTGGTACTTGGAACCTGTCACTTACTGTCTTAGTCTTTAACACACAGTTATGATTATTTGGTAAAACCAAAAGACAACCAATAATATATATAACAGAAATCTGGTCCTAACAGTACTATTTGTTCGTATCGTAAGACAGCTAAACAAGATAGTTTTCTAGAAAAACACACATTTCCTTCTTAATATTTACCTCATCGAAATTACACTAATCATCAAAACTGGAAAATAGTTACGCAAAACATACTGATGTTGTATAAGTTTGTATATGATATGCTAAAAAGAGATCTAATATAGTGAAGCAAAAATTGTTTCAGGTAAAGATGGAAGCTCGGGTAGGATTTAGCTCTAGTGTTAAAAGAGGCCTGATTGAAGAAGCAACAAGTTCATCGTCACGATTTCTTGTTGTGGGTCGCCCGATAAACACATCCAATAGGTGAAAATAAGTAATAGTAATGTCAATATTATAAATCACCAAAAATCTTTCATATATTGAATTTTTTTTACTTATTTTCCTTTTTGTAGGGTCTCACGTGATATCACGAAGTATTGTGTCAAAAATGCCCCTACAGATTGTTCCGTAGTCTCAGTCGGGAACTCAGTAGATACTTCTAAAAGCCTAGACTCAATAACTCAACAAAATCGAGGTTAGTCCTATATGGAGGATCAATTTTTTTTGTATCAAATATTAATGCTTTCTACTAGAAAGAAGACGTGCCTTATTGCTTGACTAGCTATTATCCTAAATATAGATTTCCCTTGGTAATAGTTCTAAGGTCCTGTTTGATTGCAGCTTTTAGCATCGGCATTTGATTTTTTTCGCCAAAAACCAGATATTGATTTTGGTTTATTAGCTTAAAGCATGAATTTCAAGGCTGAAAAGTTTAGGACTATTCAACCTATTTGGTTAAAAGTTGCAACAAACAAGCCATAAAAGTTAATCTAGAACTTTATTTTTCACCTTTCAGTTAATTTTAATAACCTAAATCCCGGTTACTAACCTTTTAATAACCGAAACAAGCCATAAAAGTTAATAACCTTTTACATCACGGTTACTTTCCCGGTTACTAACCTTTTAATAACCTAAACAAGCCATAAAAGTTAATAAGCTTTTAAATCCCGGTTACTTTCCTCAAAAGTTGATAACCGGTAAAGATAAAAGAACTCGCAAAAAATAAGCGATAAATTCTATATTGGGTAAGTTCATCTACATCTCTTTGGGTTTGATTGGCTACTTGGTCGTGTTTTTGAATCCTAATATTTAGTAGAATCGTTTCGATCGGGTTAATTTGTGTGTTGGCACCCCAACGAATATTATTGTCAATCCTACTAATTGGATTTTTAAGGCCCTCCTCCGTTGCCTTCTCACAGCAAAAAAAATAAAAATTAGCGATTCAACACTTGCTAGTTACATATCCGATGAGAGGTGTATCTTTCAAAAGAAGGGTTTCGTAAAAATAGTACCGAAGAAGATGGCTCGAGTTTTGAAGGTTCAAGCATATTGGAGTCTCCACCACTTTATCTCATTTTGGAAAACAGCTCGAATTGTCGAAAGCCACCATCACCCTTCAAACGGATTTATTCTTTTCTATCTTCTTCATTTGATTTAAAGACGAGAATGCAGACTATTGTGGAGAAAAATAAACCTCCTCTGCTAAGTTGCTTTAGCTACGGAGAGATTGCTCGTGCAACAAATGATCTCCATCCAGGTACAGAAAGCACATAAGCACAAAAAATTGGCCAGCTAATGTTATTTATCGCGGGTTAATTTAGTACATTATATCCCCATCGAAAATAAGAGAATCTAAAAGCTTATATTCGATAAATCTACAGTTTTTGGGATTAACATGTACTCCTACTTTTTACTAATCACTACTAAGGTAAGAAAAGTGATAGCATATAATAATTCATTTTGTTAGTGTAATTATTTTTATAAAATTCAAATGTAAAAACCATTGATTTGGGAACTTATTGCATGAAGATAACCTAGTGGGCCGAGGAGGGTTCTCAGAGGTGTACAAAGGAGTTCTAGACGATGGACGAATAATCGCTGTTAAAAGAATAGCCAAGGACCGTAGCGAACAAAAGAAGGAAAAAGATTTTCTCCTGGAATTAGGCATAATCTGTCATGTAAATCATCCTAATACAGCGGTTTTAGTTGGTTACTGCGTGGAAAGTGGATTACATTTGATCTTCAGTTTCTCGCCAAACGGAACTTTAGCCTCAGCATTACATGGTATGAAACAAAATGCTGTTTCGATAATCTATATCAAACCAAAATTTAATTAAGAATAGTATAAAACAGTTTTATGTTTTTAATTTCAGGAAAAACAGAAAATGTACTTGAGTGGGAGCGTAGGTTTAATATAGCGGTTGGGGTTGCAAAGGGATTGCATTATCTTCACAAGTGTTGTAAACATCGAATAATACATCGTGACATTAAAGCTTCAAATATTCTCCTCGGTCTTGATTACGAACTGCAGGTGAGTAATGAGTATACTAGTATAGTTCTAAGAAACATTTGTGAATTAAACATCGACTTTAACTTTCTTAAATTATTTTCGAGCATAGATTGCGGATTTTGGACTGGCGAAATGGCTTCCAAATGAATGGACTCACCAGGCTGTGATACCAATAGAGGGGACCTTCGGATACATAGCACCTGAATATTTCATGCATGGACTTGTAGATGAAAAAATCGATGTTTTTTCGTTTGGGGTACTTCTTTTGGAGATCATCACCGGAAGAAGACCGGTAGATTCATCAAAGCAAAATCTTCTCTTTTGGGTATCATTTGCTTCTATCTTCTTTTGCTCTAGTAGTTGTACTTGAATGTTAACACCCTATTTCTTTTCAACGACTTTGCAGACTAAGTCACTAAGACACAAACCACAATCATGTGATTTAAATATAATAATCATCAGTTGAAGTGGTTAAGGCCTAATTACCTCTAGTTTAAGGTTTTTGTTCCCAATATCATGACCACCTTTAGTGACACTAAGATTATCATCTTCTGTAATCTCAGAATTATCGAGACTAAAGATGCTTACATGCATAACAAAACTAAGTTTAAGTAGCTACAACACGCAACCACACCATCTAATTCTCGGTCCGAAACCATAATATATATCGACATGCAATCCCTTCATAATACATATATTTTTCTCTAGGGATAAAGTGAAACGAGTACGAAAGTGTCCTGGTCAACCAAGCAAGCATTATTAAATTATTGGAGAAAAGTTTGAACACTTGTCATCCAACTTATATTTATTTTCAGGCGAAACCACTGATGGAAACTGGGAAAATAACCGAGTTGGTTGATCCGAAACTGGAAGGAAAATACGATAATGATGAAGTGCATAGAGTTTTGCTCACAGCTTCTTATTGTGTGAGACAATCTTCATTATTGCGCCCACCGATTAGTCAGGTATATCATTTAATCGCTTAGAAAACAAATCTTGAGTTTTCAACATTTTAAATAATCTCATATCACTTTGTTAAATAAACATTACAGGTACTATAGAATTATTAATAAATGGCCACGAGTCGGACATGGCTAGAAGTTGGAGGATGCCGAAGTTTACATCGGATGAGATGGATGATTATTCGATGGTGTTCGGATACGATCTACCATCGGACATTACTCTAGATGATATTTAACTAAAACAGTATTTTTTACAATCATGAACTAGTACAGTTTTTTTTACAATAAGTTATATATAGCGATACAGTCATACACATTACTGAAATTATACACTAAATATTTCCCCAACCGCTAATATATGAGTAATACAGATTTTCAGACTATAAGTTTTTATGATTTTGGGAATTTTGTTTGTACCTTTGAAGAGTTCCAAACTTTGAGTGGGACATTTTTATTTAAAGACATTGCTACAATTTTCTTTCACGGAAGTTCAGAAAGAAGTATTAAAAGTACTTCTGAACATAGATCAGTCGGGGTATTACGAAGAGGGAACATAAAATCAATACACCGAGTGCGCTAGTCTGTCGTCAGTCAGGGCATTAATTTCGACGGTAAATGCTAAATTGCTTATTGTTCAAAAACTAATTAAATTGGAAAAATTATTAGGTAAAATATACAATTGTTAAAACTAGTTAATGGAAAGAGTTGTTATAGTCCCTCAAAAATCAACATTTTTCTAATCGGTAACACATTAATATCATATATACATCGTAAAAAATAATTTTTATGAACCCAAATAATTTATATAAGAGTTGTAAACATAAATGTATCGGGGTATTACGAAGTCAGAACATAAAATCATAACACCGAGTGCGCTAGTCCGTCATCAGTCAGGGTGTTAATTAATTTTGTCGGTAGATGCTAGAATATTGCTCATTGTTCAAAAACTAATTACTCCTTCCGTTCTCATTTAATTGTTCATTACGAAACTACGTGCAATTTTGACCGACCAATAACTTATATCAAAATTATCATAATAAATTTTTTTAAAAATTGACCATATAATTCTAATTAATCGGTAATACAATATGAATAATTGTAATGAATTCAAATTGTTGTGATACGTGACGGGGGGTCCCCTACAATAAGAGATAAGGCCAGTTCACAATTGAAAGGCATGTGATTTTGTAGCCCACGTTATAGTGCCATTAAAATTGTACATTTGCTTCGTTGGATTCTAGTCAACTGTATCTATTAATACTACCAAGTGAATGAATAAAATGATATTCCAGGACCACTAAATATTATAACTAGGAGTAATAATTAGTTGCAAGAAAATTGATAGTTACATTCACATAGTCAATAAAACAGTTCTCAATCATTCGCTGAAAAAAATATGCATGTATTTTCATGAAAAACATTTCAACTATGAATATGTGTAATAGCATGATCATTAATTATATATGTATAAAAATAAGCACAACTAGCATTTTTTCATAAATTAAACTAAAACTTTATAACGAATAAAAATCGGAAAGAGATCTAATTTTCTGTTATGTGGACATGTAATTTGTCTAATTGACCATCATTTTTATTAGAACTCTGAAAAAAATATGATTTCTGTTTTAATTTACAGTTTTTTTTTTTTATGGAGTGTTATAGGTTTTCTGGAATGATTAGAAAGAGTAATTTTGGCAAGCATTTGGGTGGATCTCTAAATAAATCAGATGAACCTAAAATAATACATTTAATTAAATCAAATCTTTATTGGTTTTAATTCCTTTTGTGAATAATTTTGCCCCTTGCCACCACTGATAAAGTTAGTTCAAGTTGAGGTTATTTCATCATATCTTGAAAATTTTCGAAATGATTGTATGTTTTCGCTGTTTATATGAATCGACCATGCAAAATTTTAAGCATACAAAGGATATTACAAAAAACTGTACAAAATAATTGCATTGCCATTCAGAGGCGGATCCACAATTTTAGATTCGGTGGCACAATTTTTTATAATAATAACGGTGACTGGTGTCAAAAAATTTATAAGTTCATGTGAAGTTAGAATAATGTGTTCTAATATTTGAATAAGTAAGTTAGGGTAAACTCTTTCAAATCAATATATATATATATATATATATTTGTATATAAATTAGAAGAATCGATTTGGTTTGATTTAAATTGAAAACAAAACTAATGTAATTTGTTTACATAGCTAGTTTTCCTAAAAAACAAACCAATTAATAATTCATTCGACGTTTGTTGTTCGGTTTGTCCAATTTGGTCGATTTGCTTACAAACAAAATAGACAGAACGAACATTGAATGTTATAAGAGTACAATAAAACCGTCACGATATAATAGAAAGAAAAAAACAAAACAAACTATAAAATCTTATCAAACTCTAAAACAGACAGATTAATTTGTGTAGGAAAAACCTTCAATGTCTTCAAGTGATCTTATTAAATGAATAAACGTTAATTATAAGCAGTTCAGTTCACGATTCTAGTACATCTAAGTTATATCCCAGTTATAAGTATGTTCTGAGATACATCATCACATTCACTTTCAATAAACAAATTAATTTGTTCTGAAAAAACCTTCAATGCCTTTGAGACTAGTATTGTTGTAAACTTGTACGAAAATTATTGTTTAGAATATGAGTATTGTTGTAAACTTGTAGAAAAAAAAAGCCATCTTACCAAATGAATAAAGGTTAATTAAAAATAGTATATGTACCAAAAACGAGAGATATTGTGGATTAATATAAATTTTAAGTGCATTTTAGTAATTAAATTTGATAAAAAAAATTTGAAAGGACCTGCATCCGCCCCTATTGCCATCGCATTGATCATCCTATAACAAAAATAAATGAATAATAGACCCTTTACCCTTCAAGAAAAGAATGATAGATCCCACCTTTCCGTTATTCAATTAAACTCTTATACCTATATATGGTTACTAAAACAAAGTTTTATATAGTCTTAGATTCAGTGTTTGTCAACGTGGCAGTCTCGTTACTTAAATTTATCAATTTAAAAATAAATAATTTTTTACACGTGGGCAAACCTGTTAGGACCAGTTTTCTGGACCTTATACTATTTGTTGTCTATTGGTTTGAACTAAATAACTCTAGTTGAATGTTAAGAATTAAAACAGTCTCTTGGTTTCAAGTATGGTTGCAACCTCAGTTGCAACCACAGTTGCAACCTGCTGTTCTGTAGGATTCTGTTTAGTTCTTTTAAATCTGCATTACTATTTCTTTAACAATGATTATTTGTTTTATAGTATGCAAGATATATTCTCATATGTTCTTAAAGATTTAGTTTATGTATATTGAGAATATTAAAGTGATAAGAAATATGTTTCCTAAAAGATATAAGGAGATTAGGTTTTAAAGATATGTTTACTTTAACCAGACATCTATATCTCTATTCTTATGCAAATCTTTTATCACTTGTTTCAATCTTTGTTCTTTATCAAAATCAGAATGATACGTTTAAGATTGAATGAAATTTGGAGTTAATGTTTCATATATATATTAGAAAATATTGTATCTCTAAAAAGATTCTATCTTATATGTTTCCTTGTTTTAAACAAAAACTAACTCCTATTTTCAAGCTAGTTATTAAACAGGTATTAACTTATGAAGATTGAGGTCAATCCTACGCTGGAATATCTTGTGCAATATGGAGAGATTGAAGTCAATCAAAATAGTCAAAAGCAATCATCAAGATCTTGAAAAAAGAAGATTGTTTTTACTTCTATATATAGTTGATAACTTAGCTTGTAAAAAGTGTGTGTTATAAATTATAAAGAACTCATTCTTGAGAGAATATACAGTGAGGTTTAAAAGAAAAACAATGGTAAGATGTCATTGATTTTTAAGTGATAGTTATAAAGTATGAGCAATATAGAGATAGGCAGAAAAATATAGAGGGAGTCTGAGAGTTTTTCATTAAGACTTGAATCTTATATTGTAAGCTTTTATAATATCATAATCTGGGTAAGTTCCCCGGAGACGTATCCCAATTGGGTGAACTCCGTTGTTAAATGTGCGTGTGAATTATTTCAAGTACATTTAACTTTACTGTTCTGTCCATTAATATACTTAGGTTCCAACTGTGGTTGCAACTTCACTTGGAACCTAACTGCAAAACTGTAACTAGAACAACGGATATGAATTTCAATTACGTAAACGTCCCTAGAAAGAGTTCAATTATAAACATTCTAATTATGGAAATTAAATGTAAATTTTTTTTTTCACACACAACCAGAGGAATTGTAATATATGTAGCTTGCTTTCATAACAATGACGAAGAAGATAGAAACCTTAACAATATTCTCCATTTCGTTATATCTTTTAATTTTAAATAGATTTTTCATGAATATCATAATTTATAGCCTATCAACGGGACAAATAAGCAACTGAGTATACATGGAATACATTTAGAAAGGAATTTTGACAAACATCCATTTCTAATTTGTCCAAGTTAATCAAATCTAAATAGTGGTATGTATCATAACATGTTAAAATCAAAATCTCTTGAGTGATGACTTCTAAATAAATATGGAAAGATTGATTTTAATCAAGTTATTGTAAATAAATTCAATGCACGAAGTTAAGATATGTAGTCTTTTATTCTTCGATTTGCATTCAACATCAAGAAATTGATACAGCTAGAAAATATGTAGTCTTTTATTCTTAGATTTGCATCTAAAATCAAGATATTGATACAATTAGAAAATATGTAGTATTTTACATCGCGCCATGTTTCATTTTCAAGTACTAAAAACTATATCAATCGAGCATTTTAGATTTCAAATACTATATAATTACGATCCTCGTAAAGTTATATATATAAGTCGACGGGGTCTGAGAGGAGTGAAGACAAAACAAACTCGACTATATTGGTTTTTTCCTTCATTCATCACACAAAGATTAATTAATTAATCTTGATCCACAACAGCGTGTAGCGAGTAGTGTAAACAGCTGTAGCGAGTCGTACGTGTAAACAATGTGTGTATAATATCGACAATTAGTTAATCTATGATAACCGAATTTTGAATATTTTAAATATTTTAGTTTGTTTGTTAGTCAAACAAAACATCCCATTTTAACACTTTGATTTCGTGATCCATAGTATAACATATATATATACAAGATTTAATCCTTTTTGATCCAATACTGTCAAGTACGTGTCAACACATGTTGGATTCGTGTTAGAAGGGAGAAACTACTAGACATTCCCGGAACGCGGGTACTAGGGTTGAGGTTCCGCACCAATGGGGGATAACGGGTAGGAAAAGCACCCATAGAGTGGGATCGTGCATGGGTCTGCTCAGTCACACGAGAGGTGGGATGATGATGAATGATTTATTTCGATCAAAAGACCTTAAAGGGCCAACTTGCATGAGGATAGCAACGTTTCATTTAGAGGGTTAAGCAAATCATTGGTAGCAATTGTTTTCGGCCACTTATGAAAGAAATATGATTACATGGGAGTAGTTTGAAAGAAGTGGGACGTAACACATATATACAAGGAAGATCATAAAAACAATCCAAAACAACAATTCTGCTTATACAAACAAAACAAACCAAGACCTCAGCCTGGTGAGCGCCTTTCAATCACCGTATTGTTCAGCAGATGCATTTTCGAGACCGGAGGGACAAGGCACATTTTAAACGAGGAAGGAGCGATGAAGGGGCCGACGGCATGGGCATAGCTGTGACTCACTTGTGTGGTCATGAGTAGAGTAGCCTATTTTTTATTTTGAAGAGGCTCAATTGTCATTTATATTATTATTTATTTTAAAGTATGGGGGTCCGTCCATCAACATAGTATATAATCATTCCTTATAAGTAATTTAGTATTGAATATAATGGACCAAAGTTGTCGGTTTGGTAGCTACTGTACTTGATACTTAATAAATCAGTCACAAATCATAGCCACACAAAATGGAAAAAATTGGGAAAGTAGTTGGTTTGGTAGCTATTTACGTACCCTTCGTTAATGCCACTAGAATTTATTTACCCACTATGTGTGATACGTGTAATGACGTAATAGCATAAATATCGTAATATATTTTATTTTGAACATAATATTCAGATTTTGTTTTATTTATTGTAGTTATGCAGGTTAAAACGAATTGTTAATTAATTTAGCCTAGATCCGTAATTATGAAAATATAGTGATGACAGATTGTTAATTAATTAGATTATGTATATTGGTAATTATTAAAACATAGTAAGGGTATTTTTGGAAAAATTAGGCAAAATTGGGTAGACTCGTTTTGTTTTTTTTGACTTGTTACAATAGAATGATTTAAAATCGACCTTCATTTAGATGTGGATTATTGTTCTGTCATTTTTATGTTATGGCCTACTATACTGTACATTTTAAAATTTTAAAATGGACCGAGTTGTAAAAGTAATTTTACCCTTGTAACCTTGTTATTATAATAGAATAATTTAAAATCGACCTCCATTTACATACGGGTTATTGTTCTGTCATTTTTATGTTATGACCTACTATATTGTACATTTTAAAATTTTAAAATGAACCAAGTTGTAAAAGTAATTTTGCCCTTGTAACCTTGTTATTCGGGGCATGCTGCATGCACCTTGGAAAATATAACAAAATGTAACAAAATCACCCTCTGAACTATTAAAATTTAATAATAATGTTACTCCGTTTTCTTTTTAATAAACAAAGTAATTAACAAGATAACAAACCGTAAGTGAAAAACAATCGGACTACACTCGATTGAGTGGATCCGTGCATTAAAAAACCATAACAATCTTAATTCGAGCCTAATAAACTATTAAATAAATATGGACAATTCAAAGACCTTAATTTCACTATAATAAAAAGTTCATTTATCATTATAAAATTTTTTGAGTTATGTTGCTAAAGTGGTTGTGGCTAAATTTTAACAACAAATAGCAACATAATGTGTTGCTAAACTGTTGCTAAAATTTAGCCACAATCACTTTAGCAATATAACCGAAAAAAAATTATGATGCTAAATGAAATTTTTATTGTAAGGCTTGAACGTTTATTCATTACTTGCAAAAGTAAAGTAAAAACTAAACCAAATAAAAACTAGTATATAATTAAGTTCTATGAAGTGGTCCTCGTTACAAATAACCCCAATTTATGACAATATCACACTTAGGTTATTGATACGAGATTCTATCATAGAAAGTTGTACACTTCCTTGCTACAAATACCCCGACTTTCTCACACTTTAGTTCTTAATAATTTAGCACTTTATTAACCAAAAAAAATAAAACATTACTTTTTTGATTGTATCTTGAACAAAAAAAAAAATGACGGAAACAACCTCCTCACACGTAGCTGTGCTAGCCTTCCCGTTTGCCTCCCATGCTGGGCTTCTATTCAACCTCCTCCGCCGCCTCGCCACCGCCTCACCAAACGTCACATTCTCATTTTTCTCCACAAAAAAATCCAACAATGCATTATTCTCTACAAATATTCACGGAAACATCAAACCCTACGATGTCCCTAGTGGCTTACCCGAGGGGCTTGTGCCCTCGAGGGATCCGCTAGAGGAAATCAACTATTTTCTCAAGGTGGCGGAGGAAGGGTTTAGAGAGGGCATGGCAGCGGCAGAGGCGGAGACGGGGTTGAGGATAGGGTGCGTGTTTGCAGATGCGTTCTTATGGTTTTCGGCCACATTAGCCGAGGAGAGGGAAGCTAAGTGGGTCCCACTATGGACATCAGCCGCGTGTTCGTTGTCTACTCATTTTTACACTGATCTGATCAGGGACACCGTTGGTACTACAGGTGAAATAATGATTCAACATTCAAAAATGATCAGAAGACTAAATAATTTTTAGATTTTGTTGTTCTTCTGGTCGCCATGAAGCAAACTTATAAAGTGTAAATTGAAATTAACCTTCTTAAATTTGTGTTTTGTCAAAGGTTTTTGAAGCTTAGTCAAACCATTTCTACTTGCTGTTTTTAATCCGAGGGTTTAAGGACGTAATATTATTCAAAATCAAAATTTTAGAAAAAGGATCAATGTTTTCTGGTCAACTAGAAGAAGTTACGGATTATTTTTTCCCATAATAAAAAAAAAATCAGACTTGTTGTGTGACATATTAGCTCGTTATAGATATATATAGAGATATGTATAGATATAGAGAGAGGTATGAGAGACAACAATAAGGGAGACTTTATTAATCAGAATGTATGAATGAACGTAAAATATAAGACCCCTAACCCTCTTTATATAGATAGAGGGATAGAGTTACAAGTCCACTTGGGCCCATAAAGTACAAGCCCAAGAGTCCAATAATATACTACAACACTCCCCCTTTGGACGTCTTGAATTCTTCGTCTTCATGCAGTCGATCTGAGTCGAGTTCATTCGCAGTGCTAAACACATAAAAACCTTAGGGCCGGAAAACCCAGTGTGGGACAAAACCGGTACCTAGGAGAAACTGTGTAGCCGAATGATATAGGCCGAAATATCATGTAAGTAACTAACCACAAAACAGTGTGCCTCATCAAAACATTGCCAGAGCAAACCCAATGGGAAAATCTCTGATCGAATGAAAGATAGTGTAACAATGATAGTAGTAGGGATCAACCACAAAACAGGTGCCTCATCAAAACCTTGCTAGAGTAAACCCAGTGGGAAAAAGCTCTAGTCGAATGACAAAAGAGTACACAGTGGTAAGAATACAACAGGATACTCCCCCTAATTTCGGCAATCTTAAGTGAGTTATGATGGGAACGTGTCTCGCTAAAAACCTTGCCAAGGAAAACCCAATGGGAAAAAAAACATTGGTCTAAGGACAAAAAGAGTACACGAGCATGCGACTGGATGCTCCCCCTCACTTGCACACGACAAGGTGCGAGGATTTCGACTAAGTAGTAATTAGTGCAATAAGCATTCACCTGGATGCTCCCCCTCACTTGCACACGACGGGGTGCAAGGATTTCATATTTCAAGAAAGAGTACGAGCATTCGACTAGATGCTTCATTTACTTGCACACGACTGGATGCAAGAAAATCTAACGTGGAATAGAACGAGCATTCAACTGGATGCTCTTAAACTTCATATGTGAAGATTAATTTCGGCGAGAAATGTTGAATAGCATAATCTAGTCATGTCTCTCTTGATCGATAACAACAAGTTGTCCTCAAATAAGACAAGTGTTTTATCTGTATCGTGAGACAGAGCATATGTAATTCAAATATGGCTAATACTAGCTCGAAGCCATATACACTCTCTAGTCGTCTCATAGAGCACGAGTAGATCATAGCGATTCGTTTGGAGTCATTTCAAAACCTCCAGGATATCGCCTTATTCCTAATGGTAAAGACATACCATGTTAGGAATATCCCTTATGCGGGTCTGATAAGTAACCGGCATCGGTATAACCGAAAAAGGGTTGCGTTAATTCGAGTACCGAAGGGGGTAGGTACACTCGATGACGCAAAATGGGATAAGACAAGCCCTCATCCACAGTTACCTTAAGGTAATGGGAAAATGTCTTTTATGCCATTTCGATGGCAGCGTGTTAGCGCGATGCTGTGTCGAGCTATACCATTCACAGCAGACGAGATGTTCGTCCTAGCACATTAGACCAAGTACAATGATGCGCTTATTGTACTTAGATATGAACATGATGGTTCAATATCTCTTCATCGTCTCATCAGGGACGGACTAGGTCTATATCAATGTCTAGTGATCGAACGTTCATGGGAGAATCTGACGACTTAGCGTCATGATGACTAAAATGTCATAACACCTTCTGGGTGTAGTCTGAATCATGGACTTAGATTCAATCTTTATGGGACTCGATCATCAGGCCGAGTCACTACCGTTTCTTCCCAAGATCCTTCATCTCGAAGGCAAATCCAAAAGTGGATCGCATAATAAAACACGCAAGGGAATAATACTTGTTCAAGTATCCCAAGCTAACCAAGTACTCACTTAGGCGGGTATACCACATCCGCTCGGATTATATTAATCCATATAGTGAACGTCTCATTTAATTGAGATCGTGTTCTGTGGTCAGGAACTACTTGATTAAAGCATATGAAGTCACACAGGGACCTTCATCTGTATCTCTTTGTCTAAATCCCCATAGAGATAAAACCGTGACCACATTCATGGCTGCATATTCAGTTTTTCGGAAACTACTAAATTGGTAAAGTAGGGGACTATTATAATTTCCATTACGAGGAAATCAACCATCTCGTAATCAATTCCAAGGTGTGAGAGAATCCTTGCGCTACTAGGCGAGCATTCTACAATCTCATTATTTTCATCACCTTTCCTTACGAATAACCAAATAAACGAACTCGTTTAACATTGGTGGTGTTGGAGCTACAGGTCCGAACACACTTACGCTAAGGAGTCTACTTGGATTATAAGTTTCCATTAGGCCAGTCTATTCTACGTTGACTTCAGGCAACGGTACAAGGTTCTCTGTCATAATTTGTTCATATTATCAGTCGTCACTGAATATATGAACAAGTAATCAATGACAGTCTCGTTTCGCTTCAATATCGTCTAAGATATCATGATCGACAGATATTTCGAGATTCTTAGGATGAGGAGGAAATCACACATCTCCTTGATCCTTTATAATCTCGTGCGACAAACGAGTTTCAGTTCACCACCTCTGGGGCTGAACGAATTAAGAACCGGTCAACTTCCTCATATCTTAGGAAGGATGACAGACTGACGGCCGACGGCAGCGTCCTTTGCTTGGCGGGTTCGGCCAAAGCAACGTGTTACGACAGCAACACGGCGTCCGACAGGGACGTCTATCCTTGCAAGCATTTTGCAGCAGGTATAAATGATCTCGTGACATCTCATAAAGTCATTAAATGCGTCTGGCATTTAGGTAGACTTGAGGGAGTCTATGCACTTACTTATCACTAAGTGCAGTTTTGGGGATCAAGCTAAGACTGAGTGGGTTATGCCACGTTATTTCACGTCGTTCCTTATCAACGGTAACGTGCAAATCTCCCCCTAACGACGGGGAGAACAGTCTTAGCGATGTCACTTTCGCATATCATGAGGTAAAAAGATCGCTTGCCAAGATTACTCTATCAAATGATAGGCAGGAGATTCATAATCGACTTATCTCCCCTTCAGAGGTCCATATTTTGAACGCTAGAGCAGCTCAATCAAAATATTAATTAATCACTCTAAACACGCGTTAATATGAGACTTCTGGCTCATAACCAGTAACCAGCTGGTACGCATATGGTGTTTGAGTGTCTATGGGCCTCATAACGGACCAATGCAGCAAAATAGCATAACCTCACACGGAAATATAAATCTTGGTGCGCAAGACCAAGAAATGTGTGCAATCATTTGCAGTCGCATCATCAAACTTTCCGTGAGTCCATTTGGGTCTGAACATAATCGACAGGATGTTCAATTTCAATTTCCAAAATCAAGTAATTTAAATCGAAATTTCAATTCTTACTCTTCGGAATTATCAAGTCGACTAGACTTTTCAGGATAATCTGGATCATGAGCCATCAACTTAATGATAGGGCTAAAAGTTTGGAAAGTGCTGCATTTATGTGGACAACATTAAAATGTGACCATATTGTCGATGCATCAACCATAACCATTTATATTTATGGTCCGTCTTATGGTTGGATAAGTCCACAATAACTCCTTCAATTCTTTGCAAGAATTCTACGAGTTCATTTCGTGATGTTTACACATACTAGTCTTTCAAAGTGAGCATTAGTGGCATTAATTTCGGATTAATCACGAAATGTATTCTCAAATAGAATCCAAATGCGATGCGATTATAAATCAACCATCGTCTTTTGACCCGGGAATATCTCATCCGGTCAAATGCCACAATATCAAAATTCTCTTATCAATCGACGACAGGCGAATGATAGTACAGACAATCATGTCTTAGCATCTAAATCATTTATCATTTCGACGACAGGCGAAATGATAAGGTAACTTTAAATGCTTTAAAGAATGTGGTGGCAACCACTTGAAAGACATTTTAACTCCTCTAAAATACGCTTTTGGTCGTATTGAATGGAGGCTATGTAAAGAAATTTTAATTCTTTCATGAGCTATTACCAAATAACACTGGTTTTCTCGAATATTTTATAACTCAACAAGGTACGACAGGACCTACATGAGTATAACGCCTCATATTTGACAAATCAATTTGGTTTTACCAAAGATTTTGATTTGGAACGACAGGTCCAGAATCGTTGTCACCGAGTACTCTTTTAGGCAAGTAGTTGGTGAAATTATGTGGTACACTGTTACCCACTATTTCCAAAAAACCAACTACACCACAAGTATTGCCTAAAATTTCATAATTTAAAGTTTGGTCACATTTGTCAAAGGAATTTGCTCAAAGCACTTTAAATTATTTCGAGAAATTTCGTAAACAGGCAAACCACAATCCAAAAGTATGGTCCAAATGGAAAATAATAATCCAAATGTAAAACATAATCCAGATGAGCGAAAAAATGGCTCAATGATTTATCAAAATCAATAAAGAAATGTATCAAATTCATTTGAGCCACAAAATCGGGGGTCTCAAAAGTTTCCTTTCGGTTAGCTTTAACCACATTAGCATCGGTTTTTTCACCTTTATAATAGTTTTGAACTATTTAAGGAGCAACCGTGCATGACCTTTGTGTTTATAGCATAGAGTTGCCTCATTGAGCATTATCTCTTGCTTTGTGACAACGGGCCATATTGTTCATTTCAATTACTGTCTTGGAGCCACAGGTTTTCGATTTTGACGATTGTCTAAAATCTCGCTTGGCTAGGCGATTCATCGGGATCACGACAGTTCGAGACAAATAACACTTGTCTCGGTTCTCGATTCGTGGAAAAAAAATATACACGAAGAGCATTAATATCAGGCAAACAATTCGCCATTGACCCAATATGATTAAAACTACTCACCGGGGTAATTTTCTTATCCAATAACAAATGGGCGATAAAGGAACATGGTGAATATAAATTCACGATACTGGTTATGGAATACAATTTCCAAGCTAGTATTTTGGTGAAGGATTGCTCCAATATGTCAATTTCAGACATTTGTTCACCATAGACGTCATCACGTCTCAAATGTGGCGGCGGAATAAAATCAACGCCTTAGCATTCATCGTGAAGGTAACAACAAACTCGTGTTTTACTCATCAAAGATGGCATCCAAAAAAAAATTTGGGCATCACATTTTCACACATCAGGGTGAGTAACATGTGGTGACGGATTAAAATCAACGTTTAAACAGTCATTTCGCAAGTATATTTTTACGATTTTTCTCATCATAGATGGCATCCAACATGTGTTGGGAGTTCTGGATTATTTATCATATAAAACGACTGGTTTATATGCTTATGGTTTGCACAAGCATAAACTTTATTTCGAAACGACAGGTTCGAAAAATAGTTTTGCTTTTAATGTGAATAGGTTCTCATTGATCGAACGACATGTCGATACAGAGACACCAATTCGGCGAAACATACATCACTATATAAACACACTCGGGGAAATTATTATTTAGTCAACCCCTTTCGGTAGCTCTACTTGAAAAACGACCAGGAAAGACGGTGAGGGTGGAGGGCACGAATGCCACTTAAAACCCGACCTCATTAGGATATCGACTTCCGCCTATATCTTTCCTAGACATCGTATCCAAATAGGTGAGCCTATTTGGGGAAGGTTCATAATTTTTCCAACTTAAATGTGAATATATATGATTTCGCAATTCTACCATTCATAGCAATAAATAACAGGTATATCTTTTCTAGATAACCACATATATACAAGGCAGTATAAAATATATTCATGATATATATCTAATCATGCAGTAGATTTGGTGATAAACTAAATCAATTCAGGATTATCAATCACACAAATTATATCATACCAAATCAAATCAAATCAATTAACTGCCATATGGTATATTTATATCTATGGTAATATCAGAAGATATGTTGATTATACTAATAAGATATCAATCAATTATCTACGGTTTATTGCCATATAAGTAATTTTATATATGGTAGTTTTAACATGCAAGCAAGCAATATATTTTTAATTATTAATTTACCATATCACATGCAGGGAGGACAAATTTTAATTATCATTATACAATATGCATGCAAGTACTATCACGGAAGGAAAGCAAATCTAAATTGCTTATTTATTAATCATATATACTGTTTCGCATACAAGTAATATAGTAAGGACCAGGGATGTAATTACATTAAACTATATTTCATACACATTGTTTTCAATAAGAAAATTGTACTACAACAATTTTTTTTTTAGTATGCACTGGACTACAGCAATTTTTTTTTTTTAGTATGAAGTGGACTACAGCAATTTTTATTTTTTTTTAGTACTACAGCAATTGTACTATAGAAAATTATACACTATATTTCATACACATTGTTAACAAATCCTTCGTACTTTTACAAGTCAGTGTAACATATATATTCATATAGTATGCAGTGGTTTGGACCATTGTACTCACACATGTATTAACATGCAATTTACAAACGAATATCAGTAGCATGCAATTTTGAGTTTATAAGGTAGAAAAAATTATGGTGTATCATACTCCATGTATTTTGGTGAAAGTCGATATAGTAATACCCTAAAAACCCGGATAAATCTCAAGGTTTATAAATACCCAATATCCGTGCGTTTACCCAAAATCTCCAATATCCGCAAGCGTATATCCTATTCTCCGCGAGCAAAGTGCTGATAACGTGTTGTGTGACATATTAGCTCGTTATAGATATATATAGAGATATGTATAGATATAGAGAGAGGTATGAGAGACAACAATAAGGGAGACTTTATTAATCAGAATGTATGAATGAACGTAAAATATAAGACCCCTAACCCTCTTTATATAGATAGAGGGGTAGAGTTATAAGCCCACTTGGACCCATAAAGTACAAGACCAAGAGTCCAATAATATACTACAACAAGACTATTGTTATAACTAATTAATGAAAAGTGTACATGTAACCGAAGTGAATAACGCAACGAAACAAAATGATCACAAGATAATTAAGCTCTAATAACATGTTAGTATTTGATAATAATCTTAATATAAGTCATATAAGATCATAATATAGGAGAGATAATAGAATGAATTAGGTCTTTTAGAAAGAGAAAATCATGTTTGCATACTATATATACATCAAAAATATTAAAGTACCCTTAAACTTACATAAGAAAAATATATACACATATGTTAACATACTACAAGTAGGCTTTTTGCAATTTTAGTTGTGCTTTTTACACCTTTTGCATTTTACCAACGATATGTCTAAAAAGTGGTTGCATGCATTTTTTTTATTTGATAAGCGCAAAGTGCAATGCTTCACACTATAAATAATCCGATTGTAACCAATAGTTTTAACGTCACGAGTTGGTCCTCGAAGATTTACAGTTATGCTTTTTTAATAAAATATTGTTCCAACCTTTTCAATCTCGTGTCTAGGAGTGGCAAAAAATCCGTAAACCCACCCCGTAACCTAACCCGTATGGATTGGGGCGGGTTGGGATGAGTTGAATATCAAAAAAAATCAATCCGCCCCGCCCCAATCCGTTATATATTTTACGGATTGGGTTAGGGTTAGGTTAACAAACCGCGAGTTTAGTAAGTCTTAATCAATAATATTAATATCCCCATGCATATATTGATCCAACTATCAAGTATAATTAATTAACATGTATTTCCTAAGTCCTAACCCATTTCCAAATAATGTGCATACAGATCTTTCCGGCCAAGAAAACGAGATCCTAACATTTATACCAGGATTTCCCGAGCTCCGACTTGGGGATATACCAAGCGGCATTCTCCAAGGAAATTTCCAATCACCATTCTCAATTATGCTTCATAAAATGGGCCAAGTAATACACAAAGCAACCGCGGTTCCACTAAATTCGTACGAAGGCCTAGAAGTGGATCTCAACAACGACCTCACCACAAAATTGCCAAAATTTCTCAACATAGGCCCTTTTAACCTCACGGCCCCGCCACAATCCTCGGGCGATCCTTATGGATGCATACAATGGTTGGACAAGCATGCTCCCCGCTCGGTTGTGTATATAGGTTTCGGGACTGTTGTTACACCGCCACCTCATGAGCTAGTGGCAATCGCGGAAGCCTTAGAGGCAAGTGGAACCCCTTTTTTATGGTCTCTTAAAGAGAAACCGAAGGAAAATTTGCTCGATGGTTTTTTGGAGAAGACAAGAGAGATCGGGATGATCGTGCCTTGGACTCCACAGGTGAGTAGTAAGCGAATGAAAAACAATAAATTGTTTAAAACCCATTCGGCGGAATGGTATTTTTTTAGTACTTTAGATCAACTAATCGAGTCGTGGTTAGGAAAATTAAAAATTCTCAAATATTTTTTCTATTTACTCTTTTCACAATGACCCTCACAGATTCCAGTTATCATTGGACGCTCCTGAAATAAATCGTCTGGTCGAATGAATTATAAACCATTCTGTAAAACCGACCGAACCAAATAGGGACATACATTAACACTATGACAATCACATAAATATAAGATTTTTTTTAGCGTTATAAGCCCAGTAGCCCACCATCTCACATTAGTTGAGACTTTAATGAATTCAAATTGTCAAATTTTCTTACATAAATTCATCTAATTTACCAAAAAAATGCCCGTCTAGTAGACTAGGATAATAAAGCCAAATACGACCATTGTCATATTGCATATCTTAAATGCAAAAAGAAAGGTAATTTGATTGTTTCTAATAACTTACAAAATATAGAATTTTCCAATTATTTGGAACGTCCATTTGCTATGGAGGGTGATTTGTTTTAGTTTATAGCTGTTTAAAATGGTACTAATGGCAATTCTGTATTCCCTATTTCCCTTTTACTTAATATTTTTTTCTATTTTCCATACAAGAGGGAACTTTTTTCATTTCGCCTATGCAGGTGAGAGTCTTGGAACACCGTTCAATCGGGGTTTTTGTTAGTCATTGTGGGTGGAACTCGGTGTTGGAGGGTATAGTTGCAGGTGTGCCTATGATCGGGAGGCCTTTTTGGGGGGATCATCAAATGAACGCGTGGATGGTAGAAAATGTGTGGAAAATCGGAATAAGGGTGGAAGGTGGAATTTTCACGAAAAACGGAATGACCAAAGCTCTAAAGGTTGTTTTTGAAACAGAACAAGGAAAAAAATTGAAGGAGCAAAGTGAGAGCTATAAAGAGATTGCTCTCGAGGCTGTTGGCCCTCAAGGGAGCTCAACTCGGAATTTGAGTACTTTAATGGAGATAATAACTAGAAATTAAAGAAAAAGCATTCATATATAGCACAAAAATTTGGCACGGATCTGAAATAACGTATAAGATTATTACAAGTGTCACGAAAAAAACTCGTTTTATAATTCCGTGTCAAATATTTGGCGGCATATATGAATCATTTTCTGCAAGAAATAATATTAGTTCAGTCTACTTAATTGTCAAAAGACTTGAAGAATCTCCAGATCAGTTCGATGTTATAAAAATATTTTTTCCTTCGTTTTCACTTCAAGTGGTGATCGAGCCTTCCATTATCTACAAAACTATATGGAGTCGCGACATTATGTTTTTTTCTATACATTTCATCTTCTCGAGAAGACAACTAATAAAATCCAATGGAATATTGTTATTTTCCATTGTTTCCTTAGTTTGCCGCTGAAAAGAAAGCAAAATTGAGCTCAAACCCGAGATTTTGCAGTTCCCAGTCAAGTACAGTAGCTGTTCGGGGGTAATATCTAAACGAACACATTGTATTCCATCATCATCTGCTGCTGAGATTTCGATTTTGGTATCGACACTATTCAGTAGATAAGTTGATTTTCATATAATTTTGTTGTTCAGACTTCAAATTATTGAACAAAAAGAGTCTATGAAAATAAGTAAACTGAACTTAATGAATTGATTCAAGTATATGGAGTGTGTCGGGACTACCTAAGATTACGTATCGAGATTATAATATGGATCTTTGCAAAGTTACAAATCTTAAGACGGAGGTAGTGTGCTGCAGTTGTGTTTGTTGCAAACTGTTTTGTAAATAGTAGGGTTTGTTTGGTTACTTGTCGTTCGCTTAATTTCAGCTTTTAAGCTAAAGTTTAGCTTGTAAAAACTGGGTTAGGTCCCAAACTTTGGTTTAATGAAATATGGGGTAATGTCCCTTTTAATTAAAAAAAAAGAACTTAATGTAACCAAAAAAATTCCTAACAAGCCATCAAATTGATCAGCAGTATGTCTATGGACTATCATAATTCATATACTATATAGTCGTGACACTCGAAAATAAAAATTATTGCGTCGGACACAGGGACATGGATTAACATGGCTGGGACACGAGAAATGAAAATATATAGCAAAAAAGTCCATTATTTCGAAATTAGGCATCTCAACTCCAAAAAATTAAAGAAAAAACAGAGAGAAAAAATAGTAATAATGGTTAAGATTTGTGCCAATGCTGCATAGATCAACAAGTATGTAGAAAAACTGAACGCAACAAATCAATTCATAATTCATAAACAATACAACAAAATGAACAGAAATGATGTAGAGTAGAATATGACGAGCCTATTTTTTTTTTTAGACTCGGCTTAATCTATAACTCACGTCGGTTCCGGGGTTTTTAGGAGCTCCGGTGATAATATCGTCTGCTTCAGCAACGGATGTCTGTCGTACCTGCACAAGCAACGAACAGGGGGTCCAGGTTGATCCCAGGATTTTCCTCTCCGACGGTCAAGTCAGTACGGTGGAGGGGTCCAAAAATCTTGATACAAATATGTAGCTAAAGAGAGAGGGGGATCGGGCCGGTTACGGATGGTGAAGTCAGTTTTGACGAGGTGCAGTTGTGTATGTCGGGTTCTTTCGGCTCTGTCTCTCTTCTTCTCTCTTTTCTGTCCCCCTTAATGTGGTGTTGGTGGGGGTATTTATAGTATCATTCAAGGCATATCATCCCTTCGATCATTGTACCGTCAGATACTGATCTAACGGCGTCAGAGCTATTTAATACTCTGACAAGGGTACAGTCCTTGAACAGGGCTTACAGTTGGTGACTTGTGACTGGGCTACGTCGCTGAAACGCCGAGGGGCCCCTCAAGGGAGCAGCAACATTAATTGAAGAAGCGTGTTCGATACGTTTCTTTAGGCCGGCGTAGGCACGGTTCAGCCTGTTAAGGTCCGGGGCAGCACGTCAACAGCTCTGTTAGAGACCCGGACAAACTGTTTTGATGGTGATAAGGTCCCGGACAAGGGGATACCGATATTCCCTCGCCAGAATAACCACCACTAATATTGGGTTATTGGATTTAATACAACCGGACTACAAAGTTAGTCTCTTGGGTCCAAATAAATACATTATTGTCCTTCAAAAGAAAGATTAATATATATGTCCCATATTAGGACCTACTTTCTATGGATCATTCAATTTGTTCATGGAAAATTTAATACTTTATTCTGATACAAGACAAAAAATACAGCAATTGATTGATTTTTGGGACGTTGTAGTTCCATGTTAGGTGAGCTCATTAATTTTATCTACCATATTTTTTGGGTTTTTTTCTTTTTAAAAAGAAACACTTCTAATCCTTGTACACACCTCTCTCAAGTCTTTGATATATTATTATTAGTATAATCTTATTATGGGTTTGTTTTAATAAAGCTATATATCTAACTATACTGCATTATTAGGGAAAAAATACATTTAGTGTATCGTACTATATGTTTTGTAACGATTTAGGTAGCAGACTATCAAAGTTAACAATTTACGTACTGAACTATCATAATATTCACATTTCAGGTGCTGACGTTAATTTAGTTAGATGAAATTTAGTTTCATTTTTCATTTTGGTCATATTATTTGTAATTTGTATAAATTTAATCATGTCTTTTCGAAACATTACAATTTATAATGTTTCTACTAAAACACATACATATACATACATAATAAAGTATGTCAATTTAAAAAACATATTATTTGACTAGATTTTCTTTGATTTTTTTTACACTTTTTCTAAAACCAAAAAAAAAGTAAATTTTAGATTTATGACATTCGAGCAAAAATTATTTGAGGCCTCATCATTATTTGAATACTTTCATGAAAAAACGGCAAGAAAATTGTTATTTTTTTCAAAAAAGTATTATTTTTTGTAAATCGAATATATTTGTTAAATATTTATAATTTTTTTTTATACACAAACATCATCTAGAATTTATATTATTTGCAATAATATGTATACATGCATTATATTATAAATATTTTTATACATACATTAATATAACATATATATATATATATGTATGTATTTGTGTATTATATACATATATATATATATATATATATATATATATGTGATATAATTTTGAATTTATACTAAAATGAGACATTTCAAAAAATTAAGGGTTAAATTTATACAACTTACAAAGAAGATGACCAAAATGAAAATTGAATCTAACTTACATCAAACTAATTTAACGGTGGTACCTGAATTGGAAACATTATAACAGTTCAATACGTCAATTGTTATCTTTTGATAGTATGGTATCTAAATCATTAAAAACAGCAAGTCAGTAAACTAAATGTATTTTTTCCTCTATTATTAAGTCTTGTACATCTACCATTTCCTTAGGATAATGATATCCATAAAGTTTTTAAGTCTTTATGCAAGAGATGCACATCATTTGAACATTTTTTTTTTAAATCTTTCTTATGATCAGGACAAAGAGAACAGAAGAACATTGCCCATCACTAAATTGCAATAAAAAGTCAAAATTCTGAATTTTTTTTTGTTCAAGAAATTCTGATATTATTAACTGCAATAGAACAAGACTCAATATCTTTTAAGTACTAGTACAATATATATTACAACCATCAGGAAATAATATTTGCTTCCAAGTACAAATAAACTTGGTCTTTGTAACCTAAATTTTTCATCAAACTAGGAAACTAATAGTACTTTTTATTGCCCAAAGAAGATCAATACAAAAGCCATAAACCAGCACAAATGCTTAAAAGTTTCTTAGCCTTGCGTTTTCCATATCGGTCCATTTCTCATTCCACAAGATCCAAACTAATGATTAAAGAAATTTTACATAAACAACAAGAAAGAGTAACAGACTACATGTTTATTTTTGGTGAAGAAGCTAATAATACTAGCATACAGCACTTCAGTCGAATCCCTAGAGGTACTAATTTCTTCTAATAACCTCCAGTAAATTTTCAAAGTTCTTACTTGAGGTCCCTTTCAACCCAGTGGCCTCAATCGCCTTTTCTTTGACATCGTTTATGTTTTTTCTCATATTTTCTCCTTCCTCGTTTAACAAAACCAGTTCCAATGCTTTAGCCGCTTCATTTTTCGAAAACACTCCGTTTCCAACCCTAATCCCAAATTTCCAAATATCTTGTACCATAAAGCTATTGAGATTTTGGTCTCCAAAAAATGGCCTACAAATAATAGGTACACCACCCATAATACTCTCGGAAGTCGAGTTCCATCCACAATGCGTTACGAAAACACCCACAGAAGGGTGGGACAAGACTTGCATTTGTGGGGCCCACGGGACTATTTTACCAAAATCTTTTATTTCCTCAATGAACCCTTTTGGGAAAAGGCCTAGCATATGATCCCTTATAGACCACAGAAACGGAGTTTTCTTCTCTTGGAGTGCTTCGGCTAGAGCTAGAACCTCGTTTGGTGGTAAAGAAGCTACCGTACCAAAGCTTATGTACGCAACGGATGATGATATTTGCTTATCTAACCATGACAGGCAAACGTTGACATCATTCGGCTTTGTTGGCAATAATGTAGGGCCCACATGGAGTACTTTTTGAAGCTTCGACTTTAGGTCTTTTGTTGTTTCTGGCTCGAGTTCTTCAAAAGAATTTACAACAACCGCAGTTGCCTTGTGTAAATTTTGTCCCATTTTATGAAGGGTAATCCCGATCGGTATGTCAATTGCGTGCAAAATTCCCTCAGGTAAATATTTCACAGGGACATCCGAAAGTCCTGGGAGGAAGCTTAGGGTCTCGTTCGCCTCTTGGACTGTGACCATAAATACATAAAGCTATGATTATTTTTATTGTTCTTGATAATTCTTATGTCGTATATTAATGCATTCATATTTTCATGCTATATAGACCAAAACAATCGCTACAGTTTGAATTTCTTAAACTCAAGTTTTTGAAGATAGTATTTCTACAAATATGTTGACTAAAATTCCTAATAGCATAAACTATGCCTCTCTATATAGGCAAGGGTCAACTCCAAAATTGCCCCGAGTCTCAAATTTTTTGTTTGCCCATAGTAAAATTATCAAGCCAATAAAAATTACATTTCTCCTTTAAAATGATTAGCATGCATAAAACAATTAAGCTAAACAAATGGTCTAAATAGGCATAAAACAACTGTATTAAGAAGGCAGAAGATTAGAAATATCAAAAAATACATTGCTAATGGGATGGTTTGAACTAGAAGTCTTGAGAAAAAAAGATTAGGCTCATGGCCATTTGGGCAATACATATCATTATTATTCCATAGATCTTAATAAAGAAGAGTACATTTTACTAAGGACGACATAGAAAGATAAATCAATTAAGCATTAGAGATTCGTACATAATAGCACTATTGGTAACAACAATGAGAGAACCTTGAATATGTGTGGGGCTGAATTATACATGCTATTATTTTTTTAATTATGTGAAGTGCTAAGACTTTCCGGTAAGATTCATGCGAGATATCAACTTTTCAGTAAAATTCATGTGAGATATCAACTTTACAGTAAGATTCATGCGAGAAGTTTGCGTCAATCAGTGGTGCTCTATTCCTTTTTATCCTACTCGACGTTACTCTTTTACTAGATCTTTCGACTTGCAACTACATTTTTGAATAAAGAAAATTTTGTAAATTTAAAATTAGTATTTTGCAACTCTCATTTTTTTCATGAGAAACTAAATCAAGTATTTCCCATAAATAGCAAGCTTTTAGTTCATGCCTTACACGTCACAAGATGCAACACAATTATTGTAAAATAAATGCAAACCCCAACGACTCAAGTCTCAACACTCAACAGTATACATACTTTTCCAGTTGTAATTAATAGAAGAAAAAAAAAGCAATGACAATTAATCTATTACTAGAAAAAAAAAAAAAGGCAGGGACAACTTTTCTAGAAAATCTATGGAAAAAAATGGAATTGCTACATTTTTAATGAACCACATTTTGTGGCAAAGAAAACTTAAGAATCTAATAACCTATAATAGCCTTTTTCTTTTAACCCATAAACATACAATATAATATTGGAGAAGAAATTGGTTTCATATGCCCTACTATTAAGACGCAAAAATAGAAGATCTAAACAGAGAAAACGACATCAATTAACTTTTAAGCAATTTCTGCCATAAAATAAGCTGATCTGAATTAAGCTGTTATGTATGGATCTATGTTTTATAACTCGAAGCAACCAACAATTTTGTCCTTTTTTGGCTTTAGTCTGGCTTAAAAATTCCAGCTAACTTGCTTTAAAAGCTGAAAGCAAACAAGCAAATTGTCTACTATATATGCATGAATAATTACAACCTTGTTTAGATGAAGCTTTTTTGTGTTTTCTAGGTTATACTATTGTTACATAGCCTAATTCGGATAGAAGTCAGAACCTAACTTTTTTCAAAACCTACAAAACCCAACTTATTTGCATAAAAAAGCGGCAAGCAGAAAATTAAATAGCACATTCTGAATAATAAAAACCAACTATTAGTCACAAAAAGCTGATGTTTTAACATTTTTGGCCTTTATAACTTATAAGCAAGAATATTATAGCTGGATGAATTTTAAACCTACAAATTAAAATCCATATACTATGCATGCATACCTACAACCTTGTTTTGTATAGGTGTTAAATTCAGTTCTTTTGTCACTTATTAAAAGTTACTGGTTCAGCAGCTTCAAAACTAAGCTTTGTTGGCCATATATCACTTTTTTATCTAAACTAATAAATCTCAACCTATTAGCACAATAAAAGTAGCAACCAAACAGTTCCAGTTCCTATAAACAATCACCATTTTCCAAAAAATACAAAAAAAAACTTAGCCATATTGACAATTACAACTTTTAATAGAACTATAAAGTTTTTAAAAGATGCATTAATTTATTGGTCATATAACCCAACTTAAATTCATCAAAAAGCTGCACCCAAACAATTCCTACAAACAGTAAACATTATAACATTCAAGCTCATACTAATTTGACCAAAAGCTACAACCTAACAAGTTCATAACCAACCCACTAGAGCTGGCCAAATATGCCCAAGCACAATGCATGCACAACTACAACTCTATTTAATATACTTGGGCATTAAATTCAGAGTTCAGTTTCTTCTTATAACTAGTAGAAAAACTTAAACCTGAGTTTTTTGGCCAAAAGCTTTTTTCAAACTAACTAAAATAAACAAACTTATTAGAACAAAAGAGCGGCAACCAAACAAGCCCTAGAAACAATATTCACCATTTCCTAAGAAGATAAAAAGAAAAACTAACCATTAATTTCTCCGAAACTCTCCCTGATAAGATCAGTATTCAAATGAACCGAAAGTGAACACCCTGCAGCGGTCCAATATGGGACCCACGCCACATCCATCTCCTCCGCCAAATCACCGGCGAACCCCAAGAAAGCGTCCGTTAGCAAACAACAAACCTTGATTCCTTTCTCACTCTCCGCCCTCGCCACCGCCTCTCTAAACCTATTAGTATAAAGATAAATAATATTAGATATGATAACAAAATATTTCACTTGATTGCATTCGATATGTAAAGATTGATTCCAGCACTATAAATAACACGACAATCAATAACATTACGTATACTTTTCATCATTATAGCTCACTATCTGCTGTTTTAACATGGTACCGAGCAAAACAAATATTACATACCCTTCCTTTGCAGTATCAAGAAACCTTCCCATGACCAAATGCATATTAATCGGCCCTTCGACCCTTTCTTCTTTTATTTCAACAGGCGTTATGTTATCATCAGGGTTTGTAGAGAATGATAGGGTTGAAAGGGAAGATGGTGTCGAGAGGAAAGAGAAAATGACGGTGGTGTCAGCGATGGCGGAGAGACGACGAGTGAGGGAGAGGAGAGGCGCGGCATGGGTACCGAAAGGAAAGGCCAACACTGCCACGTGACGGGTGGAGGTGAGGTCCGACATAACGGTAAATATTTATTTATATGAATGAATGTTATGTTAGGTTATGTATGTGAGTGTGTGTGAGTTTGTGGAAATGCTTCTTTAGTTACCCGGATAAATAGATACTATTTATAAGGGGGAAATTAAAGTATATTGTTGACATGGTGTACTACTAGATCGTATTTATTTTAGAATATTGTAAAGTTGTTGTTGTTGTTTTTTTTTGAAAGGTTATTGTAAATATGTTTAGTTAGCTAGATATTATGTCTCACAGTACAAATATAAGGTTACAAGAATGCATATATAATGGAAGTAATTTACGTGTCTGCTTGCTTTATTTAGAGTTTAGAAAGGTGACGTGTATTAAGGGAGTATAAATATTTTACCTCGTTTTTCTATTCATTCCGTTCTTTCTTGCTTATTTTATCCAAAAATAAATTCTAAAAAACTTGAAAAAAATTATACAATTACTATAATACATGTATCAATACATTCCAATAATTATTTTTAAAATAAAATCCACACAAATTTTATTTTGGAATAAATGTATAAATTAGTGTAAATTAAACATTGAATATTAAAAAAATTATCTAAAACAATATTATGTTCAAATGTTTTAAAATTTGAATACAATATAATATAAAAGTTTATAAAGTTGCGGTATAAGTTGTGAAAATTTAAAATTTAAGCGAAAATAAGCAAGGAGACACGGAAGGAAATAGAGAATAAGAGGGTAGAATATTTGGACCACTATCAATGCGATTGCTAAAACCAAAATAATCAACAAGCAAAATAACCAAGGCTATTGCTTGCATTACAGGCTTTACAGCTGATAAACAATCAAGGCGACTAGGATTAGACCAAAATGGGTTATAAAATCGTTTATTCAATTCAAAATATAAAAAACACACAAAAATCATTATTTTTTCAAAACAATTATAATCATATACCAAATAAAATCGTTTTACGTGTATTTTTTATAACAAGAATATTATTATTAGGACATATGTTTGAGTTTTTTAATCCATCTATATAGCGATGTGAACTTTATTATAAATTGACATATGTATAAATAGTTTTTCTCACACATATGCGGAATTGTAAAACAAGTTGTCATTTATAAAACATCTAGTGTGTAGCATAGCATGGTTACAGATTGAAATTTATATAAAAAATATGTTCTTTAAAAAAAAAAAAAAATTCATTCATCAATATACTTTTTAAAAATTTATTTAGTCGGATCATATATATACCACGCGTCGCACACACAACGTGTGGGTAGCAATTGCTAGTATTCATATAGAAAATCATATACATTCCTCATATATAAGGTGAATTTTGTGTTTGCTAAAATTTAAAAAATTTATCGGGTTCTTGATTCATGACACTATTTATAGCATAATACTCAATTTTAAGAAAAATTATGTTTTGAGTAAACATATGTGGATGTTCTTACAAAGGCCAAGCTAGCCCCCCCTCCCCCACACACATATATACAAAGCACCAACGTTCAAAAGTCGTTTAAAAAAAAAAAGAAATGCTAAACTAAAACGCATTCTGCCCGGTGTAATTTTTTATTACACTCGACTTGTTCATCTGTCTGTCTTTCACATAACTCGGTCTGCCAACATTATGGTAGACATGTGGTTGGGGTAACGCGTAACGCGTAACGCGTAACGCGTAAGGGGGTTTTGGCTACCACCCCACCAGTCTCATTTGTGTTTTACTTTTGGACCACGGGTCTTTAGGTTGATATTAATTGATGTAGAAGCATATTAATTATATTGTTTTGTGGTCTCATTTATGTTTTACGAAAACAATATATTCCTTTATTTGGACCACGGGATGTGAATGATTTTGTATTATATTTTGTAAAAATGTAGTATCTTGTTATGACTTACTAGTATATATATATATATATATATATATATATATATATATATATATATATATATATATATATATATATATATATATGAAGGATTTTTATCTGGATATTTCTTTTACAGTCTTAAATTTTAAAGATTGTGCATGATCCTTGTACTGTTATTTTATATATGCGAAATCTTTTTAAGAAAAAGCATTAATCTTGCATGGAAGTTTAGTTTAGCTTTTTTAAATAATGCATATATATATAAAGTTTTTTTCTTACTATCGCAAAAAAAAAAGTCCTAATAGCTATGTAAATTATGACGGTTTTTTTATTACGAGTTTATTAGTTATGGTTTTTGTGTCGGGTTTGTGACATGACAGACAATTTGTAACAGATTTGTGATAATTTTATGATAGAATTTGGGTCTTATAAAATCAATATTATTTTGTATTGCATATTCCGATAGACCATTAATGTTACCACCAATTTTATTCTTTTAATTTTAATTTAAACAAATGTTTATAGAATTCGTGGTAAGTAGGAACTATTATGGCTATTCATTCATGCTCCAAAAATACTTGGTGGTGTCAAAAGACACGTTAGCTGTACAAATAGTCAATGAAATATTAAAATGTTATTTTGTTATTTACCAACGTGGGCATAGCAGAACCACTAACAGTAACAGCTTTTTCTCTTTCTCTTTTGGTCACTTTAATCAACAATGCTAACGAATTCTTAATCTAAATTTAAAATTTTATTTTTATTCTAAAATTTAATTGTCTGTTATTTGGCCATATATTTAATAGGTTTTTATAATATTATATTTGAGTTTTTATTTTGTT
This sequence comes from Primula veris, assembly GCA_963682055.1. Lineage (NCBI taxonomy): Eukaryota > Viridiplantae > Streptophyta > Magnoliopsida > Ericales > Primulaceae > Primula > Primula veris. Next base: position 32,607,503 of record OY821750.1, on the reverse strand, counting down.
TAATCGATAAATAAAATATATAAAAATCATTAAATTTTAATATTTAAGTTTATGATAGTATCAAGTAGGGTTACATAAATATTATATTTGAGTTTTTATTTTTATTTTGGTTGCCATGTAAAAAAAATTATAAAAATTACATGAATTATTTTATGATAATTAGTCTAATTGACTCGGTCTCCGCCTATAACGTCTATCAAGAATAGTTTCACTTTTTCTTTTTCTTTAGGTTAGTATAAGTGACACGGTTTGGTGGATCAATTGACAAGTGATACCAAATAAGGAATGATCGATTAGTTTCTCTAAATTTAGGGTAACAGTCATATTATTTAAGTTATTATAATATAACTTTCACATCAATTACTCTGTCATCTTTCTTATAACATTAAAATATTATTTAATAATTTACTTTCAACTTACATTAATTTTTTAATATATATATAAGAGAGAAGGTGAACACGGAGGAAATAGAAAATATTATTTTAATTTATAATAAAAACAATTCATTCTCTTGAATTTGGGGTATGAAATGAGTTTATTTATATTTGAGAGAACTATAGAGAAACTGATACTGGTGCTTAGACCATCTCCAATAGTGTTGTTATCTCAATTGTTTAGTAAAATAGTTAGCTAACAATGCATTTTTTTATCTCAATTAGTTGCGTTAAACTATGTGTTATCTTTATAGATGTTAAAAAAATTGTTAAAATTAACAATGTTTTTAATGTTTGTAACCGGTGACGTGACAAAACAACACACAATTAACATTATCATATCTTATAAATTCTCCCCATAATAATAGTGACCAGTAAAATAAAAGATAAATGTTTAATTAAAAATTGATAACATTGTTAACGTTAAACTAATGTGCTTATTAAATTTACGATGTCTATGTGTCATTTAACACATTTTTTAAACGATGTTGTGTCACTACTTAACATTAAAAAGTTAAAAAAATTATTATGGATGCTCTAAACCTTTTATATATTTTTTCTTCCTTTTGTTAAATAAGAAAATTAGATCATTAAAAGGGTATGAATAAAAGCAAACTTTATCGGTCCAAATGTTTGTTTGGACCAGATGAGCTAATGTTGCCACTTTTTTAATCTCACTTCTTGTATTGCATCACAAAATTTATATATTAGATCTGGTGCCGGTTCAAGGCTTATAAGCGCCTTAGCGAGATTTTTTTTTTGCGCCTCGATTTTTTTGTGAAATGAGAGTTATAAGATGGTGCTTATATATGTGATTAAGAGCCCTTTTAAAGGAATGACTAAAAAAAATAATTGCTTAATCACACAACACGTAATGAGATAAAGAAACAGCATGGGATTAAGGAATATTGAAATTCTGATTCACATCATGGACATGCAATATTACATGTTGAAAATTACTTCATCCATTCCCAATTAACTGTCATTTATAAAATTACGTGCAATTTTAACCGGCTTATAACATGTATCAAAATTATCGAAATGAAAATTTTCAAAACTAAATCATATAATTTAATGTTTGAACTATATGATTAAATTTTAAAAAAATTCATTTGTCACAATTTTTAAATTAGTGACAGGTTTATGACGGTTTTTGACTCTCACTGAATCAAACATTATTTTGTAGCGTAACAACAAGCCTACGATGAATCAATGATAGCACATTAATCGATGCAAAAAACTCAATCTAAGTTTCTATTTACAGTATGTTAGACATTTTAGTGTATGCACTTAGAAATTGTCAATATATAGTTACGCAGTATGTATTTGTTTTGATTTGACAGTATCGACTCAAGTGAAAGAAAAAAAATTAATTCCTCATTTACTATTTAATTGTTTATTACGAAACTATATGGAATTTTGATCGACCAATAACTTATATCAAAATTGTCGGAATGAAATTTTTTAAAAGTTGATCATATAGTTCAAATGTTAAATTTTATGATTAGATTTAAAAAAAATCCATTTCGACAATTTTAATACAAGTTATAAGCCGGTCAAAATTGCACGTAGTTTCGTAGTGGACAATTAAATGGAAACGGATGGAGTAACAAGCTTAGATGCCCTCAAATTTTAACGTAACCCAATATGTCACGTCGTAAATTTTGGAATCAGATCATGTGCACCACACTTGAGGACTATATCAGTTACAATCGGAATTACAAAGACCAAATATAATTTGGTCAAACTTTGGGAATGACTACATTTTACCCGAGTATTGCCTAAATAAAACCAGTAGGGTTTATCAACAAAAAAAAAAAAAAACACAACTACTATTAGGAAGTAATCACTCTGTCCCAAGTTGTTGGAGCTATACGAAACATCATATACAACTTTAACCGATAAAATAACTCTTACATAAGTGGTATCGAAATCGAAATTTTTAAATTTTAGTCACATAGTTCAAATATTAAACTATATAATTAAATTTTAAAATATTACTATATTTCAACAATTTAAATACAAGATTTGTTCCGATTAAAGTTACATGTCAATTTGTATAGAAGTTTGAAGATATCCATTTTCTAATAAATGTAATTAATTAGAATGTCTCGAGTATGTATTGCATCATTCACAAACTAAAGGAAGAACTATTTGAACCGCTATCAAGCTCAGTTTATTTATGAAAGGTATATTTTAACATAATTTTCAAAACAGGTCATACATTTCGAGAAAAAATAAATAAGATGCTTATTTTTATTCCCGTCGTGAAACGATAGAGATTTATAAAAATCAAATATTGATTTGAAACGTTTTAAAAAAAAAGTATTCAAATTAGTGTATAAGTATATAGATTTATATATATATATATATAAAAAAGTTGTTCTGCTAAAGAGCCACTAACTAAATGACACATACACCACACAATGATTAACAAAAGAAGAAAAAGGGTGACTAAAATGGTTGTATTTGTTTATCACAAAACGAATCAGGCAATCATTATCGAACATGTGTGCCACTCAATTGTTTGAAATTTTAGCCAAACAACCCTAAAGAACAATATGAAAATAAAACCAAAACCAACCACCTTGATTCAATTTATAAATGTCATAATGTTCCTAGTACTATAGTTCTCTAATTTTTTTCCAAACCTAAAGATTGATTAGTGCTCAAATTCCGTATGAGCCCCGATGGCAATGTCACGGGCATTTTTCTTCGTCTTCGTACTCGTCTTTTCTAGTTCCAACGGCATTGCTACAGAAAAGGCGGGTACAAACTACGTAAAGCAATTTCTATCTCCTCAAAATGCAGCCAGGGCCTCGATGAGGATGCGATCCTTAGTGTGGGACCAGAAACTGACACAATACGCACAACGGTACGCTAACCAGAGACGTTTTGATTGTGCCCTGAGGCATTCTAACGGACCTTATGGGGAAAATATATTTTGGGGTAGCGGAAATGACTGGACCCCAGCTCAGGCCGCTAGCGCATGGGTCACCGAGAAGAGGTGGTACAATTACAAGTCAAATTCATGTGTTGGTGGGCAAGAATGTGGGCATTATACACAAGTTGTATGGAAAGAGACTAGGAAAATTGGGTGTGCAAAGGTCACATGTGTTGGTGGAAAAGGTGTGTTTATGACTTGTAACTATGACCCTCCTGGGAATTACATAGGAGAAAAGCCTTATTGAATTATTTCATTAATTTTTTGAAATATATATATAGTTCAGAACTTCAAATATGTGTTTTTTTACAACATGTGTGTATTCTTGTATTCTTGTATTCTGTACTCATCATATGTCATTTTTGTACCAGTTTTGTTACGAGCGAGCTCTCGCCTCTCGAATCTAGATGTTTAACCTTGTGGCAAAAAAGCCGAGGGAATGTAATTTCTTGAGATACGAAATAAGTGATGCCCTGTCCTGTGTGCTTTGATTAGTGTTTTATTTTTTGAACAAATAAAAATAGACACAAATATATCTATCTCGTTTCATTTGCAAGAAAAACTTCCAACTTTCATATTTTTCATAAACATCTATCCATAAATGTACTTTGAAAAAACTAGTTTCTGTGAAGATTCATCAACTCTCTTTGGTTGTCGCCTTAGTTATTCGACCGTCGAGAAGTTCTTCTATTGTAACTTATAAGGCAATCCATTCGCAACGTGACAAGGGGACACAAAGTTACGCCATAATTATACAACTAGACAACACTCACAACCCAGTAAAAAGTACAAGCCAACTTTCACAAATTTCTCAAAAAACTATTGACGTTCTAGTTACAAATCATGCCAAACTATCAAAATAAAATATATATCAATATGGTCTCTGACCTATGTAATTTCCAACGGGATCATAGTTACAAGTCATGAAAACATCACCACTATCACAAACAACGCGCGCACAACCTATTCTCCTGGTTGTTTTCCACACGATCTGAGTATAATGCCCACACATTTCCCCAAAAGCGCACGTATTACTCGCATACGTATAATATTTCTCTTCGTCTGCCCATGCCTTTACAGCATCGGCTGGTGTCCACGTCGAGCCACCGCCCCAAAATATATTTTCTCCTAATTTAAAATTGTACTCTGGAAACGAGTGCATCAACACACAATCGGATTTTCTCTGCGTCGCCCACCACTTTGCGTAGCTCTCGAGCTTATAATCCCACGTGAGCGGTGCTTCCCATTTTGAGACCCTAACCAAATTATGGTAATATAAAAATTGGATAGACTCGCCAACACAACCCCAACATAGCTGCTTCGAAACCCTAAAAATGGTTTCGTTATCGGGAATTCTCTGACGAGGTGTTGGAGATGGATATGAGGAGGCTGCAAGGTTGTTTTTAATCATGAAGAGGGTGTATAGAATGAAAAATAAGTGGGATTTTAGCTCCATATTTTTATTTTATTTTGCTTATGGGTTGCAAATTATAGTGACAGTAGTCGATGTTGGTTTGATATATATAGTGGCTAGATTAACTAAAGGCCTATGGTTTAAAAATTAAATTTAGGATAAATGATTGATATTTTATGTTGGTCACGCCTTTTTTTTATAATCAATATCCGACCTTTATTAAATATTTCTTTGATTTTAATAAAGGTCGGATATTGATTATAAAAAAAACAATTACGCCATAATTATCTCAATTTTTGAACACTTAGTAAGATGGGTTATGAAATTGTTAAATATAAAAGTGTCTGCACAGTTAGCCTTGAAATAGATTCATGTCTCCTCTTCACGAGCAAAGTCCCGGCTTAGAAAAAATCGTTCTACTGTTTCAAATCTCGGGGCCTTTCTTTGCTGTAACTAATATATAGTCGCCGAACTAAACAGTCCTAGATCACATGAATTTTGTTTGTCTGTAATGAGTTTCTAATCCGTATATCGGACTGCACAAAATCAGCTTCTCATACCTTTTCAAAAGACTCAAGAAACCCGACTTTCCAAACGCGAGTTCTTTTTTAAGTCCGTCCTAACTCCTAAAGTAAGATACATTTTGGAGTCCGGTTATGCATATTGTAAATTTAACAGTTCAATTCACGGATAACGAAAAAAACACATTACACATAACTAAGTTTTAAACTGGATTACACGTAACATTTAACACGTAAAACTTTTTCAGCTATGTTGGTAGAGTGGTTGTGGTTAAATTTTAGCAACAGTTTTAGCAACAAATAACAACATAATTTATTGTTAAACTATTGTTAAAATTTAGCCACACCCAATTAGCAATATAACTGAAAAATAATTATAATAATAAATGAATTTTTTATTATAATAAAGATGAGTAACTAGGTCCGGGAAAAGCTATATATATTTTTGAGGTGGTTATGAATTTTTATTATGAATCCGTGAGTATTTTTCCTTGTTTTCTTTCATAGAACAAAGTGGCCTATAATTCACATTCTACATAACTTTTAGGCACATGGTAACTCATTATTTGGAGACACCTGTTAGCCAACTGGTGGCTATACTTGTAGGGCTGCAAATGAACCGAACATAGTTCTGTTCGTGTTCGTGTTCGTGTTCGTGTTCGTGTTCGTGTTCGTGTTCGTGTTATTGTTCGTTACGAACATCTGAAATCGTGTTCGTGATCATTCGTTATAAAATAAAAATTGTTCGTGATCGTGTTCGGTTCGTTCGTTAACTTGATATTTTTTTAAATAAACCTAAAAATGATTATATATTTTTTTAATTTTGGAAAAAAAGACAACCACATATCATTGAGAATGTAATAAAACTTATAAAATATGGTTAAAGTTTTAAAAACAATATTTAAATACATATATGTCTATATATACACCTATATTTCTATATATATAAATTAATCTAACATCAATATATTTAATTTAACGAACATGAATGTTAACGAACCGAACGGAGGTGTGTTCATGTTCGGTTCATTTACGGAACGAACAAAATATTATTGTTCATGGGCGGTTCATTTAAAAAACAAACGATCGTGGACCAAACAGTTAACAAACCGAACGCGAAATGTTCATGAACTGTTCGGTTCATTTGCAGCCCTAAATACTTGTGCCGACTTGATTGTTGGATATTGAGTGTCGACTCTTGCGACGGACTGACTATGTTGGACCGTCCTCAAAATGAAAATTTGAAACGCTTACGCATTGATGCACTTCTTTGTGAATCGAAAATTAGTGTAGCGTCTCGTTTTACTTTATTTTTCTTTTCTTTTTTGGCCTTAGCCCCCCTTTTAAGTTATAATATACGCAGGTAAACTGGAGCTGTAGACTAATTCATGAGTATATTTCTTACTATATACTTTTTATACGAAGTATTAATATATAAAAGTGACAATGAACATATAAAATATGTGTTAGTTTAGGGACGAATTGAATAGAATTATAGTCACCACAATATTATTAAATACCCTATCATTGAATCTTTATTTGAATACGAAAGTAGCATATGAACCAATCTTATGAGAATCTCGTTTTAAATCTTCTTCTATTATCAATGTTGGTTTTGTTTAATTAAAATTCTAAAATAGCTACATTTCTCTATGTATATTGTCCATGTACCTTCGTCTAATCGTAAATGATTCGGTTCACGTGAACCGTACTCTCTCAATCAACTGTTAGTTGCTAGAGTATAAAATCTGAAAGACAATATAGACTCAACATTTTAAGTATTTTGCGTTTATTTTCTATAACCTTTTCTATAACTTTGTCTTTTCTATTAGTTTACGCTATACACACATATAATGTTGCAACTGTGAAACTTACCCCATGATGTGTGCGAAAGATTTCTAAATCTTAACTCTCTCGCATATCTTATATCTTTATTGTAGATGGTTCTTACAAGTGATGTCAATCGTTCATGAAAAATGAGCGAAAGGTTGATGATGTAGTGAGCAGTTACATGAGTATTTTAGTTCTCACTCTCCTCTCATATTCACCGATAGACACGTCGGTAACTTGTTGGTCGGTGACAACCACGACGAATCTACCATACCACCATCAGACAGACGTAATTACGACGATGCCGTCAGTCCATTTCTTTTTCTAATTCTAGTTAATTTACCAATAATGGTAGGTTGCCGCGATCCTTCTTGGATCACCGGCGACGGTAACAACGACATTTGTTGATGGGGCACCCGCCCACATCAATAACGGATTGTAAAGGACTCGTATTTTAGATTTCGGGTATGGTCACTTTGCATTTTGACTAAATTAAAAGAAAGATCAAGAATTTGTCTAACATCCTAATAAATTGAAATAAAATTTTCAATTTTCCTTTTTTATCTTTTCCCAATAACTTTTCACAGTAGTGTAATTTTCCCGCCCCAATTAACTGCCACTTCTCTCTCCCTCTCTAAAATTGTCCTAAAATTAAAGTATTTAAACCAACTCTTATTATTTCGTTCATTCGTATCTTTTACTTATTTTCATTTTGAATTTTAAATTTTTATAACTTATTTTGTAAATTTATAAGTTTTTATATTATATTGTATTAAAATTTTAAAACATTTGGACATGATATTGTTTTAGACAATTTTTCTAAAATTTAATGTTTAATTTACACTAATTTATACATTTATTCCAAAATAAATTGCGTGTGTATTTTCTTTTAAAAATAATTATTAGTATGTATTGATACATGTGTTATACTAATTATACAATTTTTTTAATTTTTTAGTTTTTTTTTTAATAAAATAAATAATTTAACACGGAACGGAGTAGAAATAAAATAAAGGGAATAATATTAGGAGTCCATTATCACACTCCATCTCACAAATAAATATACTAAAAACATACTAAAAATATTAAATATTAGTATTTTTGTATCAACAAATACATAAATGTAGGGCTGGTCAAAAAACCGGAAAAACCGAACCGAACCGATAACCGAACCGAAAAAATCCGAAACCGAAAAACCGAAAAAAATTTGAGTCGGTTTCGGTTCTCAGTAAAACCAAACCGAAAAATACCGAAACCGAAAAAGACCCAAAGAAACCGAAAAAACCCGAAACAAAAACCGGTTCGGTTCGGTCCAAAAAATAAAAAGACCGAAACCTAAAAAAAACGAACAGAAAAATATGATCGGTTTCGATTTTGTCAAAAATCGAACCGGATCGAACCGAACGCTACCTAAATGTGTTATTATTCCCTTGTTCTAGATGAATAATCTTTATCAAACACTAACCCTACTTAAAAGCCCTCAATTTTGATTTTGACTCAATTCTTAATTAATTATTCAAATTATACCCACTTATTTTCTCCCAATACCCCCAATTCAAAGACCCATTCTTTTCCCCAAAAAATATATATACACTCAATTTATTACTATTTCCTTATTTTCTCACTATTTAAACACTTATAAGTGATTTTCTATGGTTTCTTATTTTCTATGATTTCTTTTGCTAAAATCCAAACACAACCCACTTATTTTCTCATAAAACCCAACTCAAAAAGATTTAATTTAGTTGCTTGTAATAATCTAGAGTTTCGAATAAAACAGGGGATTGAACAGAGTAAGCTACTAGTTTTGAACCAAAAAGAAGAAAAAATGGAATTATTTAGGAAATTAAGCAAAGGGTGTTTTGGGAATCCACCAGATAACAATCAGACGGTAAAGTTTTGTTTTTTGTTTTTTTTAGATTTATGGAAATTTTCTTGTTTTGAAAATTAAAGATTTCTTCTTTTTTTGAAATGTATTTTAATGTTTTTTTTTTTTTTTTTTATGGTAAAGCCAAAAGTGCAGAAGGTGGAGATCGAGTCCCGTCATGGAGGAGAGGATATTTTCTCGGCGGGGGCAAAGATGGAACCCGAGCACCTCGTGATCATGGTGAATGGGATTGTTGGAAGGTCTGTGATTTTTTTATTTTTTTATTATGAATTTTTGTCTTACTGGGAATATTTATGCATTGTTCTTGTCTTTGTAAATAAGCTTACGAAAGGTAAAGTTATCTGTTGCTTTGTTTTTGTGTTAACTTTTTAGTGTTGCAAATAGTGGAATCAAATTTTACTTGAATCTATAGATCGTATTGGCGAATTATCTTTGTGTATGGATCTTACAATTATAGTAATTCGGACACAATTCTAAAACGATGGAATCATGGAGTAATATTGATTTGATTGTCATTGCTAATGTGGTGTTTGTACAGGGGATTGAATCTTGATCAAACATGTACATTTAGGAGTTCCAAATTTTGGGATTTAAAGTTTGACTACGAGTTCCAAACATGTACTGATGTACATCAAGGCCTTGTTTGGTTGCAGGACTTATAGTCTCGGGATTATGACTCCAAGCGGGATTGTGTCGGGACTACGCTTATAATCTCGGGACTATGAATACCAACCCCACATGCCTTTTCAAATCGATCCATTTTAGATCATTTGGAGTCCGTATGCATATATAGTCGAGTCGGGATATAAAAATGTATCCAAACACATTTTTTGTGAAGCCCACGGGACTTCACATCCCACAAAAGATGCAACCAAACAACGCCTAAGATAAAAAAACAATTTGCACAATCTAAACAGGAAAAACCATAAAACACAAGAATATTGCAGAACTATCCTAACCACATCCGCAAATAAAATTTCGGTTATGCCTATATTTCATTTCTTCGCTTAATAAGATGTTTTAATATGCCTTTGGAGATTCCAGTTTGAGCCAGTATAATCAATTTTTGATAGCATACGTCGTAGGATCAGCATATACTAAGTAGTTTGATAGCATGCTAAGAGGCTTCCGTAGAGAATTCCGAAATTTAATTTTGTACTACTGATGTCACAAATTCTTCTCATTTTTGCACTGGTTTGATTGGTTTGATTGGTCTAATTATGTAGATTGACTTAGTCTCTTGGTTTGATTGGTCTAATATAGACCAAATATTGACTTTGATAATAAGGTTAAATGTTTAACTACTCTGGAGGTTCTAGTAGTTTGACTTGACTTTTCTTTTTCTGGCCTTGTAGAACTTTGCAAATTCGATCCTGGAAACTCATGGACAAAAAAAACATCATTTAATTGTAGGCTTATTTGTAATTGCTTGTTTTGATTACTATAACTTAGTTTCTCAGTGCAAAATGTCATATTTTCCTCAAAATTCCTGTGACTAACTTGCTAAACCAATATTATAGTCTTTTCATATACACGTTCGTTCATTTTCATTAAGCATTCTCACCAGACGGAGACTACTGTTCCTTGAATCTAAGTATGTAGCTTGATTATAGAATTTTGCATTTAAAAGTTGTGTATATATTTATTATTTAATAAAACCTACTGTTTGGTCAGTGCTGCAGATTGGGAATATGCTGCTGAACAGTTTGTAAAGACGCTTCCCGGCAAAGTTATCGTTCACCGTAAGTCTTTTTTGTTCTAGAAATTTTGAGCATTAATAGGTTTCCTTTAAAAGGCTTTAGGACATGGGAAAACAAGAATCAATACAACCTGTCACATGTATACAGACTCCTTAGGTGATATGAGAATAAAACTCGTGGTTTTGAGGCATATACCTATGGTTTCAGAAGTTCATACTTGTAGAAAAGCTTGATCTTCATTATCAAGCAATTAAAGCAGAAATCGCCATAAACAAGAACCAGAGAGAGAGATAAAAAACTGTATCTATATATATTTTCTGTTATTGATATTTACATATGAAGACAGTATTTATAGGTTGTTACAAGTTTCACTACTCATTCTATTTAGTACTACAAATTAGAAAGATAACAGATAGTAATATCAGAACTTGCACTACTACATACTACATTAAGAAAAATGACAGAAAAGACTAATATCTTTATTTAAGAACTTTAATACGCCCTCTCAAGGTGGAGTGTGAATATTAAGCACACCCAACTTGGAAATGAGATGAAGAAATTGTTGAGCACCCAATGGTTTAGTGAAGCAATCAGCAAGTTGATGACCAGTAGGAACATAGAGACCATGAATCACTTCAGATTGCATTTTATCACGCACAAAGTGGCAATCCACTTCAATATGCTTAGTACGTTCATGGTGGACTGGATTAGAAGCCAAGGCTAGAGCAGATTTGCTATCACTGAATAGAGAAACTGCACTAGTCTGAAAAATATCAAAATCTTTAAGCAATTGCAGCAACCATACAATTTCACATGTAGCATTGGCCATTGCTCTATATTCTGATTCAGTAGAGCTGCGAGCCACTACTTGCTGCTTCTTGCTTCTCCAAGAAACTAAAGATTCACCAAGAAACATACAGTAACCTGTCACAGAACGTCTAGAATCTAAGCAAGTAGCCCAATCAGAGTCAGCAAAGCCTTGAAGTATTAAAGAGCTTTTTGCTGAGTAAAATAGACCTTGACCAGGAGTTCCCTTAAGATACCTCAGTATCCTCATAGCAGCATTTAGATGAGATTGACAAGGAGCAGCCATAAATTGGCTCAAAGAGTGAACTGCAAATGAGATATCTGGCCTAGTAATAGTGAGATAGAGAAGCTTGCCAACCAACCTTCTGTAGAAAGTGGAATCTAGGAGAGGATCAAGATCATTAATGCTTAATCTAGATTTAGTATCCATAGGAAATGTGGTAGGTTTACAGCCTAACATACCACCCTCTTCAAGAATACCTAGGGTATATTTTCTTTGACAGATAGAGAGGCCAGTATCATTCCTTGAGACTTCTATGCCTAGGAAGTATCTGAGAGAACCAAGATCTTTTATATGAAATTGGGTGTTTAGAAATGTCTTAACTGTATTAATTAAGACTTGATCAGGACCAGCTAATATGATATCATCCACATAGACAACTAGGATTACCAATGCACCATTTTTATGAAGTGTAAAAAGAGAAGTATCTGAGACAGATGCTTGAAAACCATAAGCTATTAAGGAAGTAGAAAGCTTACAATACCACTGTCTGGAAGCCTGTTTAAGACCATAGAGTGACTTTTGTAAAAGACAAACTCTTGTATCTTTTGGAGAAGTGAATCCTGGTGGAGGTTTCATATAGACCTCCTCAAGTAGATCTCCATACAAGAAAGCATTGTTGATGTCAAGCTGAGCTAAATGCCATTGTTTAGAAGAGGCAATGGCAAGTAAGACTCTTATGGTTGTCATCTTAGCCACAGGAGAAAAGGTTGCTTCATAATCCAAGCCCTCCTTTTGATTGTATCCCTTAGCTACCAAACGTGCTTTATATCTTTCAATATCACCATTAGCTTTATATTTTATTCTGTAAACCCATTTACATCCAATTGCCTCTTTGCCAGATGGCAAAGCTTTGAGGACCCAAGTGTTGTTTGCTTCTAAAGCAGATATCTCATTAGCCATAGCTTCCACACACTTATTATCAGTAACAGCATCCTTGAAAGTAGATGGTTCAGTATTTGTTGTGACAGAGTAACAAAAACTTTTATAAGGACCAGAAAGATGGTCATAAGACAAATAGTGGCTAAGAGGATAATTCACACAATTAGCAGTGGGATCTTTCTGAGTTATTTTGGAAATTGTGGTCAATTGATAATCTTGAAAATGCCCTGGAGTTATTTTAGCCCTAGAAGATTTTCTTGGAGGTGGAGGTGGTGTTGGTGGTGAGTCTATAATTGGTGGTGGTGTAGGTTGGGAAGATGTTGAACATGTAGGAGTATCAGTGAGAGTAGGTGACTCATCAAAGAAGTTAAAAATTTCATTTGGTAACACTTGTGGAACATAGGACTTTTCTTTTAAGCCTGTCACAACTTTATAAGGAAATATTTCTTCATAAAAGCTAACATCCCTTGAAACAAATACTTGATGAGTATCTAAATCATAGAGTTTATACCCCTTTATAGAAAAAGGATACCCTATGAATACACATCTTCTAGCTCTAGCATCAAATTTGGTTCTATGCCTTTTTAAAGAACAGGCATAAGCCAAGCAACCAAATACCTTGAGGTGTGTATACAATGGTGGAACTTTATATAACATTTCATAAGGTGTTTTGAGACTTAAAACAGGTGTGGGAAGTCTGTTTATTAAGTAAGCTGCTGTAAGAACACAATCTCCCCAGAATTTTAAACTAACACCTGACTGAAATAGCAATGATCTAGCAATATTCAAGAGATGTTGGTGTTTCCTTTCAACTACACCATTTTGTTCTGCAGTTTCTACACAAGAAGTTTGATGAACTATACCTCTATTAGCATAAAAACTTGTCAACTGAAACTCCAATCCATTATCACTTCTCACAATCTTCACAGTGGAGTTAAATTGAGTATGTACCATATTATAGAAAGAGACCAGGCAGACACTAGCATCAGATTTATTTTTAAGTAAAAACACCCAAGTACATCTAGAGTAGTCATCCACAATGGTCAAGAAATATTGATAACCACCAGTTGCTGTTACACTGTAAGGTCCCCATATATCACAATGCACCAATTCAAAAGGAGTAGAAGTCTTAGAATTACTCAAATTAAAAACTTTTCTATGCTGTTTTGCTAAATGACAAGCATCACAAGGAGTAGTATCATTTACATTTATTTCATTAATACTTTGCTTCAAATACTTTGTACAAGAGATAGAGGGATGCCCTAACCTCAAATGCCAAGTATCACATGAGCTAAAAGACTTAAAAGTAGAACAACAGGTACCCAATGTTTTTACACCCTCAGTATCCTCATTCAGCAGGTAGTATAGTCCTCCTTTTTGTCTAGCTCTCCCAATCACCTTCAAATCCACTAGTTCCTGTATTAAACATTCATTTTGAAGAAATGTCAAAGAACAATTCTGTGTATGAGTCAACTTACTTGCAGAAACTAAGTTGAATCCAAAAGAAGGTACACATAGCACATTTTCTAGAACCAATCCTGTAGAGAACTGTATTGTACCAACATGTGAGACCTCAGCTATATTCCCATTTGGTAGATTCACTACTGATTCTATTTTTTTTGGTGGTGATTGATAATAAAAGAGAGAATTAACCATGTGTTCTGTTGCCCCAGTATCAATAATCCAAGGTGTTGATGAAAATTGATTAGCATCCTCATGAGTGACAGAACATGAAGTAATAATACCTGTATACACAAGATTGGAATAATTTTCACCTCCTCTTGTACTTGTACCATTCTTGTTTTCCTTCTTAAAATGATGCTGCATATAGCTGCAAATCTCTTGTAATTGATGATTTGACAATTTATTATTATTCTCCTTATCAGTCATATCTCTATTACCTGCATAACCAGATTTACCACCACTTGTATTCACATTATCAGTTGAAGTATTGCCCCATTTGTTATCAAACATATTTGGCATTTGCTGAGCAAAATTCACATTTGGTGTACCAGAATCACTCTTCCTTTTCCAGCCCAGTGGATACCCATGCAACTTATAGCATCTCTTTCGTATGACCAGTCATGTTACAATGAGAGCAGTGAAGTAGACCCTTATTATTTCTGTATTGATACCTAGAGGCACCATTATTGTTATAAGAAGCTGCAAAAGCTACATTCTCATGAGCTACAGAATTTGTTGGTTTAATATTCCTTTGCCTTTCTTCTGAACAAATCAGATTAAACACTTCATTTACTGGGGGTGCAGGTTTCATCAATAGGATTTGCTCCCTAGTACTAGCATAGGATTCATTTAGACCCATCAGAAAATGCATCTTAAAATATCTCTCTTCTCTCTTCAATATAGCATCATAGAAATCACAGCTACAACCATTTATCCCATTACAAGAACACCTAGGCATTGGATTCATCATACTCAATTCATTCCATTTAGTTCCCAACTTTGTAAAATAAGCTGTCACAGATAAAGTACCCTGAGATAATTCCTGTATCTGTTGCTGTAACTCAAAAATTCTAGGCTCATTACTTTGTGAAAACCTCCTATTTAAGGTAGTCCACATTTTCTCAGCTGTTTCTTCATATAAAATTGACTGAGAAATTTCAGCATTAACTGAATTTAACAGCCAAGACTGTACCACCAAATTACACCTAATCCAAGAGTTATGATGCTCATTTTCTTCATCTGGACATGGTATTTTACCATTTACAAACCCCAACTTGCTTTTAGCTCCTAAAGCAATCTCCATGGACCTCTTCCATGAGTGATAGTTTTGTCCAGATAACAATGGATTAACCAAGCTAGTACTACTTATCTCACTAGGATTGAGATAATATTCAGCAGGTGTCATATTAACCACATTATTTGCTCTAATTCTACCATTTCCAGCAGTAATTTCAGCATAAGAATAGTCCATTCTTAAATTCTTTAGAATATACCCAAAGTAAAACTACGAAATTTTAACAATTCTTCAATTTATCGAGACGAAGACGTATAAACCCTAATTTATACCAATTAACGATCCTCGACCCTAAATTGAAATAATTCTTCACAGTAAAGGAAAGGAGAAGTAATCTAACCACATCCGAGTGAGAAATCACAGAGAAAGCAAATACATTAGCTCTGATACCATGTAGAAAAGCTTGATCTTCATTATCAAGCAATTAAAGCAGAAATCGCCATAAACAAGAACCAGAGAGAGATATATAAAACTGTATCTATATATATTTTCTGTTATTGATATTTACATATGAAGACAGTATTTATAGGTTGTTACAAGTTTCACTACTCATTCTATTTAGTACTACAAATTAGAAAGATAACAGATAGTAATATCAGAACTTGCACTACTACATACTACATTAAGAAAAATGACAGAAAAGACTAATATCTTTATTTAAGAACTTTAATACTAAGTATCAAAGATTCGCTTGGAATCTATATGATTTCATTTGATTCGGTTCTCTTTAAAGTAGTTGAGTTTATCGTTTTCCTCCTTAACCAGGCAGTGAGAAGAACTACGCAAAATTAACATTCGAAGGGGTCGATCTAATGGGCGAGAGGCTAGCTGGAGAGGTAACTTTCTATTTTGGTACCTTTTATAGACATGAGTCCATATTATCTACTTAAATAACAGACACGGGTTTTGTTTGAAAAGCTAAATTAGAAAGAAAGCAATTTTAATTTCAAAAACTTAAATAGTGTAATTTTTTCTTGAGCAGGTTTTAGAAGTCGTAGAACGTTGGCCTGATTTGAGAAAGATATCTTTCGTGGCTCACTCATTGGGTGGACTTGTCGCAAGATATGCTATCGGGAGATTATACGATATCCCAGAAACGGAGATTCCTGTTATGACTAATGATTGTATACCTATAGAACATTTAAACGGTTCAAGAAAATCGCTTAATCAATCTCTTAAAGCTAGAGTTGCTACATTAGAACCCATGAATTTCATTACATTTGCAACTCCGCATCTCGGTTCAAGGGGTCATAGGCAGGTGAACAATCTTTCTAGCTTCATATAGTTGTGATGTTTTTCTTCTCTGGTCATATAGTTTAGGGTGAATGTTAAGAATACTCCCCATACTTTGTAGCTAATTTCCATTATGTACCCGGGACGAAGTCACAATTCGCAACACTAGTATCTCCACAATTTATTTGGTCCCTATATAGTTTGAATTGTTTCCACAGTTTGAGTGAGTTATACTAATACCCCCCACATTTTAAATAGGTTACACAAGTGTTCTAAATGTATAACACTATTGGTCCATACAGAAATTATCTGGACCAGTAGTGTTACGGTAGTTTGTATCATAATGAGTGAATGTGGGACTGGCTAGTAAAAGTGATTACAAATTGCAGTTTGAATTACTCACATGTGATTTTGAATAAATATTTTTGTCTTTTTACAGATCCCTCTGTTATGCGGTCTTCAATTTCTTGAGAAGAGAGCCTCGGAAACAGCACATATAATTGCCGGAAGGTCGGGAAAGCACCTATTTCTCAATGATAATGATGATGGAAAACCTCCTCTTCTCATCAGGATGGTTAATGATACCGATGAGCTTAAGTTTATGTTCGTATTTCGATCAATTCCTGAATAATAAAAAAATGTTATTACTATGTCGTTTTCTTTGCTAATAATGTGATGTTATACTTGTGTGTAGGTCAGCTTTACGCTCTTTCAAGCGACGGGTGGCATATTCAAACGTTAACCATGATTGTATCCTTTTCCAGTTTGATATTAACATAAGTATTTGTTTGGCTGCAATTTGGGGACTATAAATAGCAAATTGGCTAATAGTATAGTATATAAACCAGTTCTTTATTTTTCTGAGGTGATAAAAAGGTGAGACCCAGAAATGCTAAAAACAAACACAAGTTCTCGAAATTATTTATATTGAGATACCCCATCTGCGAATATATTATCCTTCACTCGTATTTAAGTTGTGGTTGGGTGGAAAACATCATCAATACGTCGGCAATGTGAACTTCCTCCGGTAGGCTTTATCTCTTGTACTAATTTTACATAGTATTAACTAAGAGAATTCATTTCTGATAAAATCTTTATATTTTTTTCTAGTCCAATCAACGTATAAAGGACAAGACGTATCCACATATTGTTCATTTTGAACACGAAACATGTATCAAAGAAGAATCATCTAAGGTTGTGAAGAAAACATATGATTTGGAATTGGAAGGTATGCAGATTTCCTTTCTTGACGATAGTATGCATGAAAATGTAAATAATTCGCATAAGTTGCTTATATAGTATGGTTCTAATGTGCAGAGGAGATGATTAAAGGCCTTACACAAGTACCTTGGGAGCGCGTTGATGTTAGCTTTCATGGGAGTAAACAACGATATATTGCCCACAACACCATTTTGGTAAGCATTATAATTCGAACATTTGTCTTGTTTTTCGTAGTTCGCCTTATTTAGTATTCTCAATTTATATGGTACAAGGTCATTGCTCAGTCTGACCTATAAGCCATAACCCATATTTTTAATTCGACACCTTCCATATTTTTAGGTTCCCGTGTAATTTGTTAAAAGCTTGTTTGGCCAATGGCTGCAGCTTGAAGTAAAAAAGTTACATCCATTCAGCTTAAATATTTCAGTTTTCTCAGGCCAAAAAGTTTTTTTTTTCCAAACAACTTTATATAGAAATAACACCTAAACTTTAAAATTAATAAGCAAACAGTCACTGATTAATATTACTATATCTTAGTTGCTACTCATGAAATTCATGCCTATCTTGTGAATGTTATATTTGCGAAATTTTATTCATCATCGTCATGCAAATGTGCAGTAGTGTAGTTTTACAGACAAACATATTGCTTATTCAGGTAAAGAGCTATCGTTTGAATTCGGATGGTGCGGATGTTGTTCGTCACATGATAGATAATTTTGTGATTTAGCCATCATTTCGTGGTGCGAAGCACCTACGGTCCACGGAGAGCTATATTTTTTCTTTCTTTTTCTTTTCTATGTAGAATATGTTCATTGTGTTGTACAAAATGTCATCTAAAGTGGTGATTATTAGATTTATTACTACATTGTTTTGGGAGTGGTACTGTTTGTATGTTGTGCTATTAATGCAGTAAATACATTCCTTGCCTTTTTTTTATTGACATGTTTAATACAAATATTGTAATTAGAGAACAAATGTTAATGTTTTTACTCGTACTCCCGGTTCCAAATTGTTGGGCTTATACGAAATTACGTGTAATTTTGACCGACAAACAACTTATATCTAATTTGTCGAGATCGAATTTTTCAAAAGTTAATCATATAATTCAAATGTTTAACAATATGAACAAAAATTGAAAATTTACATTTCAACAATTTAAAAATAAGATATTTACATGATAAAGTTGCACGTAAATACGTAGAAAATGAGATAGGGTGTGACTTAGATGGACTCTTTTGGCACGTTACTCAAAGCCGACAACCTTATCTTAATTTTTTAATCCAGGATAATGTTAAGAATTTAACCTTTTTTTTTTATAATCAATTGTTTAACGTTTCTTAATTCCTCTAAAATATATATACCCGAGGTTAATTACAGTAGTGACCTCAAGAATTAATAGAACTTTTATCTGGTCCCTGTATTTCAATTGCAGCATGAACAATTTTCAGGCCTTGAAAATATGGCAAAACTGGTCCCTCTTATAATTGGAAACCAGGGAGTATCATATAAATCAGTGTATTAAAAAGCTCGCCTCAAAACGTGCTGATGCTCGAAAAGCTCAAAATCGGAAAAATAAATTGCCAGCTTTAGCATAAAGCTCGAAAAATTCAAAAAACAGCATTTTCACGCGTCAATACTTAAAAAATACGCCTTAAAACTCAAAAAGTTTAAGCTTTATTTAAGAAAAATAATTATATTATCACAAAAATATATATAGTCTCATAAATTGGTACAAACGCAATAGCAACTTGATAGGTCATTGTTATATTAGGAATACCCATGATTAAACTGTTCTAATATTAGTTATTCAAAATGTTTTGGACCTATTATTTTCATGTACTTAATCATTATTGAACATTTATATGTATTTACGTTTTTCTAGTAAATCTAACGCTTTTGCAGTCGGAACTTACGTTTCGGTAAAACTCCCCAGAAAACGCTTTAGCGATGATTTAGCGTTTTAATACAATGATATAAATTGACGAATGCATGTTTTTCCTTAACAGCCTCAATTATGATGAAATTTTGTGTTACTATTTTTTTTCCTTTTTTCTTTACAAGATATCTAATTTCAAGTTTAGAAAACCAGTCGTGCTAAAGAGAGACCATTTCTCTTAAAAAATAATAGTAATAATTATATTCCTAGACTGATTATGTTATCTACGTTCAGGGACTAATATTGTTTTATTTCAAACAGTAAGTACCATAGTGAAATTCTGAGGACCATATTTTTGTAACTAGGATTGTATTCCTTCCGTTCCTAATTAATTGTACGTTTCCAATTTTATATCTATAAAATTAAATACAATTTTGACCGGCTTATAACATGTATCAAAATTGTCGAAATAAAAATTTTTAAAACTAAATCATATAATTTAAATTTTGAACTATGATTAACTTTTGAAAAATTTTGTTCCGACAATTTTGATACAAGTTATTGACCGGTCAAAATTACACGTAATTTTACAGTGTACAATTAATTGGGAATTAAGGGAGTATATAAGTATGTGAAATTCTTTAATTTTTGGTAAAAAAAAATAGGGATTGGCTTTGTCTGTCCTGAAAAATTTAAGGCAGTTTGCCTTATTTTTCAAGGCAGCAAAAACCTATCCAAACTTAATCATTCGGTGTTCATTTCAAAATGCACTATTATTTAGAGTGTGTCAACCAATATTATTTTTTAGTTTTAATTTTGAATTAATTTTAGTTTAGATATTTTTGGGTTCGTTAACATGTGTTAGTTTTTTAGTATTTTTTATTTTTATTTTGAATTAATTTTATGATAGATATTTTTGGGTTCATTAAGAGTATCCACAATAGTTTTGTTAACTTTTTAATGTTAAATAGTGACACATCATCATTTAAAAAGATGTTAAATGACACATATGCATCTTAAATTTAATAACCACATTAGGTTCACGTTAACAATGTTATCAATTTTTAATTAACAATTTCTCTTTTATTTTATTGGTCACTATTTTTATGTGAAGAATTTATAGGAGATAATAATATTAATTGTGGGTTGTGTTTGTCATGTCAGCAGTTACAAGCATTAAAAACATTATTAACTTTAACAACTTTTTTAACATCTATAAATATAACACATACTTTAACGCAACTAATGGAGATAAAAAAAATGTATTGTTAACTAACTATTTTAGTCAACAATAGAGATAACAACAATACTAAATAATAATTGACTAGATTCATAGCGTTAATCGTTTGATTTTGATTCAAAAACATTAAAACAAAAATTTAACATACAAAATTATAACCTTTTTGGTGCATTAAAATTTGAAGTAAGCAAATATATCCAAAAAGAATAGTGGGCTTCCTAAATTTGGATAAATGAACAGCTTGCAGATAAACTACATGGTAATCCGTGATATTTGTCAGTTGCATATTCTGTCACACATTTCAAGAAATTTAATCCAATCCTTCTTTTATTTACTATTTATTTAATACCACTGGTTTAATAAAAATAAAAACAATAACATTTAATTACTCTATGCTTAGTGACTGTTATAGTCCGTTTGACAACATATTTTTTTTAGTATATTTTTGAATTTTAGATTTTAAAATTTTGTGAGTTTTCGATGACAAGTCATATTATTCGGCTTATGAAAATCTGATTTTTAGGCTGAAAAATCTAAAAAAATCCAGATTTTTAATAAATTTAGACAAAAAAAAATGTTACCTTGTTTACCTTACGTTATGCTTATTTTGATGTGATATGAAAAAACGAAATGTATTAAATGCACGTGTTTTATTTTGTAAATCTATTATTGGTTGAGCAACATATGAGTAATTTGGATAAGAATGCACTGTTTTGAGAATTGAAACTTGATTTGAAACTGATCATGTACTAGATAAAGATAATTATCTTATCTTAGTGCAAAAACAATAGTTTTTTAATATGATTGTGAGATTTATATGTATTGGTCACTGTTTATAGTTTGATACATGACAGATTTAAGTTAAATCCCAAGATAAGTTGTAACGTCAATGTTTTAAAAACCGAAATGTTAGCTAAATCGTTTTTACAATAGATACGCCAGAAACTTTAGCGTAGACTTTCAGCGACCTAAAAAGAGAAAAAAGCGAGATTTTTAAGTTTTAAATCGAGTTTTTACTACGAATCATGCTTTTTAAAACAATGGTCACCGTTTAACAGTGTGATACATGACGAATCCAAAGTATGGGTTAATTTTTTTATTTTTTGAAATAAAAGTGTAGATTAACTATTATATAAATTTTATAATAATATTTATTTTGGCATTTATCATACTATTAACCCAAACATTTTGAGTCTGTCAAAATTTGTCACTGTTTTTTAAAATTACCCTTTATATTTTTGTATTAATTAGCATAATGTCATACTCTCATAAATAACAGAAAAAAGAAAAACCAATTTAGCACTTTTTATCTCTCTTTTACCAACTTAAAATTCTTTTTAAGTGTTCTCATCTTATTTATTTTTTATTCTCTACATATTTATATCATATACTTATTTACTACTCCTATATTTTAATCGTATTACGTATTGTATACACGATTACTTAGTAACTATATTGCAGTACTATTTTAAGGAAAATAAACAAATAAAAAAGTCATTTAACCATTTTTATTTTAAGATATGATAAAATGACATTTAAACCTTATCCATAATAAAAAAAGGATTAAGTCAAATCCGAGGTAACAGGAAGTGATATATAATGATGAATAAATAATAAATAATAAATAACCCACTCTTATTTATCAAGTGATAAAAAAAAATCATACTCAAAAGTTGAGTTTGTTATTTTCAAAAAAAAAAAAAAAGTTGAGTTTGTTTTTACTATTTATGTAAGTTTTAGTATTTATCTCTAAGACCTTTTCTTACGCTTAACTTTTTGATCTTTTCTTATCTTTTTCAATTATAGTAATGTTTTTTTATATTTATAGCACTGTTATAAAGTTAGTTTGATCCTACTTTTTTTGCCTTTTTTTTCATTATAGTGATTGGTATGTTGTTTTATGTGTTTTGTGATATGGGTTTGTTTGGTTCAGCTTGTAACTTAATTTGTTAGGATTTTTTTATTATTATAATTAATAAAATTCATTTTGTGATCACCGATGATCGAAGCGTATACTAGGGTCTCATACACTTGATTTGTTTGTTATTACGCGAAAGTTTTGATCTTTTCGGCTTTTCTTACTTTTCTCAATTATAGTATGTTTGTAATATCTGTGTATATTTATAGCACTGTTATAAAATTGGCTTGATCCTACTTTTTTGTTTGTTTTGTGACATGGGTTTGTTTGGTTCAGCTTCTAACTTAATTTGTTAGTTTTTTTCATACCTTTCTCACTTTTGTTTATGGAATTTATGCCTATGTGTGTATATTTATCGAACAGTTATAAAGTTGGCTTGATCCTACTTTTTTTCTCCATCATAGTGATTGGTATGTTAATTTATGTGTTTTTGATATGGGTTTGTCTTATGGACTTGTTTGGTTGCAGCTTAGAACTGATTTGTTAGTTATTCCGCGGAAGTTTTGATCTTTTCGGCTTTTTTTGTGTATGTAATCTATGGCTGTATATGTGTTTATTTATAGCACTCTTACTTTTCTTCTCCATCATAGTGATTGGTACGTTGCTTTATGTGTTTTGTGATATGGGTTTGTTTCATGGACTTGTTTGGTTGCAGCTTATAACTTACGTTGTTAGATATTCTGCGAAAGTTTTGATCTTTTCGGCCTTTCCTACCTTTCTCACTTTTGTATATGTAGTTTAGCCTATACATTATATTTTTAGCACTATTATACACAGTGGCGGAATTAAAACTTTTTTTTCGTAATTATGAGGGTGTTGAAATGCTAAAATTGATAAAAAAAAATTTGAATACATGCTAATCGGTAAAAGATCAGTTTTTTTCTCAATATGGGGGTTTTGGAGTTCATTTTAGCTTGTTACTAGTTTTCTCCCCTGATTATAAAGTTGGCTAGATCCTGGTTTTCCTCTATATCATAGTGATTGATATGTTGCTTTATGTTTGTCACTTTTTCTGATATGGGTTTGTTTTGTGGACTTGTTTGGTTGCAGCTTATACCTAAATTTGTTAGCTATTTCGCGAAAGTTTTGATCTTTTCGGATTTTCCTACTTTTCCCACTTTTGCATATGTAATTTATACCCATGTATGTGTATATTTATAGCACCATGTTATAAAATTTGGATTGATCATATTATTCTTCTCCATCATAGTGATTGGTATGTTGCCTTGTGTGTCTTCTGGTATGGGTTTTTTTCAATGGAATTGTTTGGCTGCATCTTTCAATCTTGTTTGTTAGTTTCTTTTATCATTGTAAGTTAGAACTTTTGGTTAGTCAGTCTTTTGGTTTTTTGCCATGAAAAAGATACTATTTTTTTTTATTCTGAATGATGGATATCTTCTTCCTTACTTTAATAATCCAGCTTATTTTCTTAAAGGTTGCAGCCAAACAAGCCGTGTAGGTATGTTTGTTATTCTTGATGATGTAGATGATCACTTTGGAAAAAAAATAAGTAATTTTGGGTACAAATGTGTATTGTATCACTCTACTGCATGTTTAACTGCAAATTTTTATTTAGTTATTTTCAGTTAGTAATCAGAGTCATATTCTCTCTCACATGTATGATGTATCAAATATGTATGCATATATAATTTCTACTAAATTCCTAAAAGTTAATTGCCTTTTATAGGACTTGTTCTACATTTCTGGTTAATGTTCACCTGATGATCAATCTGGAGTTTTTTTTTAATCTCTGAATAAGATCTGTCTTGAACCAGCAGTTATTGTTTGTATTAAATGGACGTGTGTTTGTGCTTTAAACTACAGGCTTAGTTATTTATTTTGAACGTTAAAATTGTGTTTGTTGCTTGAGGTGATCAATCATCTACTTATTCATATCTGTTTCAATGCAGACTTTTTTCTTGTGGATTAAGACGTAAAAATGAAGGCTGTGAAGTTTTGGTTGTTCAGTTTATCTCTACTTGTGGTCTCTCTAGCAGTGGTAAAGCAACTCGTTTTTTCTGTATTATTTCGTATGTTATAATGAATCTTTTTTTTTTTGCAAAAATAGAGCATATTCAGAAAAAATGTTGTTGCAAATCATATTAAGCTAAATGCGCTCTTTTACATCACAAATAGATTGCTGGGAGTTCACAGACTTGTCCTGCTGATAGTGGTAGCAAATGTGGCGGTTATACAGGGGAATTCTTCCCAGAAATCCCTAAAATTAAGTACGAGGCAAGTGTATAAATCCCAATAAATTTGCTAAAAATTACAATTTATTGTTAAGTTAGAAATGTTCGTAGTTATTGAAGTGGATATATTTTGTGGTTTGTTTAGGGTCCCTCGACTAAGAACCATCTGGCATACAAGTGGTATAATGCAAATGAAGAGATCCTTGGAAAGAAGATGAAGGTATGACCAGTTCTATTTTCTCTTCAAAAAATAAATAAATTTATCTTAGGGAAATTTCCTTTAAGTGAGATATTTTCAACTTTATTCCCATGACCTGCTAGACGGAACTTCTTGTTCTCATGTGATGGTGATACAACTACTTATTTATTCATATGCCATCACTTTATTGAAGTTTATATCCACCAAAATTGAAAAATGAAACAATATGCTAATTAAAAGTCAGCTTATCATCTGAGTGTATACCCACCAAAAGTGAAGTTACATTATTAAGTAGCATGACACCCAAAAATTAGTTCATTGTAGTGTATCTGGCTATTCCCATCAAAAGTACCTCTAGCTGGAAAATAGTTTTCCTTGTAACTAATTGGGAAATTGATTGTTTTGGTAATTTTCTATTGTATACGTAGATTCTACGTAAGCACGTTTTTGATAGATACATGTTTATTGCAGGACTGGCTGAGATTTAGTGTTGCTTTTTGGCATACATTCCGTGGGACAGGTGGGGACCCTTTTGGTTCGGCAACAAAGATGTGGCCTTGGGAAGATGGTACTAATTCTATTGAAATGGCAAAAACGAGAAGTAAGACCATCAATAATTGCAACTTTCTCTTGAAATTGATACTTTAAATTAGTCTGGAGTTAAATAATTCTTTCTTTTTATTATTATTATCCAGTGAAGGTAAATTTTGAGTTTATCGACAAGCTTGGAGTAGAATACTGGTGCTTCCATGATAGAGATATAGCTCCTGATGGTGCCACACTCAAAGTAAGAATATATTTATTTCAGTTTTTCTTTATATCGTGTTCATTATTTGTGTTCAGGAATTTTCAGTGAACAGAAACCTTTTGCAACTCTATCAATGAATTACAGATTAATTTGTAAATTGTGCTTATATCGAGTTAACTTGATTGTCAATGTTGAAATTTATCAGGAAAGCAATGCAAATTTGGACGAAGTTGTTGCCCTTGCCAAAAAGCTTCAGGTAATTTTGATCACTAAAATTAGTAAATATATAACTTTCACCGTATGTAGAACTGTAGGAGCATTATTTTGGTGTGGTTTATGCAAAGTACTAATTTACAATTGGTTTTCGAAAATAAGTTTTATAACTTTTCCCAACAAACTTTAATGGCATGTTATCAAGAATGAAATTTATTATTTTTCCCATATTTGCCCTTTGTTCCATGTTATGAACAGTCTCTTTGTCATACAGGGATCAAAAATTCGGCCTCTATGGGCTACAGCTCAGTTGTTTGTTCATCCTCGCTATATGCACGGTGGTGCCACTAGGTATGAGTTTTAAGTATAAGTCATTTAATTGAATCATTTCTTAATTAAATACTGAAGGAAAGATGCTTTTTTACAGTTCTGAACTAAGTGTATACGCATACGCTGCAGCTCAAGTCAAAAAAGCTATGGAGGTTAGTGAATACATTCGTTTACAAAATGTTGTGGACTTTCGTTGCATTAAAAAGATTAAGGCAATCTTATTAATCAAAACGTTTGAAGTATAAGTCATGATTTTTCTTATAAGCTCACTTAAACATAACTTTTGGAAGGTTCGGTTAGATTGAGCAAGACTTTTGCCCAGGAAATGTAAATACAACCTATATATTATTTTCTGAAAAAGCGTAATATTAACTATCATTTATTACAGGTTACACATTATCTTGGAGGTGAAAATTATGTCTTTTGGGGAGGTCGAGAGGGTTATCAGTCTCTCCTCAACACCGATATGGGCAGAGAGCTTGATCATATGGTAGGTCTATTTAGTATATGGTATATTTTAATCCCCAAAAATTGCTTGTGTTGCAAGAAGCTACTACCTTCAGAAAATCATCAATATTGGCATGTTTGACATCTATGAAACAATTCTTTTTTATCTTGGTCTCTTTATACAGGCAAGGTTTATGCAAGCTGCTGTGGCTTATAAAAAGAAAATCGGATTCAATGGTATGTATACGATTATAACAATTATGTATAGTTAAATAATATACCGAGTTTGTAGTTTTATGCGGAATCTGTTGTAATTCATTATACTTTAGTCCATTTCTCACCATCCTCTCTCTTGTCTCTCTCTCTATTAATCACTGTCTTTCTTTTCTTCAGGGACTCTTCTCATTGAGCCGAAACCACAAGAACCAACCAAACATCAATATGATTGGGATGCGGCAACAACTGCCAATTTCTTGCGGAAATATGGCCTTAAAGGTAAGGTTTACCATCTGGTGTTGAGATGTATCTTATATTTTTCACCTTTGGTTTTAGTTAGCTAGGCTTTGCTGTCAGTCTCTATTAAAACGTGTTCTTGTAAAGCGTTCTACTGAAGCACCCTCCAGCTTTTAATTGTGAACAGATGCCAAATCTCTTTTCCTCTCTTTTGAATTACTGACCTCATTAACCTGTCATAGTTAAGCTGCTTCATGTAAACTTGACCATCTCATAGATCATTAAATCTTAAGATTACTTGTTTGTCTCTGTGTTTTCAGATGAATTCAAACTCAACATTGAGTGCAATCATGCCACCTTATCCGGTCACAGGTTCGTTATTTAGTACATACATGGCTTGTATGGTTGCGATTTTAAGTAACAAGTTTCTTTAAAACTTCTAGTTTTGTTAGACCAAAACCAAACAATCTCATTTCTTAAGCTGGACAACTTACCATATATAGCCTTCATGGAAAATGCAATGAAATATGCGCTTAAAAAGCTCCAATCAATCAAACCCACAATCTCACCTTTTTCCTACATTGTTTGTTGTACAAATCTCGCTGGATAGTCGGTGTTTGACTTTTGTCCACTCTACACGACCAACAAAATTGTTAATTTAATACTTGCAGCTGTCACCATGAGCTTGAAACGGCAAGAATTGATGGTCTGCTGGGAAACATTGATGCTAATACTGGGGATCCCCAGATTGGTATGCCTAACAAGCATCTTATACTTGTTAATATAAGTATTTTTTTTTCCAATTACTATTACGAGGGTGAATTGTGTTACAAATATTTTTTTGTTAATGATATAGGATGGGACACAGACCAGTTCTTGACAGACATCTCCGAAGCAACCATGATTATGCTCAGCGTCGTGAGAAATGTATGTCTTTGTCGTGTTGTGTAAAAAGATTTAAAATTTAATTTGTATTTGGACAGTCTAAGATAATCTATACTTTACTTTTATCGTCTTAAACAGGGCGGTATAGCACCAGGGGGATTCAACTTTGATGCCAAATTGTAAGTAGATTTAACTTTCTGTTTATTAGTAGGATGATAGAGAGAATTTTAAATTAAGCTGTATCTCATTCCCTTTGATTTTTCAAATTTCTAATGTTAGCATCAAGTCCTCAGCTTCCTATTTAATCGCAACCAACTCTGTTGCTAATTTCCCCAGACATGGTTAGTTGAGTGCATCAGAAATTTTTTTTTAAAGAAAGGGATTTGGTAACTACAGTTAAACCAAGAAACTTTAAATAGGATTCAGTCTATAATTTGGAATTTTCTATCCAAATCGATTTATATTTTCATAGTTATTCCCCAATTATAAAGCATGTGCATGTATGGGAGCAAAAGAGTTGCAGCTAATTTTAAAGTTTTGGTTCACTTTTAGCTCTACTTCGTAACTCGTATTTCTTGTTTACAAATGCTTTAATGTATATTTGTATTTCAACTTTGTTTAGGCGAAGGGAAAGTACAGATGTTGAGGATTTGTTCATAGCTCATATCAGTGGGATGGATACCATGGCTCGTGGACTTCGTAATGTTGCGAAACTCATTGAGGTGACTTTTTCTCGTTGTCCTCCCCTATTTTTTAGTATATAAATGTATATACCCAATCACTTGACCCTATCTAACGATTTGATTTGTTATGACGGGTTAAATGATTAAGTGTTTAATTGTTGTGTACATTAGGATGGTTCTTTGGCTGAACTTGTTCGTAAACGCTATCAAAGTTTCGATACTGAACTTGGTGCCCAGATCGAGGTAATTTCTATCACATTTAATTTCCTTGACATTATTATTTTCTTACATTTGCCTGTTTTTTAGAATTCTAATTTCATGATCAAAATCATTTGTGTATAGGCTGGCAAAGCAGATTTTGAAACACTTGAAAAGAAAGCAATGGAATGGGCAGAACCTAAAGTTCCTTCTGCTAAGCAGGTAATGTATCAAATTAACGGTTCTTTTTATGTCATATGTTGATATCAGGCATTTTTTTACTACATTTTGCAATCTTAGCTTAAAGTAGTATTAAACTGTTCACCACTATGCCAATTTTCCATCTGCTAATTACATAAAAATAGAACCATTTTTCCCCTTGTTTCACCAAGTTTTCTGTATAATGGCATCATGACTTTTATGAAGTGTTTGTACAATTTATTTATGTATAGACTAATATCATATTTCTACTTTTCTTCTAACAATCCGCCATAAATGTTGCAGGAATTGGCGGAGATGATATTCCAGTCGGCTTTATAAGTCACCGATGTCTGCCTCTCTTGCTAACGACCGTTAGTTTTATCTTTTCCTTGTTAGCTTGCTCAGAAATAAACAATAGACGGAGCTTCTTTTTAATCAATAAATAGGATGAAGCTCAAAAATCGGGTTTTAGAGTTGGTTTTCCAGGTCTGATATTGTAACTGTGATACTCCGTAATTTGTATTAGCAAGAGTTTTATAAGATCTTTACTCCTTCCCTATGAGTTATAAAGTAGTTCGACTATTTGATGTTTAAATTATGGCTTCTCAGGCTACAGCTTTTGCTCACCTATTGTCAGACTTGGAAAAACAATCGTTTCGTTAGATACTTTGACCCTAACATTATAATCTGTATATTTGGCGTCTAATTTTTAATAGCTTACAAAAACCTAGTGGTAAGTTGCCGAGGCCCGAGGGTACTAGAAACGACTTGTATACGATAAGCAATAAAACGTAAAGATAGGATTCTCGTGTAGGTGTAACCATATTCTTGACCGATGTAGATCAATTATATTATAAGAAATCGTTATAACTCTCGACTGAAATACAGATTTGATAAATAAAATCACGAAGCCCGACAACGGTAACATGGGAAATATGCAAAGAAAAACTTAACTTTTCAAGCTTACATTTTCCACCCCTTAAAAAGTAAAAGAACCCTTATAGGTAATTAAGGGATTGGTTTTGCTGTCGTGAAAAATTGAAGATATGCTGTCTTGATTTTTCAAGGCAGCAAGAATCAATCTCTTTTGGATTCATTTAGTATATTTTTCAGTTCATTAATAGATGTTAGTTTTTTAGTATGTGACACATCCAAAATAATAGTATACTAGATTCACGATAGTGTTAATCGTTCGGTGCTCATTTCAAAATATATTATTATTTAGGGTGTGTCAACCAATAGTATTTTTTAGTTTTAATTTTAAATTAATTTTAGGGTAGATATTTTTTGGTTCATTGACATGTGTTAGGTTTTTAGTATTTTTTTAGTTTTAGTTTTGAATTAATTTTAGGATAAATATTTTTGGGTTCATTAATATGTGTTAGATTTTTAGTATGTGACACACCCTAAATAATAATTGATTACATTCACGGTAGTGTTAATCGTTCGATATTCATTCCAAAACATTAACACAAAAATGTAACATACAAAATTACACATTTTTGTTGCTGCCCGTAATTAAGAGCATTCACATCTAACTTTTTAAAATCAAACATTTTTTAAATTTGAAGAGTTTACTCGTAAAAAACCATTCACATCAAACTCAAATGAAACTCTCTATTTTAGAAGAGTATCCTTATCACTCATTATAAATGGAGAGTATGGTTCTCTTCTTCAACCTACAAATATAATATTATTTTGGGTCCCATTTTCATCGATGTATTCTTTAAACACAAAAAATAAATTAAATATTAAAAGATAATACAAAAAGTAATAAAATATTAATAGAGAGAATGATTTGAAGAGATTGGAAAAGCAAGTAAAATTTAAGTGACTCTTTAAACATAAAAAACTATGCTTTTGACTTCTTATTTGATAATAATTTTGAATAAGTTGATGTGAATGCTTTAAGTAAGAAAGTCGGTCTATACAAATACTTTTAGTTTGAACGATATGCAAAAATTATGCATGATGCGTTAGCCACTCTGGTCAACTTACGAGGCGGTTCATACACTTCTTGACTGAGAATGTGTTTCTGAAAATCGGAATCACGAAGTTGTGAACTTGCATGTGATCGTTAGATGATGTTAAAATTAGATATTTCTTGATTGGATAGACTGGAAAATTAAGAGGACATAATCAATGTTATTAAGTAAAAGACAATATATGCTCTTAATTAATTTGTTATGAGATGGTTACTTTTAACTTAAAACTTTTTTTTTTATTTAGTAATCAACTAACAAAGTCTCGGACGACTTTGAAGTAGAGAAGTTCCGAGTTCAATGATAGGAAAACTATTTCATACGGCATTTGCAGATCTCTAATTCCAGATGTTTGTTATTCCCTTATTATGACACTCGAAAACGAAGTCAGTGCAGTGTAATTAATTTTACAACTAATAACTTTTTGTTTGAACGTAATCAAATTTGTAGTCGACTAGTCGTCTATCGAACCTTATGTAAGAGTATTTAAACGGCAGGAGTGGGCCTGACCCAAGTGGAGTAAGGCTTGAGCCTCGGACAAATAATACGGTATCACGTCAGCTCTTTTAAAAATATAGTTTGTAATTGTATATGAAATATTAAATAAATATACATTTACATTGTACTACATTAGTCTAGGTGTAGTTAATATTTCAACTTGTTGGTCATGAATTCAATATACTTTAACTACAATCTTATTTTATTTTTATTTTCGTTTGTATTTTTTGGGCTACCAAACATGTTTGAGCCTCACACATGTATATATTTGTCGGGCCGGCCCTCGACCTTACTCACTACAGTATATTCATTCTTTTTTTTTTTTGCATTTTCAATTCTTCATACAGAGCATGTAGCATGATTAGAAAGTATACCTGGGCAAAAAACTGAAAAAACCGAACCGAACCGATAACCGAATAAAAAAAAAACCGAAAAAGATTGAAACCGAAAAACAAAAAAAAATTCGGGTCGGTTTCGGTTTTCAGTAAAACCGAACCGAAAAAAACCGAAAAATAAAAAATAAAACCGAAAAATCACCGAAAAAAACCGAAACTGGACCGAAAAAACCGGTCCGGTTCGGTTCAAAAAATAAAAAAACCGAAACCGAAAAAAATCGAACCAAAAAATATGCTCTGTTTCGGTTTCGATTTTGCCAAAAATCAAACTGGATCGAACCGAACCGAACTCAGCCCTATTAGAAAGTACATGACTATTTTTGTTTTCTTTGAAGAAAGATCTCTATAGGTGTGCCTAGTAATTATTTGAAAACCCATGTATTTGAAGAAAGGAAATTAAAACTATTTCATATAACACTTGCAAATATGTAATTCCAAATGTTTGTTATTCCCTTTTTATTTATGGTTCAATTTAATTAGTTGAAAACCCATGTTGTTGTTGGTTTTGGTACTATTTCGAATACGATAAAGAAAAGGACAATAATATAAAAGACAGGAACGCAATGGAAATAACACTTTATTTCTCACAATTGGAATATGAATTACAATTCCTGACTCGTACAGAATTAAATTAAACTGCTGGACTGGTTTCAACAAATAAAAACTGCCGGACTGTTTTGTAAATAAAACAAACTGCCGGACTGTTTTAACAAGAAAAAGAAACTGCCGGACTGTTTTAAACAAACTGCCGGACTGTTTTAACAAATAAAAAACTGCCGGACTGGTTTTAAACAAACTGCCGGACTGGTTTTAACAAATAAAAACTGCCGGACTGGTTTTGTAAATAAAACAAACTGGACTGGTTTTAACGAATAAAAAACTGCCCGGACTGTTATTAAATAAACTGCCCGGACTGTTATGTAAATACTGGAAATTAAATTACAGGAAAGTAAATTACAGAATAGGAAAGACTGAAATGTAAATTACAGAAACTAAAGGTACTGGAAAGTAAATACAAAAAAGGAAACAGTACTGAAATTAAATGGACAGAATAATAAAGGACTGAAAAGTAAATAACAGAAATTAAAAGAAGAGGCAACTGCTGAGCAGTTTCCCTTAAACAATATTTCCCGAACCACCTTTAAAGGTTTCTGGTTTCGGGACTTTGTTCCCAAGGTACAACTTCTATCTCAGAGTGGCTCGTATGGAAACCGGCACCGAACCACAGGTCGAGCTGTTGGTGGTGCGGTTCTCTCTCACTAAGTGTATGCTTATGCTGTGAGTTGTGTGTATGAAGGTGTACTGAAATGAGAGGGGGATGGCTGCCTTTTATAGGCTCTACTGAAACCGCAACCATAAATGTTGGTCTTTAATTCTGGGAGTTACACCCCCAGAATCCGCTCAATCAATTCTGAAACCGCAGCATTTACTCTCATTCATTGCTGACGTTTCTCTTGCTGGAAACTCTAGGGACTCCTTTTGTATTTTATACAAAACTCCCTATTCGGGTTTGGACCCAAGACCCAAGACCCAAGACCCAAGACCCGAGACATTCCCCAAATCCCAAATCCCAAATCCCAAATCCCAAATCCCAAATCCCAAATCCCAAGCCCAAGCCCAAGCCCAAGCCCAAGCCCAAGCCCAAGCCCAAGCCCACGCCCACGCCCACGCCCACGCCCACGCCCGTGCCCGTGCCCGTGCCCGAGCCCGAGACCCGAGACCCGAGACACGAGACACGAGCGAGCGCGCGTGTGTGGTACACACTAATACTCTTAGGTGTATGTGGACATGTTAGTTTAATAACTACATGGGTTGGTATGGTATATATATTGTAAGATTAACTCTTAATCTTCCAATATGGGATTATACTAAATGGTTTTTCTCATTAACCATTTCGTTTTTCCAGATTTGAGCTTCCGAGGTACCAACTTTGAAGCCACTTTGTATTCACACCCATTCTCCGAATAGGTCATGTGATATACCGTTACGAAGCTCGTCACACGGGCTACTCAACCACGTTGATTACGGTATAAACAACTCAGCGCTGTTACACGAAATAATGACTCGAAGTTGGTCCAGTGACCATTCGGAAACACCCATGTTTTCACATGTTTTTCCAACAATCCCCCACATGAATGCAATTGGCTGAAAATAAAATGCTCCTAAATGCATACGAGAGAAAACCGCAAGAGTTCACTGCATAAGGACAGGTAGCGCGCGCCTTGAACCTGCCGTAGTGACGTAAAATCTGATATGCTACTATTGGGTAGCCTTTAAGCCTTGAACCCTTTAGCGTTTGTGCATACCAGGGTAATGCGCACACAGTGTCCCCTCTACACCACTTACTAAGCCCTTTGGTTGTTGTCCATATTTGGCCGTGGACTGCCTTGGCAAAGTTCAACCGAGTGCTCTAGTGATTTAGCCCATGGCTCATCACATAGTATCGGCCATACACACTCGTCATAGGTGATTTCAAGTCAAGGGTGTCCTGACTCACCCCTCTCGATCTTCGAGATACTTGTTTTCATTAAGAGCCTCATGCTCACCCTTAAGATGGTCTAGGTCTATCACTCTTTCATCCTAGAAATGGGCTGGGAACTTAAGTTCCCGAGTGCTTTGTTCGGTCACCCCCACAGTTCGGTTTTCCCGTTGAACCCGACGCTGGAGAATCCAGTTCGGGTTGGGTTGCCTCTGAGGAGGTTTCCAGTTTAATGGGCTTCAACCCCATTCCCCTCGATGAAACTTCAACTCCTACCTGAGTCAAGCCTTTTGTAAATGGATCCGCTATATTGTCTTTAGATCTCACAAAATCTAAGGACACCACACCGTTAGCTAACAATTCTCTTACGGATTTATGTCTCCGACGAATATGTCGGGACTTTCCATTATACATATGATCCTGCGCCCGTCCAATAGCCGACTGACTATCGCAGTGCATGCTTATTGCTGGGACAGGTTTCGGCCACATTGGAATTCCTTCCAGAAAGCTTCTCAGCCAATCAGCCTCTTCTGTTGCTAGATCCAACGCTATGAACTCAGATTCCATAGTTGATCTAGCTATGCACGTCTGCTTGGATGATCTCCATGAGACAGCTGCTCCTCCCATCACGAACACATATCCGCTAGTGGATCGTGTACTGTTGGAATCCGAGATCCAGTTTGCATCAGAATACCCTTCCAGTACAGCTGGATATCTGGTATAATGCAACCCTCGGTCTGCTGTGTATCTCATGTATCTGAGAAGTCTCATGATGGCCTTCCAGTGTTCCTCATTGAGATTACTGGTGTACCTACTCAGTCTACTCACTGAGTTGGCTATGTCTGGTCTAGTACAGTTCATGACGTACATCAGACTGCCTATTATTCGAGAATATTCCAATTGTCTCACACTCTCCCCAAAGTTCTTTTTCAGGGTGGTTGAGATCTCTATCGGAGTTCTGGATGTAGCTCTACTATCTTTATCAAATTTGTCAAGCATCTGTCTGACATAGTGAGTTTGAGATAGCGCATATCCGTCTGATGTCTTGGTAATTTTCATACCAAGTATAACATCAGCGACACCCAAGTCTTTCATCTCGAATTTTTGTGACAACATTTTCTTAGTGGAGTTGATGTTATCAATACTCCCTATTATAATCATGTCATCTACGTAGAGGCAGACTACCACGTAGTCCTTTTCATTTCCTTTTACGTAGACGCATTTGTCACATTCGTTTATCCGAAAACCGTTTGATAGCATCACTCTATCAAATTTTTCGTGCCATTGTTTAGGTGCTTGTTTAAGTCCATACAAGGACTTCACAAGTTTACACACCTTGTGAGCTTTACCTGGAACCACAAACCCTTCCGGTTGTTCCATGTAAATTTCCTCTTCCAACTCACCATTCAAGAACGCCGTTTTAACATCCATTTGATGTATTTCCAGATCGAACAGTGCTGCGAGAGCAATGACTATCCGGATTGACGTCTTCCTGGAGACAGGAGCATAGGTGTCGAAATAGTCGACACCTTCGGTTTGTCTAAAACCTTTCACTACAAGCCTAGCCTTGTATTTCTCGATTGTTCCATCGAGCTTTCTCTTCCTCTTGAAGATCCACTTGTGTCCTAGTGGCTTACACCCGGGTGGTAGATCCACTAGTTCCCAAGTGTGATTTTGTAATATCGATTCAACCTCATTGTTGATCGCTTCCTCCCAATATTGGGCTTCCGGGGATGACATTGCTTGTTTGAATGTCGCCGGTTCGCCTTCTATCATGAAGGTTACAAAATCTGGACCGAAAGTCGTTTCCTTTCTAGCCCTTTTACTACGTCGAGGCTCTTCTTCTTCTTCCTCCAACGGTTCACTTGCCCCCACATTTTCCTCACTGTTTGACTCCTCAGTCTCTACAGTTACGGAAGACTTGCGGGGAAAGATCTCCTCGAAGAAAGAAGCTTCTCGAGCTTCGATGATAGTATCTGCATGCACATCGGGATTATCCGACTTGTGCACGAGAAAACGATAAGCACTACTGTTTTGTGCATATCCTATGAACACACAGTCTACCGTCTTTGGCCCTATTCTCGTTCTTTTAGGAAGCGAGACAAGGACCTTCGCGAGACAACCCCAAACCCTTAAGAATTTATAGCTCGGCCTATGGCCTTTCCATAGTTCATAAGGTGGTTTATCACGTTTCTTATGTGGTAGCTTGTTCAATACATAGTTGGCGGAAAGCAGCGCTTCCCCCCACATGTTCTGGGGTAACCCAGAACTTATTAACATAGCATTCATCATTTCCTTGAGCGTCCTATTCTTACGCTCGGCAACCCCATTCTGCTCCGGAGAGTATGGGGCTGTCGTTTGATGTATAATGCCATTTTCTG
Organism: Primula veris; assembly: GCA_963682055.1. Taxonomy (NCBI): domain Eukaryota; kingdom Viridiplantae; phylum Streptophyta; class Magnoliopsida; order Ericales; family Primulaceae; genus Primula; species Primula veris. The sequence continues at coordinate 32,570,273 of OY821750.1, read as the reverse complement.
CGCATATCTGCGCAAACGGTGCTTCGTATTCACCGCCTCTATCACTCCTCAATATTTTAATCTTTTTATTGAGTTGATTCTCTACTTCGGTCTTATAAAGAGCGAATTTCTCTACCGCTTCGTCTTTACTTCTCATTAAGTAGACATAGCAGTATCTAGTACAATCATCTATAAACGTGATGAAATACTTTTTCCCTCCTCGCGTTTGTATAAACTTTAAGTCGCATACATCCGTGTGTATTAGACCGAGAGGTTCAGTACTTCGTTCAATATGTTGATACGAAGACTTGGTTAATTTTGCTTCAACACAAACCTCACATTTATGTTGTTTATCAAATACAAAATTAGGTAGTAGATTCAGTGATATTAATTTCTTCATAGAATTAGCATTCACATGACCTAATCTACCATGCCATAAATTAAATGAATCGCAAGAATAAGCAAACGAAGTTTTATTGGCCACTTGGGCAACATTCACGATTACATTATTCTTGGTACTGGCCTCAGCCTTAGTACCCTCAATAGCTAACTCGGCTTTAGGAGCCGGAGTACCAACATTTAATTTAAACATGCCGTTGGTCATATAGCCACGGCCTACATACATTCCGTTTAAAGTGATTACAATTTTTGCAGATTCAAATACAAGTTTAAATCCTTTGTTCACCATCACGGACCCGGAAACCAGATTCTTGCGAATTTCTGGCACATGGAGCACGCCATTCAGTGTGAGCTCCTTTCCCGATGTCATCTTCAGCAGCACGGTTCCTTTTCCTTCCACCCTGGAAGTTGCCGAGTTCCCCATGAAGCAGCTCTCATTGTCCACGGCCGTATAGGTCTTGAACATCCATTTGCTGGCACAGATGTGACTAGTGGCGCCTGTGTCCAGCCACCATTCCTTTGGGTTGCTCCCCACCAGGTTCACTTCCGAGACCACAGCACTCAGGTGCATATAGTCCTGTCCAGCATCATCTCCTCCCTCAGCCACATTAGCTTGAGCAGGTGCCCTCTTCCTCCCTTTCCCTTGGAACTTCCTCTTTGGGGGGGGTTTGGGCTTGTCGGTGCGCATCTTACAATCCGCGGCACGATGGCCCGGTTTGTTGCACACAAAGCAGTCTCCCATGAATTTCTTCTTGAGAGAGGCACCGACTCCGCTGTCAAAGCGTTTCCGCTTAGACACAGCGTCCTCAACCACATGGGCCTTGGCAACCGCGTTGCCTGCTCCGCCACCGCCTTTCCTTCCGGATCGGCGGTTGCTTTGCTCAACATTGAGCCTCTCAATGAGTCCCTCCAAGGTCATAGCCTTTCGCTTGTGTTTCAGGTAGTTTTGAAACTCTTTCCAAGAAGGTGGCAGTTTCTCAATCATTAATGCCACTTGGAAAGGTTCGTTGATAACTAGCCCTTCAACCTCAAGCCTATGGTATATGAGTTGGAGTTCCTCAACCTGCTCGATAACACTCTTCCCATCAGTCATCATGTACTCGTGAAAGTCCGTGACGACAAATTTCTTTGCGCCAGCGTTATTCACTTTGTACTTTCGTTCGAGAGACTCCCAAAGCTCCTTTGCAGAAGCCTTGGGCTCGAATACACTGAAGAGAGTGTCATCCAGAGCACACAGGATGTAGTTCCGGCATAGGTAGTCGCCGTGTTTCCACGCTTCCACCGCCGAAACCGTCTGCACGTCCTCATCGTCCTCGCTTAGGACGGGTGCAGACTCCTTAAGAAACCGGGTCAGATTAAGGGCAGTTAAATAAAACAGCATCTTTTGCTGCCAACGTTTGAAGTTGTTGCCCCTAAATTTTTCCGGTCTCTCCAGTTGAGAGGTTGGCAACATTGGCATCGCCGGTGTTGCCGGAGCCTTGCCCTTTGCCCTGGCTGCAGCCACAAGCGCTGCCTTGGCCGCAGCCTTAGCAGCAGCCTGTGCTGCGGCCGCAGCCGCAGCCATAGCATCAGCCTCTGCCGCAGCAGCGTCGGCCGCAGCCTTTGCCGCAGCAGCTTCGGCCTCAGCCTGAGCCTGAGCCCCCCCACTCGCAGCGCTCGCATTGTTATGGCTACTGCCAATCACAAGTGCGCCCTGCACGTTTTCCGAAGAAACGGTGGGTATTTGATCCTCATTAGTCATCTGAAATGACAATATAAAACCGTTTAGTTTCTCGCAAGAAACCTAAATTCTTTATCGCAAATACTAATTATAACTTAATTAGATTGCTTAAAAGAATAAAAACCAATGAAAGAGATTCTAGCGTGAAAATCAAATCACTTTTGATTTCACTAAGAATTCTTTATAGTATTCTAGAATAAAAGAGATTAAAACCCAATTCGGATTTATTCTATGTGCAAATTTCAATTTCTAGAAAACTAGCAATGATTTTGCGAGAATAAAAACCGAGACGTCAACAACAATAAAATAAAAAAGAAAAGTCCTTTCTTATTTCGAAAATAGAAAAACCAAAAAATAATATTGTTTAAGATTGTTGGTTTTGGTACTATTTCGAATACGATAAAGAAAAGGACAATAATATAAAAGACAGGAACGCAATGGAAATAACACTTTATTTCTCACAATTGGAATATGAATTACAATTCCTGACTCGTACAGAATTAAATTAAACTGCTGGACTGGTTTCAACAAATAAAAACTGCCGGACTGTTTTGTAAATAAAACAAACTGCCGGACTGTTTTAACAAGAAAAAGAAACTGCCGGACTGTTTTAAACAAACTGCCGGACTGTTTTAACAAATAAAAAACTGCCGGACTGGTTTTAAACAAACTGCCGGACTGGTTTTAACAAATAAAAACTGCCGGACTGGTTTTGTAAATAAAACAAACTGGACTGGTTTTAACGAATAAAAAACTGCCCGGACTGTTATTAAATAAACTGCCCGGACTGTTATGTAAATACTGGAAATTAAATTACAGGAAAGTAAATTACAGAATAGGAAAGACTGAAATGTAAATTACAGAAACTAAAGGTACTGGAAAGTAAATACAAAAAAGGAAACAGTACTGAAATTAAATGGACAGAATAATAAAGGACTGAAAAGTAAATAACAGAAATTAAAAGAAGAGGCAACTGCTGAGCAGTTTCCCTTAAACAATATTTCCCGAACCACCTTTAAAGGTTTCTGGTTTCGGGACTTTGTTCCCAAGGTACAACTTCTATCTCAGAGTGGCTCGTATGGAAACCGGCACCGAACCACAGGTCGAGCTGTTGGTGGTGCGGTTCTCTCTCACTAAGTGTATGCTTATGCTGTGAGTTGTGTGTATGAAGGTGTACTGAAATGAGAGGGGGATGGCTGCCTTTTATAGGCTCTACTGAAACCGCAACCATAAATGTTGGTCTTTAATTCTGGGAGTTACACCCCCAGAATCCGCTCAATCAATTCTGAAACCGCAGCATTTACTCTCATTCATTGCTGACGTTTCTCTTGCTGGAAACTCTAGGGACTCCTTTTGTATTTTATACAAAACTCCCTATTCGGGTTTGGACCCAAGACCCAAGACCCAAGACCCGAGACATTCCCCAAATCCCAAATCCCAAGCCCAAGCCCAAGCCCAAGCCCAAGCCCAAGCCCAAGCCCACGCCCACGCCCACGCCCACGCCCACGCCCACGCCCGTGCCCGTGCCCGTGCCCGAGCCCGAGACCCGAGACCCGAGACACGAGACACGAGACACGAGCGAGCGCGCGTGTGTGGTACACACTAATACTCTTAGGTGTATGTGGACATGTTAGTTTAATAACTACATGGGTTGGTATGGTATATATATTGTAAGATTAACTCTTAATCTTCCAATATGGGATTATACTAAATGGTTTTTCTCATTAACCATTTCGTTTTTCCAGATTTGAGCTTCCGAGGTACCAACTTTGAAGCCACTTTGTATTCACACCCATTCTCCGAATAGGTCATGTGATATACCGTTACGAAGCTCGTCACACGGGCTACTCAACCACGTTGATTACGGTATAAACAACTCAGCGCTGTTACACGAAATAATGACTCGAAGTTGGTCCAGTGACCATTCGGAAACACCCATGTTTTCACATGTTTTTCCAACAGTTGTATCTCAGATAAAGATCTTATTTGTCGGATTGACATTATTTTGCAATGGGACAACACTAAATAAATAAATATATCTAATGTATCCTCGTTGATTCTCCTGTTTATTCTTGCCTAAATTATTTTCCTTAGTTTTATCCATTTACAATTATGAGGTTATATAAGCGGGTGTTTGTTTGAGGTTGTATTTGAGTGAGATTAGGCTGGATGAGATTAGAAATACTGTCGGACGGTACTATTAGTAACATGAGATTCGAAATGATGAGAAATTGAGATATTTGGAGTAATATGGGGTGTGATATTGGAAAACGGATGTATTTGGATTAAAGTGGGGTGTGTTATATACATATATTAAAATCATATATATATATATATATATATATGCATTTTGCAAGTTTAATTATTATAGATATAAATGTAAATTTGTAAAATAGGAACCCTAATAAAAAGAAAAAAAAAACACTAAATTGATATTTCATGTATGTATTATTCCCTTTTTTGTTTCCTTTTCCTTTTGTGCGAGCACGTGTTTAGCTTCAGTCTCAACAGAATTTCACATTCATTTCTTATCTCGATATAGCCCGAATGTATTAATAGTTTCATAATTACTAATATCGTAACCAAACAAGCCCTAAATGTAGTTTGCACCAAACAAGCCCTAAATATAGTTTGCACTTTTGGTTAAAACTTAGTGACTAGTGTTATGATTTAACATCATGATAAAAACTCCATTCCCTCACAATCTTTATAAATTTGTAACTTTATTCTTTTTGGGTTGATATATATATATACATAGTTGATTGATGTGAAACAATGTATTCTTATCAAGGTCAGCTAATATAGCTAATCACTAGCTAGCTAGCTACCTCTTTTTAAGTGCATACTTCCTTAGTGATAATTACCATTTCTTAATATTTTACAAATTAATGACTTTAGTTACAATCAAGCCAAATTCCAGTTTTCAGCAAGTAAAGAATGCTACTAATACAATACATCAATCCTAATTCATAATAATTCAATACCATTATTTAAATAATATTATGTTAATAATACAATACATCAATCCTAATTCATAATAATTCAATACAATTATTTAAATAATATTTATCAAAATCATTTATTTACATAATAGTGGGTGCAACGCGTTTGACAGGGACAATCAATCTGTCACGTTTTAATTTCCAACCAAAAATGACCTACTATGAAATTTGGCAAATTGTTTTAGAATCTAAGTGCATTATCGTCATTATTTTTATTATACCATTGAGAAAAATACAAAAAACTGACGCACTGGATGATGTCATCTTCCCTTATTTGATTACCCCATTTAGAAACTTGATTTGACATTCAATTAATTAATCAACTACAGTATTTTGTTTTAAATTGTTGAATGAGACTTAGTTTTAGGGTTTTATAATTAACTTAATTTTATCGTTCAACACTCATCTATTTTAGTTTTTTCCCATGTATCTAATTATTAATTAACAAAAAATATTAATGGACAAGAATCAAGAGATGTTGTATTCTTTTTTGATATTTTTTTCTTTTTTCTTTTTTCATGGAAATTATCTCCTTATGCATAAAACCTAAGGTCTCCAGTACTTTATTTATAACTTTATGCTGATTTTTCATTAAAAAAAAATTTGTACCCTTACGAAAAGATCAATTAAACTTTCTGCCAATTAGGAATTCGTACATTAATTTTTTTTGTTTGGTGATGATGGCTCACTTTTTTAAACTTCATTTAAGATATAGAGTCCAAATTACCTTCTTATTGAAAAAACTAGATGTCTTAAACACGCTACAGAATTCAGAAAAAAAATATATAAATGTTAGTTTATTAATCTGTGAGATGGATCCATCTTTTTACTTTTCATTATGAACAAGCATGCAATAATTTTCCACTCTCTTACTTTTTTAGTATAATCTGAAATAGGCTTGTATTCGATCATTTACTTTTGGAATTTACTTTTGGATATGCTTTATTTGCTTTGCTTTGTGAAGTTGAGTAATAGTGTACCTTTAAAATTTTAAAGCTTGTTCCAATAAAAATGGATTAAGATTTACTTAAGATCAAGTCATTCGTTATAGTTCCGCTTTTCTCTAAATTACTGTCGAGAGCGGATCGATGTTCGTGTACTATCTATCACCTTTAAAACTATTGTTATGAAGCAAATCGGTTAACTCCTTAACAACTCAATGGGTAAGAAAATGGTGGAGCCTTAAATTTAAACTTATGGATTATTGATAGAACATAAAAATCAGACCCGAATATTTTATTCGGGTAATAATCAACCCATTCTATAAATGGGTATCCAACGCTTAAATGGGTCATCTCATACTTTTTATAGGAATTGGGGTGCTACTACCCAAAGCCCAAGCCCAATCAAAGGGGGACCCTTGTCTGAAAAATCCCTGGGATGAAGACATTTGTCAATATCCTAGAAGGCGCATTTGCCTATAAATAGCCAACTACCCCTCCTAGAAAAGGACCAGAAAATCTATCCAAAAAATATAGAGAGAAGTTAAGAAAAGAGAGAAACTAACCAAAGCATATCACTTCGAGAAATAAACCGAGAAAAGACAGCCGAGCACCGAATAAAAGAGGAGAAAGATCAAGACGAGAGATTAAATAGTTATATCGAGCATAATTGTAAAACCGAAATACTAATCCGGGCGAATGTAATAGTCCGAACAAGGACAATAATCCGAGCAATAATAAAGATCAGGAAGTATCATTTATTCACGGTTGATTTATCATTATATCATTATTGAAAAGCCTAACGCGACCGATCAAAGTTATGGCTTTATCAAATGGCGCCGTCTCCGGGAATCATCTAGTTCCCAACTAGTTTAGAATTCGAATACCAATACTCTGCCAGACGAGCGACAATGGTTACCAATGTAGAGGAAACCCATCCCGAGATAGTAGAGACCAATAACCAAAACACGCAAATTAGCCAACAAGACCTCGACGATCTACTCGCTATCCGCGACAGATATGAAGCTATCCAATCCGGAAACCAACCAACAACCTCCTACATCAACCAAGAACAACCGGTTGGACCACCCCGACATTTCATCGAAGGGATTGTCGACGAACACCTTTCGTCCTCGGAGGACGAACAAGACGTGCCCGTATTAAGGCGTGCACGAAAACGCTTAACCGGGTCCCAAGCAGGGCCGAGCTCGAGAGTCCCTTTGCCTACGGCCTCGGTCAACTCCGGTGCTCGTTTACAAACGGACGAGGCCCGTCAGTTCGGTATGCCCAAGTATCAGGTACTCGGACAGTCGCCCCGACTGCCGACTAATTCTCCGAGGGTGATTACACCACCCACAGTGGAGGTACAACATGTCGTTCCATCAGCCGATGAAAGGAACTACACCCAGCTACAAGCGCAGCTGGCGGCATGCATGACAGCCATGACAGCGGCCGGCATCGTATTGCCAGTTATCCAACCCGACAAAGACCCACGCCATGAAGAGGAAGATTCTGCCTACAGGGCGGCCCTGGAGGCAGCGGGTCGGCGACCCGATACAAGAGTCCTCCACCAAGGGGGCAGTGTCCCAATAACTATCGTCCATCCGAACACTCATATGGAACGTGTCCACACAAACACGAAGGACGATAGATATCCCGAATACAGGATCGGGGAAGGATATGGCCCACCACCACATCAGGGAGGATACCCTCCCCCCTACCAAGTCACGGATGACGCGTTCCAACAGGCTTGGAACGTATGCCAAGAAACCCCTTGTGCTGAACAGATCACGCGGTACCGCAATCCTATGGGATTCGTCATCCCCGAATTCAGGCTCTATGACGGGAAGAGTTGCCCTATCGACCATCTGAGACACTACAAGACTAAGATGGAACTGTGGAGTGATGACCATGCACTGATGTGCAAATTTTTCAAAAACAGCTTGGGTCAAGAGGCTTCGTCATGGTATCATAACTTACCACGGGGCTCCATTAGAAACTGGGCAGAACTGCTAAGAGCGTACTCCACCCGATACGCTGCTCATCGGAAAAAGAAGGTTAGTATCGAAACCCTTCTTAAAATGACGATGATGCCAAATGAAAGGCTCAACGATTACTGCATACGTTTTATCGACGTAGCAAACCAGATTCCACGATACGCCAATAATATAGCCATCCAAAACTTTATCAATTCCATCCCTAATGGCTATTGGGCGAGAAGGAAGTTCATAGGCAAAAACTTCCCCACCACTGATTCCCTGCTAGCCTATTGTACCCACCTCACCGATAAAAACGACGAATTGCGTTTCCTCAACCGGACTCTACCGAGAAGAGAATCGGTCCGCGAGGCACAGGTGGGTCGCAAAAGAGTTAGAAATAACCAGGGAGAAGCATTCCAACCGACCAGAAAGGGCAAAGAGCCCGAGGTCCATAGCAGGGGAGAGCGACCACGAGCACTAGAGCCCAAACCGCTCCAGATCGCATACCCACCACCGACCAACGAACATAAACCGCTCCAGCTCGCCTACCCGATGCCACCCAAGACGTTTCAGCAGGTTCGGCCCCAAGAAAGGGAACACCGAAACGCTTTCGGACCGGTCGAGCTGCGATACACCTTCAACCTGTCTGCTGAAGATATCCTCAAGGATATATGCAGGGAAAGTTGGTATTCCCGACCACAACCGATCATCTCTCTCCCCAGTCAGAGAGATTCCAAGCTCTTCTGCGCATATCACGAGGATCACGGCCATCTCACTGAGCATTACCGTAACCTACGATGGAGAATGAACCAGTGGGGCGATGCAGGATACCTAGCCAAGTTCATCAAAGGAGCTGGGAATAAAGGCAAGCAACTGGCCATCGAGGGATCTGACAACCGGCAAGGCAAAACGATCAACGTCGTTCATATGTCACGACCCAAGGGCCCAGGCGGGGAACGATCACGACAACGGCAGCTGGCCCACTTTGGCCAAGTAGCCAAGACATCACAGGCGTCGCCCTCTAAACGACAATGCACTCCACGACGACATCCGCCCATTTCTTTCTCGGATCTTGACGAAGAAGGGGTGATTTACCCCCACGGAGACGCCATTAACCTCCGTGTTCAAATCGACCTAGACACAGTCGGCAGGGTACTTGTCGACCAAGGAGCCTCTTGTGATATCATGTACAAGGAGCTCTTCGACAAGATGGAACTCAAGCTGCAAGATCTTCAGCCTACCGATGTCACATTGATCGGATTCATCTCCGAAACGACCAAACCTTTGAGTAAGATTGTCCTCAATGTCACAACAGGGTCCATGTCGGTTCCCGTGGAGTTCTTAGTGGTCGATGACCACTCCGGGCACAACGCAATATTGGGCCGACCATGGTTACATGCCATGAAGGCCATACCCTCGACCTATCACCAAAAGGTCAAATACCCGAATGATAGGGGGGCGATCGAGACCGCCAGAGGATGTCAAGAAGATTCAAGACGCTGCGAGGACATCACCGCGACTCTCCAACAACAACGAAGCACTGCGGAACAGCCCACCAGCACAAAGAAGCTGATCAGCCAAATATCCAAAGCCGAAAGGGTTGTCGAAGAACAAGTAGGAGAGGCACTTAGAAAGGTGTATATCCCGGATATGGACGAGGAGCATTATTTCCTCCTCGGAGATAACCTTCCAAAACGGGAATCCGAGGAGTTAGAAGCGTTCCTTTTCAGCAACATCGATAAATTCGCCTGGAGTCCTAAAGACATGCCGGGCCTAGACCCCAATACAGCATGCCACCACCTAAGTGTAAACGCCGAGTACAAGCCAATAGCACAGAGGGGCAGAAAAGTCTCTGTACAGCACAGAGCAGCTATAATCACTGAAGTACAAAAGCTATTAGAGGCTGGAGCCATAAGGGAGGTTTACTATCCAAAATGGTTGTCCAACCCGGTCGTCGTCCCTAAGAAGAACGGGAAGGAGAGAGTATGTATAGACTTCACCAACCTCAACAAAGCCTGCCCGAGGGACCACTTTCCCCTTCCAAGGATCGATCAACTGGTGGACGCAACAGCGGGAGCAGAACGGATGACCTTCCTTGACGCGTACTCAGGATACCATCAAATTCCCCTCGCCCGCGAAGATCAAGAAAAGACTTTGTTTATCTCACCTTTGGGAAATTATTGCTATACGGTAATGCCGTTCGGCCTACGCAATGCAGGAGCAACATACCAAAGGATGATAACAAGGGTATGTCGAGATCATATAGGGAAAACGATGGAGGTATACATAGACGACATGGTCGTCAAAAGCGAAAGAGCCACATCCCACCTTCAGGATATCAGGAACGTTTTCCGAACGCTGGGCGAGCACAAACTGAAACTCAATGCGAGCAAGTGTGCATTTGGCATCAGCAAAGGGAAATTCTTGGGACATATGGTTAGCCGACGAGGAATAGAGGCTAATCCTGATCAAATAACGGCTCTACGAAACCTAGCAGCGCCCAAGAATAAGAAACAGGTACAAGAGCTCACGGGAATGATGGCCGCGCTGAGCAGGTTCATTAGCCGATCCGCAGATAAGGGACGGCCATTTTTCGAATCACTCAAGAAGGATAGAAAATTCATCTGGGACCCGAAATGTGAAGCTTCATTCAACAACCTCAAAGAGTACTTGAGGACATTGCCACTGCTAGTAAGGCCGAACAGAGGAGACATTCTGGCATGCTACCTAGCAGTTTCCGCTACAGCTGTGAGCGCGGTCATCCTAAGAGAAGAAGGTCGCGAACAATTTCCGATCTACTTCGTCAGCAAGACTCTGGTCGAAGCCGAAACACGTTATCTACCCTTGGAAAAGCTGTGTCTGGCATTGGTCGTCGCAACCAGAAAGTTGCCACACTATTTCATAGCTCATCAGGTCCGGGTATACACAAAATTTCATATTAAAGAGTCACTTCGACGGACGGACATTAGCGGCCGAGTTGCCGCCTGGGGGGTCGAGCTATCCTAATTTCATATCGAGTTCGCACCCCGCCACGCCATAAAGGGACAAGTCCTGGCCGATTTCGTCGCAGAATTCACCGAAGGCTATGACGAGCCTTTGGCACTCTCTCCGCAATCACACTGGTAGATACATGTCGACGGATCAGCCACCAAGGACGGATCAGGAGCAGGGATCATCCTAAAGTCTAGAGAGGGAGCAATCATCGAGAAAAGCATAAAACTGGGCTTCCGAGCTACCAACAATGAGGCAGAGTACGAGGCCATGATAAATGGCATGCTTATTGCCCGGTCCCTCGGATGCTCCCACTTAATTACAAGCTCAGACTCCATGCTCATCGTCAATCAAGCCATCGGCGAATACCAAGCGAAAGACGATAGAATGATCCTCTACCAAGAAAAAGTCCAAAGCTTGATGGCCACATTCGAACAGTGCGAGTTAGTAAGAATCAATCGCACCGAGAATGCACATGCCGATACATTGGCCACCCTAGCCTCGACACTAACATTGACCGACACCTGGTTGATCACAGTGGAACTACTGCCGACCCCGAGCATAATAAAAAGGGTAAACCGGGTGACATCGATACAGTACGAACTAGGATGGATGGAGGACATGACCCATTATCTGCGAAATGGAACGCTTCCGGTCGACAAGATAAAAGCGCTGAAAATTACAAGAAAAGCCCCTCGCTTCTGGCTATCCGAGGACGATAAACTATATAAATCCAGTTACCAGGGACCACATCTACTGTGCGTCCCGACAGAGCTTCAACTGCCGGTCTTGGAAGAAATCCACGAAGGATCTTGTGGAGCACACATCAAAGGGCGATCCCTTGCAAACAAGGCAGTGACCCAAGGATACTGGTGGCCCTATATCAAGCGAGACGCCGATGCATACGTCCAACGATGCGACAAGTGCCAACGATTCGCCAAGATACCACGGCTCCCTTCATCTATGATGACCCCGGTATCAGCACCATGGCCGTTCGCTCAATGGGCAATCGATTTGGTCGGTAAACTCCCAAGAGCACCTGGGAATGTGGAATATCTGATCGTTGCGACTGATTATTTCACCAAATGGGTCGAAGCTAAACCCCTCCGAGAAATCAAAGCCAGCAACGTCAAACAATTCATTTGGGAATACATCATAACTAGGTTCGGAATACCGTACGCTATAGTCGCCGACAACGGAACCCAGTTCAAAGATGCCAATTTACAGCTGTGGTATGAGGAACTCGGTATCCGGAAATTCTATTCGACGCCAACATACCCACAAGGGAACGGGCAGGCCGAAGTGTCAAACCGAACAATATTAGACGGCATCAAGACCACCCTTGAACAGGCAAAGGGGAGGTGGCCCGAGCGGCTACTCAACGTTTTATGGTCGTGCCGAACTACACCCAAGACGGGCACCAAGGAAACCCCGTTTAGCTTAGCATACGGTGTTGAGGCCGTCATACCGACAGAGATCGGGCTACCTACGCTCCGAACAACGTTGGTCGAGCAGGGAAATAATGCACAAAGAATGAGAGAAGAGCTCGACATGATAGACGAGAAACGAGAGATAGCGGCCCTTACCTTAGCTAAATACCAACAAAGCGTAAAGCAAACCTATGACAAGAGAGTAAAAGGATCTAAAGAATTCATGGTAGGAGAACTGGTGCTGCGACGAGTGACGGTCTATACCCGCAACGAAATACATGGCAAACTGAGCCCTACCTGGGAAGGCCCATACGAAATCGTCAAGCGAACGAGTCCAGTCTCTTACAAAATCAAAAGCGTCCTGTTCGCCAACAGCCGAGGGGAAAAGAATTCTTGGAACGTGGCTAACTTAAAGAAGTACAACGTATAGGCAATGCTCCGAATACAGGTGCTCCCTTACCCTTCTTGCTTAATGGCATTATCTTTTCTTTTGAATGAATAAAATATATTATTATGCTGTCTACTATTACTATGAGATTCTCAGCATGGCCGAAGTGCCTAGGAATACAATGAAAGTCCGTAAATGGCGTGTTACCAAAGGAACGTCTAGGCATACTATGAAATCCCGTAAATGGCGTGTTACCGAAGGAACGTCTAGGGATACTATGAAATTCCCAACATGGTCGAAGTGCCTAGGAATACTATGAAATTTATATGCAGGTACAACGCAAGGTATTATTCAGGTCCACTTTATGACGGCGATGCAATATAAATTGGCTAAAACAATGAAGGAGAATCAATCTAAACAACAAAATATCAACAAGAAGCATCTTCAAAACAGGAATAACGAAACAACAAATGATTTGGCAAGGAAAAATCGATCCAATCAATTAAATAGCAATACGGCAATGGAAAGGTACAAAACAGGAATAAAGAAATCACATATATAGTCCTCGCCCGCATTACGGAGGCAACAAGAAGATCAACGACACTAAAGAGATTCATTTAAGAAGAGCTACTGCAGGAGGAACACGACGGTAATTGACCAAGTTCAATCTCTTCGTCATCAGTCGTTGTGTACCCATCAGACTCATCACCATCAAAACGCTCCTCAGAAATGAGGGCATCAAAATTGGTCGTATGAGCCCCAACACAAGTCAGCGTTTGAAGCCGCGCGTTGAACTCGGCTTCTTTGGCGGACTCGTGAGCATCCGAGGCCGCTTTACGGCGATCATCGTCAAAGGAGAGGTCACGGCGAGCTTCAATCACAGCTGCGGAAGCATCGTATCTGGCTCGGGACAAACGGAAATACTTCACCAACACGTTGGCCTTGGTCACAAGCAACTTTAATTTGCCGAAGTACTCGCCCTTTGCACGCCAATATCGATCAAAACGACGCTCCTGAACCTCAACAGCATGCTCGGCACGGCGAACGTATTCTCGAAAAGAGGCCGCCTGGGTTTTCAGCTTGGTCCGCAGTCGAGCACATTGGTCGGTCAATTTGACATTTTTGCTCATCAAAACAATGTAGGGCCACCTGACAGGCACCTCACTAGCCACACCAGGTGAGACCTCGTCCCGGGCAGCACCAGTAGGTCCTAACCCCGGGTTAACTAGGCATGGAGAACCAGCCTGGTGCGACATAGTAGCATGTGCCTATAAAAAAAAAAGGGGGGGGAGAAGAACGAGAAGAGATGAATATACAAAAAAAAAAAAAAAAAAGAGAAGAGAGAATTTTTATACAAGCTACAAAGAAAACGACAAAACAAGCTATTTTACTAATCCGACAACCCCTCAACAGACGCTGAAGTCTCTACTACATCGGCAAAATGAATATATCGCAATGAATTAATTTGCGTCCCCAAACGCTCATGAATGACCGCCTCGATTCGGTTCAAGGCAACAGTGGTTTCAGTTACCCCGGCCTTCGCATCCACCATGCGCTCTGCCCGGGACACACCACTCATTCCTTTTATATGCTCCAGCACCTCTAAGGCGCGAGCTCGGGCCCAATACGCTTTGGCAAAGGATAGCAGCAGATCCGCATCCTCGAAAACGGCCCCAAGGACCAAGCTCAAGCTCGTCACACGACCTCGGGCTTCATCACGAGAACGTCGTAGGGCACTGAGAAGTTCCTTGGCTTTACCCTTATTTGCCGTGTAATGGGCGGTCTTTTTACTAAATTTCTCTCCCAAATCACGTAACCAGATCGCCAGGTTGGAAATATGAATATTCAGACCCTCGATTTCCTTATAAGCACAAGTCAATTTCGCGGTAAGGGACGCGTTAGACCTTTCCAAATCCTCCATTATGTCACCTGCACTACGACTAGGCGAGGTCCAGACCACCATGGCAAGGGGGTTATTTGGTACCTGACAATATTTTTATTTTCATATCCTTCAAAATATGACGACCATCAAAAGAAATTAACCCAAGCAAGCCCAACAGAAAGAAACCACAACACCTATATTATCACTTCCCCAAAAGAATCTGTTTCTAGATACAAAAAAAAAAAATAATAAATAAATAAAAAAATATACATAATCCTAGAAAGATAGTCAAGGTTCCACCTGAGGAGATGCTGGTGGGGGAACAACAGTAGCATCCGGTCGAGGAGTGGACGCGGTCGACATAGAGTGAGGACGCAGCGCTGTCGAAATTGTTTGCCCCGGTAGCCGAGGAAGCTCTTCTTCACGAAGATTCGCCCAGTCCAAGGGTTTCGGCGGTGCACCATGCGGACACGGATACACCAACTCCGACCACGCCCTATCCGACAGAGGAACATTCGCGAAATTGAGCGCCCGCACATGAGCGCAGTATACAGAAAAGTTGGCCATCATCGCTAACTTTTTCCGCTCCTCCGCCTGTGCCGTTTTCAGGGCAGACACCTTAGCCTTTTCGGCTTCCACGTCCTCAGCCAGGAGCAAGTTCTCCTCCTCTAATTCGCCGTACTTAGCGGCCATGCTCTCCTTTTCCACCCTCAAATTCTCGACAACCTCGGTCAGGTGCAGGAAGTCCACCGACAGTTTGTCATAATTTTCGCCCAGGGTTTTCTTCTCGGCGACCAATTTCTCCTTCTCGGCCACCAGCTTCTCTTTCTCAGCCCCTAGAGCTCCCAGCTGATCCCGTAGCGCCACGACACTCACAGCAATCTGCACTTCAACACATTAGTTTCCAAATAAAATACAAGTACCAAACCTATATAGTGCAATACGAGCCCCACGTACCCTCAGCGCATCCGCATGGGCCTGCTCTATAACCGACATTGTAGGCTGGGCAGATAGTCTTTCTGCATTCTTGAACACAAGGGGTTTCAGAGCCGTATACCCCATCTTCAGCGTTCTCGGTTGATCCAGCAGTTCACCCCTACATCGGTCAATGTACCGGGTCATTGCAACCCCGTCAACCAACCCCTTCTCGGATCCGTCGACACCTGTCCCAACATCCCCGGCATTCTCTTCGCTGCCTTTCATCTCCACCCCCACGTCCTCCTCCAACTGCTCAATCTCAGGGGCCCTATGCTCGATCTCTTCCTCATTACGGAGGGGCGAGCACACGGACGAATCTATCGGACCCTCGGTGGGGATAGGCGAGATGACCGGCAAAGTCATCGTCCCCTCTCCCATGCTCGTCAAGAGGTTCATATATCCGAATACATCGTCGACCGACCCCTGAAACACAATAATACCCATAGACCGGGCAAGAGCGAGGGTAACCAATGTAGAAGTCAGTAGCTGAAACAAGATGACTAATAAAGCAAAGCACTAGCGAACCAAATGACAAACAACCAAAAGACACGAAAACCATAATACATATACACATACCTCGCCCGGAGCAGAGGCATCCTCGGCGGTGTCCCCTTGAGCAGCGGCACACACCCCCTCGCCCGAGCCAACGTTAGCATCTTCCTCGGTAACCGATGTATCGGTTCCCCTAGCCCTCTTCGTGGTTTCAACGACAGGGTCAGCTGCACGACGCTTAGAACGAACGGCTTTTTTCCCAAGCCGCGTAGCACATCGCGCCTGGACCACCTTTAAGAATTCTTCCTCGGGCTCTTTGGGGATCTCGGGTGCAGGATTTCTCTTGGTCACCGACCCCATAGGGTAACCGAGCAACATGGGAGCCGTACGACTCGCAGGATCCGGCGTAGGACCAGGCCCCCACCATTTCCAAAGAGCTAACAGAGCCTCTACATTGGGGGCGCCGAGGTCTGGCATGATGGGAGCATTGGTCGCCGGTCCAGGAATCTGGTGTCCCGCACAACCCCATGCACCGGAAGCAATTACAATACCAAGATTACGCTCTTTATTGGTATCCGGCAAACCGATAACGAGCCGGCAAAAGGCACGCAGAGTCTTCAAATACGAGCTGCGACGCTCAAAGCTCAGACTATAGACTCCAAAGACGTCCTTCAGTTCAATCGGTATTCCGGACAACTCCGATAGCCTTTGGATACCATTCAGGGTACGGTAACCATTTAGGGCCAGTTGGGCCGGAGCAATTTGGACGGCCTCAAAGAACGAAGCCACCCAGTTTGTAAAGGGCAATCGAAGACCCCCAGTGAAGAATGCCGAAGAACGCACGGCCACCTCGCCGGCAGGTACAAATCCCAGCACCTCCTCGTCAGAAATAGGAAGCCGGATACGTATGTTGTCAGGTATTCCGGCGAGTTCTTTAAAATCCTTCTCCACGAATGTGCCAACTTGGGCCACACTTTGGGTCAAAATTTCTTATACAAAGATCATCAAAAGTCCATCAATATACTAACCAAATACACAAACCAGAACCACATCAATAGAGCGAGAGCCACCACCCCCCCCCCCCCCCCCACGCACATTACATCAGAATCATCAGACATATATAGATAACCTGAACCATGTACCAACGGCACACCTATGACCACAACGACAAATCAAATACAACTCCTAAAAGAGGGAATGGGGGAGAACGAAAAATCACTTACAGTAATCATTATGAGTAAGCAAGAGCGAACAGCAGGAAGTCTTCCAACACAACCACGAAACCCTAGATCAAGCGGCCGAACTCTTTTCCTTTTTGGCGGGAAGAATATGCTTTAGAGAGAGAGATATTTTCTTCACCAAATTCTGTGATAAAAATAAACAGGATTACCTGGCATACTAGAAAGGAGTGGAGTCACAAAAGGAATAAAATAATAACCGTCCTTTCGTGTAACAGAGGTTTACCTTTTTCCAACCATACGAAAGTCAACAACCGCTGCTCTTTTTAAACATATACACGCTCCAGATTTCGCCACGTCAGCGCGTATCCCACTACCCAAGGCAGTTCACATCATTAGACCTAAATAAACGGCCAGTGGACCCTACCACGAAAAGCTTCTCACATACGCTACCACTACTATCACACCGAGAATATCCCCCGATTAAAGTTCCTCGACTCCCAAACCAATCCTTACCACAAGGGCACACCGAACAAGGTGGACGAAGACCGTTTCTAGCTTGATGGCAGGGGGCATCAAGTCTAACAACGCTCTCCGGGGGGATAACCGGGCACATTGTTCGGTGTATGATCAGAAACATAAAAGAGAAGCGGATAACCGGGCATATTGTTCGGTGTATGATCAGAAACATAAAAGAGAAGCAAACAGGAAATAAAATAGGACAGAATCAAATGCAAGACAAGTTTTATTCATCCACAAAGGGGGAAACACAAACAATACAACAGAAAAAGAAAATACACCCATCCTACTTTTTCGAACTATCCCCCATAGCAACATCCCTCTTCGCCAAAAGTTCCTCCAGACGCTCTTTCTCCCTAACCAAACGAGAAATCGCCATCTCAGCCTGTTTCAAGGCGTAAGACTGAGACTCGCATTTTTGCTCGGCCTTGAAACGAGCAGTGCCCTCCTCGTCCCAATATTGTTTAAACCTCCTCGCTTCAGTCCGAGCACACATGAGATCATGTTTCAGCCATGACATCTCAATTTCTTTTAGTTGAAGAGGAGTCAAATCCTCCTCCCCAAAGCCAGGGGGACGAGGTAGCAAAAAGGTAGGCTCCTCTTCCATAAGGGCTTTCTTTTTGGAGGCAGACCTAGTGATGGGAGCCATCTCACGCAAAAGCAAATTATAAAACAAGAGAGAGGTAGAAATTGATAATGAGATACAGGCAATAGGGAGCATTTATAGAGAATCAAAAGGCACAAAATACGAAGCGTTACAATGGTTCATAAGGCAGACACGAGATAATACGAAAAGATACAACTGATTCGTCAAATACAGAAGATAAAACACAAATGGCAAAAGGGGAAATACATAAGAGAACCAGCCCAATCTAAGGATCAATGGGTGGAAAAACCGAACTGCCAGACCGAGAGAAAGCAAAACGAGCAGAACAATTCAACCGAGCTTGGTAGGAGTCGTTCATGGCGACCAAATCGTCATTCTCCGAGGAGAGCCTGTTGTTTTCCATAGTAAGAACCCTGACGCGCTCCACGAGCCGAGCATTCTTTACCATTATGCTAGCTAGGCCTTGAGGAGAGTTGTCAAACTCATCTTGAGAATGGTCCCAAATTTCCTTGGCATCATACCAGGAGTTGGCCAGATGGTTTCTCTGCAGCAACAAGTGATCGAGCTGGCGACTCAGTGCCGAGATCTCGGTCCACTTCACCGTCTCTTCGGGATAAGAGCCGAACAAGCTCAAGGCCAAAACACCATACTCTTCCTCAAGCCTTGCCATCCGACGGCGGACCCGAGATACCTCAGAGTCCAAGCCCTTCATCTGAGCATGATACCTCACCACAGGTCCAGACATTCTGGGAAATTGTTTAGTACGGAAGAAAATAAAGGGCTAAGGAAGAGAGAAGCAAAAAGAAAAAAGAGATGATAAACTACCAAAGAAAAGATTAGTACTTATAGAACGGAGAGTATGATATTTTATGACCTTGCTTGGGAAATTGCATATTTCCTGACATGCTGGGGGGGGGGGGGGGGCATGCACATTTCCTGACCTACTAGGGAGCATGCACATTTCCTGACCTACTAGGAAGCATGCACATATGTTTGACAGTGATGGGGACATCTACTGACATCTGAGACTACAGTGCAGAAGACATAAATACGAGATATTCAAAGATCTAGATTCCAGACAAACAACAAACCACAGGTACAATATAAAAAGAAATGCAAAAAGAAAAGGGCAAAAATACTTTTCATTAATGAAGATGGAATACATCATTGTTCATTACATCAATAGACAATATTACATCAAAAACCTATTACATCCGAGATAAAAACCTATTACATCCGAAAAGATCTATTACATCCGAGAAGAGCTAGTACAGAAGATCAGGCAAAGGATCAACTATATCAGCTGACCAAGTGAGCAGGAGACGCCAAAAAGAAAAAGTAAGAAGAAAGAGAAAGGAAAAACAGGAAGAGGAAAAGAAAAAGAGTGCAAGAAAAGAAGGAAGTGATAAGAAAGAAGAGTCAAAAAGAAAAATGACCAACCCTAAATGTAACACAAAACCCTTTGGATCACAGGGCTGATTGTTACATCGTAGTGGTGCATAAAAAAAAAGTAAAAGAAAAAGAGTGATGGGAGAGAAGATGAAGAAAAAGAAAGAGGAGGCACAGAAGAAAAACAGATGAGAAGAAGATAAAGAGACGAAGGAGACCGACAACTAAAAAGGAAGTCAATGAAACAAAAAAGAAAAGAATAAAAAGTACGAGAAAACAGAGTATAAAAAAAAAACACAAGAGAGGAAGAGGAAGAAATGATGGAAACGGAGAAATAAAAAAAAAAAGAAGAAAAAGGAAGAGATGGGAAAAGATGGGGAAAGAGCAAATAAAAAGAAAAAGAGAAGGGGGAAGGTTAGGGGGAAGTCGATCGGTATCGATGAGAGGGCCCGGCAGAGACATCACTGTCCCTCAGTGTCGGGTTCCCCCTTAGCATCTCATTCTCTTCGACTAGAGCCTGACGAGCACGTCGGCAGTAAGCCAGTTCGGATCTTAGCCAAGTTAATTCCCGAACCATCTCGGTATGGTGATAACGCATCACCTTCAATTCCTCCTCGGCATCCCCCAACAGCCTTTGTACATGGTTATAGGAGGCTTCGAAGGCCTCCACTTGCAAAGCTAATGCTGATTGGGTGAAAGGACCAGACATCTTAGGGAAATTATAAGATGAGGGTCTATATATGGGGGAAAATAATATGATGAGAAGTGTGGATGTAACCATGCTGTAAGCAGGTATTTATAGATCAATTGTATGAGGGCTGGGATTGAGAGTCGCAACCATTCGCCAATGGGTATTCAGAAGCGATGGCACTCAAAAGAGGTGATTGTTCAAGAAAAAACGTTTGGATTCCCAAAAGACTCTAAAGAGCGTGAGTAATTAAAAGCCACTCCTGTTCAAGAAACGTTTGGATTCTTACCAATATTTAAAGGGAGTAAGTAATAATGGCATTGAAACACGCGTCGTTTTTGGGAAGAGCAGCGATTCAAATAAATATCCCAGATCTTTTGCGCAAGGCTCAAGAAAACTCTGGTGAATAGGATTTTATATGCACAAGGCTCAAGAAATCCTATTAATCCCTAGATATAAAGAATAAGAAGGTCCAATGGATAAGATCAAACGCCAGGCCCAAGAAAAGCATTAATGAGGCCACAAGCGTGCGCAGTCAAAATAAATTGCATTGGGAAAGTAATTCAGATATAAGCAAGAAAAAGAAATCTTTATTGATTGGTTGATACTTCGTTACAGAAGAAGCACAAAGAGGAAATACAATGAATACAATAAAATCATTTCATAGAAGGGCCCGCTTCGTCAGTCGGCTTCCTTTTCGACCGAGCATACACTTCCTTAAGGGCCAATTTGTAAGCCCTCTTGGAAGCAAGCTGCCTATCTCTGGAGGCCTCGAGCTCTTTGATCCGGGCACGAGCACGAATACTGTCGAGCAAAGACCTCTGGTGCTCCTTCTCTAGGGCATCCAATCGCTCGTCTAGTTCGGCGGCCCGACGAGCTTCCACCGACAGCCGGACAACCCTCTTCTCGAGATAACGCACCTTCTGAACTTCCTCTTCCAGACGGGCAACGTATTCAGGAAGGTTGTCACCATACTTTTCGAGAGGAGAAGCCATTTGTTCGTTAAATAAAGAATGAACTGCATAAAAAATACTGGGACAGTCCCCTTTTATAAGAAGAAACAAGGAGTAGGTCAAAGGTCATCTCGAGTAAATACAACCTCTTGAACTTCCCAAGAGTATTAAAGGCGAATTAACCACAGTTCCAAATCCAATTAAAGTCATCCAAAAAGACATCAAGAAGATAAACAGACAAGAACAAGGAAAGGAAAATATTTTATTAATTCCAAAAACTTCGATTACAACTGAGGAGAAGACTCCCCATTCAAGAGAAATTACTACAGAAATTACAAAAGACTAATTATTTCGAGGAAGAGCCTTCTTCATCGTCATCCGAACTCGGTTTGGACCGAGCATGCAACTCCTTGAAGGCAAGCTTATAGGCCCTTTTTGCAGCCTTCTGCTTAGCCAGATTAGCCTCGAGCTTCTTTATATGCTCATAGGCCCAATCCCGATCGGCCATCGTCACATGATGATCAGAATCCATGACAGACAACCTTTTCTTGTAGTCTGAAACCTTGGCCAAGAGTTTCTTATTCGCGGTACGAGATTTCTTGATTTCCGTTTCTAAATATGAAATATAATTAAAGGAGCTCTCACCAGTAGAACCTGAAGAAGCCATTATGTCACGGGCAAATTAATAGTAAAATGCCTAATTATGGAGGGAGCACACCCCCTTTATAGGAGTTTTCCTCGAAGAAAGATATTAGGATAGGAAACATTAAATGTGCCCCCCCCTGGGAACCGTCACGAGTCTATTGCGTTTCTCGATGAAGCATTGGGAAAAACAAGACCGAAGCAACGTTCTCGGCAAACCGAACATGACTCCCCCGACATGGAAACCACGCCGAGGAAGTCAGGGAGCACTTGATAGAACATAAAAATCAGACCCGAATATTTTATTCGGGTAATAATCAACCCACTCTATAAATGGGTATCCAACGCTTAAATGGGTCATCTCATACTTTTTATAGGAATTGGGGTGCTACTACCCAAAGCTCAAGCCCAATCAAAGGGGGACCCTTGTCTGAAAAATCCCTGGGATGAAGACATTTGTCAATATCCTAGAAGGCGCATTTGCCTATAAATAGCCAACTACCCCTCCTAGAAAAGGACCAGAAAATCTATCCAAAAAATATAGAGAGAAGTTAAGAAAAGAGAGAAACTAACCAAAGCATATCACTTCGAGAAATAAACCGAGAAAAGACAGCCGAGCACCGAATAAAAGAGGAGAAAGATCAAGACGAGAGATTAAATAGTTATATCGAGCATAATTGTAAAACCGAAATACTAATCCGGGCGAATGTAATAGTCCGAACAAGGACAATAATCCGAGCAATAATAAAGATCAGGAAGTATCATTTATTCACGGTTGATTTATCATTATATCATTGTTGAAAAGCCTAACGCGACCGATCAAAGTTATGGCTTTATCAATTATCTTAAAACTATTGTTATAAAGTAATTAACGCAAAAATATGTAAATAATTGAGGTATACCTAACATGCACAGTGGATCAGGTTGTATATATATGAGTGTGAAAACGGACTAATTAAGTACATTGGTTAGCATAGACTACTACCATTTAGCTAACAATCCATCAAACATGTTTTGTCTATAAAAAATCTATCAAACTTTGTACTGAATACTGATACATTTCATTTGTCACAAAATACAAGAAACATATCACAAGCTTTTAATTGTCTAAGAAGTAGGCAAGTCGTCAAACTCATTTTTTTTCCTTTAGAGAAACTCGTTTCATTTCTTTATTTATAGTAGCAAGGTGTTTGCTAAACAAAAAGCTTTTGCTTGACATGCATGTTGTTTCAAACCTTGTTTTGGAGTAAATTAATAGAAAGTAATCTTATGAGAAAATGCATTATTGGGTGGTAGACCAGTAGTATAATGTGGTAAGGATATTGTTATACAAAATCTAATTAAAAAACATGCAAGATATATTATTATAAACTACAGTTTACACATGCAAATCAATAATTGAACACATGTTAATATGTTATTGCTCAAAAGTCAATAATTATTTGAGCGCATGCCTACTCAAAATTTGAAAATGACTTGGATTTTGTTTAATCTTATTAAAGCTTATATAAAAGCTATACTTTTTCTAAATAAATCTCGTGACACTTTAACAATCAACAGTATTTGGATAGCTCACAAGTCACACTATGACTATCCACTTTTTAAACCTGCATTTTCAGATCAAAAAATACTCAATACTTATATTATATACCGACTAACAAATTATGGCCGACCAACAAATTTGAAAAATAATCTCATACTCAATTTTATATTGATTATATGATTATCTTCTCTAAAAATAAATTATTTTTATTTCGGCAATGTATATATATAGTTGCGAGTACTTTAGCTAAGATGACTGTATTTTGAGTTTGGTCGTTAATATTTTAATATGTAATTAGTATCAGGGTAATTAAGACGAACGAAGTCAATTTTAATGTTTTAAGTGCCTATAAGTATATTGGATTACAGTATCTTTAACACTTATAAGATTATTACAGATATACAAGCATCACAAAAGAATTATGATTTAGATATAAATTATTTCGGACAAACAATGAAATTTGTCTTTAAATATAATTTTTAAAAGACAAATATAATTTTCTTTTGTCTCCAATACAAAGATGGAGACCAAAATTTATCAAAAAATAATATAGTCAAATACTTTGACATATCGGCATAAAAGTACAACTAAATTTTTTGTCAAAATAAAATCGGATAAAATTTTAAATTGTCTACTTATGTTAGTCTATAAGATTGTTTTTCAACAGAATTTTTAAAAAACTGGTTCATAAATAACCTAAAAAGTATTATTTAGAGATTTTTTTTATTGTATCTAAATAATTTATTTCTAAATCATATTTTTAAAATTAAATAGTCAATTTTTTTTGACGAATCCACCCTGTCATATACTGCCACGTGGGCCCCCACGTCGGCACTGACATTTGACCATTACTGAACAGTGGGACACTAGGTTATCACGACAAAATAATTCTCGATTTAATAAAAGTGAAAATTTGTCACAAGCCTGTCACTAATTTAAAAAGATTTCACAAATCTGTCACAAATTAACTAAACTGCCACAAAACCGTCACAAAAACCATCGCTAATAAGCTCGTAACAAAAAATACCGTCAATAATCTCATCGTTATTTGAGTATTTTTTTTTTAGTGTATCTAATTTAATAATATTTAACATTATATTTCTATGGCTCATCTTCCTCCACGTACACCTCAATTGCTATTAACCTAAGCTTAATGCTGAACTACAAAATTGATCCCCATAATTTTGGGGAAAAAAAATTGTAGTTTCAAATTGAAACACTAATAGTCACAAAGTGTTAAAAAATAACGCTAAAATTTTGAAACGGGAATTTATAATACTTTGTCTCATAATGAAAGTCTTCTTAGACTTTTCTCATCTCCTGTGAAAATTAGTTAGTGTATAGTTAAAAATTATTGTTCTCCCACCCACCTATCTTAGCATTCGATCGTTGTACGATCCACGGAGTACGATAAAATAATCAAATTGAACTATTATTAATAACCGAATAAAATATACACATAAGTCCTATTTACTCATTTATTCTCCATGTTCAATGGGTATACACTCGTTTGCACGTTTGAGTATTGTCCGGATAGTTTTAGCCTCTTTAGTAGATGGGTTGGAACTTATATAGTGATCACTTTTAGTTATGAACGTTCATACGATCTACTATATATGGGAGACCTAGTCATTATCCATAGGCTCGGATTAGCGATTATTAGTTCTACCTGTTGGATTTTGTTAGATATGATGAATAGTGTGAGAGACTATGAGTTATGTTATAGAGGTCGATGCCTGTTTATTCACGAGCCTTTTAGTTAATAAAAATAAATCTGATCTATGTTTGACATATGTTATGTTGGGTGGCGACTAGTTTAGAGAGTTGAGGCTACGTAAGCTCGGTTTAGCATGGATAGGGTTTTATTATGATAGATTTTGGTTAGATACGATGTACTATCTGACTACCTTTCAGTTATGCTACAAAGGTTGAGTTATGGATTTTCATATGGCTGTTTGTTAGACAAGTAATCACTTCACTGTTTGGCCATATTTCTTGTAGGATGGTTCCCAGTTAGAGAGCTTGAGTTGTTTGGTAGGCTCTGATTAGTGTGGACACAGTTCTGTTATGATGGAAATTTCGAATAGAAATGGTTGTGACTGATTACGGGTATGCTACAGAGGTTGAGGCATCGATTTTCATGAGTTTGAGGGTTGGTCTTCCTCCCAATACTGCGAGATATCATGTTTTACGGTTTTTGATTTGGAGAGCTTGAGCTGATGTTTCTCTTTCTTGACGAGTTTAGTTTAAACAAGATATAAATTAGTTCATTTGGTTTTTTATTTGAGTATGGTGCGGGTCTACTTTGATTAGTGAGCTTGCATATCTATTTTCGGCCTATTGTCTAATATTGGTAGATGATGCATGTTTAACATTTTATTTGCTATGACCTGGTTAATAGGTCAAGCCCTTGGTTTGTTTTGTTTGTCCGAACAGACTTATTGCTTTAGATTGTTTTTATGATCTTCGTTGTATAGTTGTATGTCTGAGTTAGATCGCACTTTATTTTATAATACACTTAATTACCGAAAAAAATGTGTACACTAATACATAGGGGTGACCTTTTTGTACCGACTTGTATCAAACGACCGCTTTTTGAGCCGAATCAATCAAGTCGGTACTAAAAGTTTGGTATACCGACATTACGGTACGGTACAACCGAACCGTTCTTTGAAAGTCGGTTCGGTTTTGGTATTCGTTTGGTGAGTTCGGTATGGTACCGATTCAAACCGAAATATTAAAATATACTATATAGACAAATAAACTAAAATACTTATATACAATTAATTATTAACATTGTTATAATATACTTATATTACTTTTTCGAGTGAATATTTATAACATTTTATTTTATTTATAACATTTAATAGAAAGTTCTAATAGTCTTTACTATTTTATGCAAAAAAACAAGAAATGTAACAATAATATAAATAAATATATATTTTTAATCTACTATTTTTAAAATTTTATATTATGTTTTTCCATCAACACGTACAATTTTTCTATCATCACTTGTAAACTCTAAAGTTTGGTATAAAAACGAACCGAACCAACCGAATAGTTTGGTATACCGAAAGTTCGGTATACCGATATTTTTGGTTCGGTAATGGTATAAAAATTCTCAAACCAAACTAGTTTGGTATCGGTATTTAGTCAAAAAATTCGGTACCGAACCGATGACACCGCTACTGATACAAACACATACACAAGATATTAATTTCTATATTTTTTATAAAAGTATGCCCAATGATACTTTTCATAATTTTTACTATACATTTACATGGATGCCTTGTATATTCTATGCAAATAAACCCTCAATACTCAAAATTCTTCATATGAAATGGACCAAGATGTCAATCTTCTCAAGAATCAAGTCTTATGATGTTGATATTGTCTCATGAAACCAAATAAAACCTTTTCTCATACCACGTGACTATTTTTGCAATTAACCCTATAATTTCTCAATAAGAAGACACACATCTCATATCATATCCTTAAATTTCCATTTTGCCAAAACTTTTTAGAGTGAGAATATCAATAAAAAAAAAATAGCCAATTTTTTTTAATAAAAATATGGAAGAAATTAGTTTGGGAATAAGCAAATTTATCCCTGGCGTGTGGGCTAGACTATGTGACACTTGTAAATCCACCTCTTCTGTACTATATTGCCCAACACACTCTCTATACTTATGTATATCATGTGACACTAACATCCACGCGCCTCCCCACGCGCCCCACGCGCCACTCCACGCGCCCCACGCGCCACCCCATGAGAGGGTGTGGCTGTGTGAGGTGTGTGAGCAGGCACCGGCTATAGTGACATGCAAGGCGGACGCAGCTGCGCTCTGCGCAGCATGCGACCGCGATATCCACTCTGCGAACCCTCTGTCTCGCCGCCATGAACGGGTCCCCGTAGTGCCCTTCACCACCATCACCACCTCCACCCCCGCCGCCCTCCCCTTCGGAGACGACGTCACTTTTTGTTCGCATGATGTCGCTCCTCAGTCGGATTGGTTGTTCTCGAGCGTTGGTACGAAGATCGAACCGGACTTGCCGCATGGAAAGTGTGGCGACGACTTAGCGTTTGACCAGTTTCTTGATTTTAATGGGACCGGTGCAGACAGCGTCGTACCGGTCCAGAGTATGAAGAGGTATGAGGAGGCGACGGCTCAAGAGATTATGAGCCAGTTATCGAATAAGCACGTGGAGATCGATTTTACCAACTCGAAGTTCAACTCGGTTAAGCATAATCATAGCTTCGTGCCTCAAAATATTAGTGAAAGTGTAAGTAATTGTAATAAAATTCCGTTACTTACATGTCACTTAATGTTAAAATTTTCATTAATTTATTATACAGTGGACCTGTTTGGTGCCCATTCTTTAGGTCAAAAGTTTTTTATCGCCTGTATTCAATTTAGACTTTTCTTTTGGTATCCTTTCTAAAGTTCCATCTTATATGCTTAAAGGTTGAAGCTAAAGAACCCTAAATTTAGTTCTAATAAAAGTTACTACTATTTCATTATTATGGTACTTTTGTTACAAATTTTTTTAGTTAATACTACTATATTTAAGTTTTTTTGAAAATGAAGTACAAAGCTTAACAAAAGGTTATTCTAATTACAGATTTCTTCATCGTCCATGGATGTCGGAGTGGTTCCAGACGGGAGTCCCGTGTCAGACATTTCTAACCCGTATATCCGACCAGGCGCTACGAATATTGACTTTACCGGTTCAACCACTATAATTCCATCTCAAGGTTCAGACCGGGAAGCCAGAGTCATGCGATATAGAGAGAAACGAAAGAATCGGAAATTTGAAAAGACTATTCGTTACGCCTCAAGGAAGGCTTACGCCGAAACTCGACCCAGAATCAAGGGACGATTTGCAAAACGAACGGAGACTGAACCTGATTTATTGAACCAGATGTTCTTAAATCCATCGGCCTTTATGACCGAATCAGCTGAATATGGTATTGTCCCGTCCTTCTGACGAGACGCATATATAATTACTGCTAAATTTTACTAATATGTTGTATTTATGTTTGATAAAAATCCAAGCCGTTAATTATTGAAAGCGTTATGAGAGAATCATTCATGTGAAAACTTTTGTCACGTTCAAAAAAAGTCCGACTACTTTTTCTGATAGGGCTTTTGATAAAAGCTAAGTAGACAACTTTAATTGTTTTTTTTTTTCAGTACTCAAATAATTGATGTATCTATTTCTAAGTTTTGATAGGTGCAGACAAATTAACCTCAAAAGGAATTTAGTACCTTCTTACTCTAAGTAGTACTATAACTGAAATTTATGTAATAAAATATCGAGGTCTATGTATTTTTTTTTTATTTTATCATTTTTCATTCAATTTTGTTTCTATGTAAGTTTAAAAGCAGACACTATCATATGGGCAAACACTTATTGAGAAACTGAGGAAGCAAGCACATTAACTAACATGTTTTTTTTTTTATTCAAAATCTTATTAACTACTACATGTTTGTTATTCTGATGTACACCAAAAAAAAGCCTAACATGTTCGACATTTGGAAATTAAGCTGGTTAATTATACCATGAGATGAATATAAACATTGAATCTTGTCACAAACAAACAAAACTCGAGCTCAGCTTATATCTAACTCATCAAGCTAGAGCAACCAGTGGACTTACGACGACCAAGTGAGAAACTACTGGACACCTCACAGAGCGACTCACAACGAGGACGTTGCGATTATTAAAAATAAATGGTAGATAAAGTAAAAGAAAGCTTAATTTGCTTATAGCTAAGCTACCAGATAGAAAAGAATAAAGGGACTAATTTGAATCGTACGAATGACTAGATTATTTGGTTCTGAGCCGGGATTCGTTCTCACGCTACTAATGGTAATGGATGAGACCAAGGTTGTTTTTTAGTTGTAAGCTACGGTCTAAGGACCCCTTAATCTTGGTTGCAGCGCCGGTCCAAAAAAAAAATGTTTTGTGGTTTGCCTAGAGTACGATAAACCTAGAAAAACATAGTATAAATTAATTTTCTTTCCGGAAATCATTTGCCTTTGATGTGAGAACCAGTCCACTCACACTATTTGCATACTCTCAAGAACGGCGCTACTCGGTTGAGCTAAAAACTCCAAAAGACCATTCTTGTGATTTGAGCATACCAAAGGAAGGATTCAGTACAACTAGACAATCGTTGTATCGCTTGGTGGGAATAGAAAGAAGCATTTTGTGTTCGGTTGTTCTTCCTCATCTTAACGCTTACGGGGAAAGGAAAGCACCCGCAAGGGTTATATCGCCCCATATTTTAAAGAAACTCACATATGTATATAATTTACATGCAAATTTTTAAATATATTAGATTAATACCTCTCAATATTTTATGGACTTGAAAACATTTATTTTTGATAATCATCGTGCGTCTATTTTAAACGTTTCACTTAGGGATGAACCGCTACAGCCTGAAGCGATTTGCCTACGTAACAGATTCGTCACTCAAATTTATCAATTTAAAAATAAATATCTTTTTACATGTGTACAAACCGGCTTTGCCTACAACGATTTACTTACGTGTCAATTCAAAATATACATAATAGTAAAAAGAAACAAAGCAGGGAAATAAAAAAATTACATATGAATTTATGACATATTATTAATTTTTTTTGGATATGTGGTAGATATAAATACATTCACCTTCATCATTTTTTTTCTAATTATTTGCTCTGAGATCAATCGGAAAGAAACGGTGGCTTTATAGTTTATAGTTTATATTTTGAAAGGCAATTTTAAGTATAGAGAAATGAGTATTTAGAATACAGAAGATCACATATAAGTCATAACCCTTCTAAAATGGCGGTGACACGGAGACAAATCGTTGTAGGTAAAAGCGGTTTGCCCACGTGTAAAAATTTATTTATTTTTAAATTGATAAATTTAAGTGACGAGACTGCCACGTAGGCAAATCGCTCAAGGCTGGAGCAGTTCGTCCCGATATTTTTTCAGTGAAGGGAAACGTTAAAATAGACGCACCCTAACCGCCTACCAAATTCACCGTCCATCCTATAGCATAACTAATACAGTACTACTATATATTAAGAAAATTGCATGGCTGATATTGCTTAAACCAAAGTTAGTTTGAGAGACAAGTATTAGTTCAAAATTAGGAAATTAGTGATTTGCCGAGGTTAGAAATTTAAGAGTCTAAATGAATAGAATTTGGCAAAATGCCTAACTAATTAATTATAAACACTGAATCTAAGACTATATAAAACTTTGTTTTAGTAACCATATATAGGTATAAGAGTTTAATTGAATAACGAAAAGAGGGATCTATCATTCTTTTCTTGAAGGGTAAGGCTCTATTATTCATTTATTCTTGTTATCTGATTATCAATGCGGATGCAAGTAGGGGCATAGGGGGTTTCATATTCGTCTAAATTTTTTTTACCAAATGTAATTATAATAATGCACATAAAATTTATATTAATCCATAATATCTCTCTTTTTTGGTACATATACTATACTTTTAATTAACTTTTATTCATTTGGTAAGATGATTTTCTTTTTTATAAGGTTACAACATTACTCGTATTCTAAACAAGAATTTTTGTACAAGTTTACAACAATACTAGTATCATAAACAAAAAACAAGTGAATAAATCTATTTAGTCTCAAAGGCATTGAATGTTTTTTCAAAACAAATTAATTTGTTTATTGAAAGTGAATGTGATGATGTATCTCAGAACATACTCATAAATGGGATATAACTTAGATGTACTAGAATCGTGAACTGAACTGCTTATAATTAACGTTTATTCATTTGATAAAATGACTTGAACACATTGAAGGTTTTTCCTATACAAATTAATCTGTCTGCTCTAGAGTTTGATAAGATTTTATAGTTTGCTTTGTTTTTTTTACTTTCTATTATATCGTGACGGTTTTTATTATACTCTTATAACATTTAATGTTCGTTCTGTCTATTTTGTTTGTAAGCAAATCGACCAAACTGGACAAAGCAAACAACAAACGTCGAATGAATTATTAATTGGTTTGTTTTTTGGGAAAACTAGCTATGTAAACGAATTACATTAGTTTTGTTTTCAATTTAAATCAAAACAAATAGATTCTTCTAATTTATATACAAATATTATATGCATATATATTGATTTTAAAGAGTCTATCCGAACTTACTTATTCAAATATTAGAACACATTATTCTAACTTCACATGAACTTATAAATTTTTCGACACTAGTTATCGTTATTATTATAAAGAATTATGCTCCGAATCTAAAATTCTGGATCCGCTCCTGGCTGGCAATGCATGGTGGATTCATATAAACAGCGAAACGTACAATCATCTCTAAAATTTTCAAGATATGATGAAATAACCTCAACTTGAACTAACTTTATCAGTGGTGGCAAGGGGCAAAATTATTCACAAAAGGAATTAAAACCAATAAAGATTTGATTTAATTAAATGTATTATTTTAGGTTCATCTGATTTATTTAGAGAACCTGGAATTAAGATTTCCTGAGATTAATATATACCTAACTTTGGTATATATAACAGGGACATGAAATTAATGCACCCAAATGCTTGCCAAAATTACTATTTCTAATCATTCCAGAAAACCTACAACACTCCAAAAAAAAAAAACTGTAAATTAAAACAGAAAATCAGATCTCTTTCCATTTTTGTTCGTTATAAACATTACAAAAAAGTACCTAAATAGCGACGGGATTAGTGACGGTAGTTTTTGTTACGAGCTTATTAGCGACAGTTTTTATTACGGTTTTGTGACAATTTAGTCAATTTGCGACAGATTTGTGACAGTTTTTTAAATTAACGACAGACTTGTGACAGCTTCTGACTCTCACTAAATCAAACATTATTTTGTAGTGAAAGTTTTAGTTTAATTTATGAAAAATGCTAGTTGTGCTTATTTTTATACATATATAATTAATGATCATGCTATTACACATATTCATAGTTGAAATGTTTGTCATGAAAATACATATTTTTTTCAGCGAATGATTGAGAACTGTTTTATTGACTATGTGAATGTAACTATCAATTTTCTTGCAACTAATTATTTACTCCTAGTTATAATATTTAGTGGTCCTGGAATATCATTTTATTCATTCACTTGGTAGTATTAATAGATACAGTTGACTAGAATCCAACGAAGCAAATGTACAATTTTAATGGCACTATAACGTGGGCTACAAAATCACATGCCTTTTAATTGTGAACTGGCCTTATCTCTTATTGTAGGGGACCCCCGTCACGTATCACAACAATTTGAATTCATTACAATTATTTTTTACAATGTGTATCATATTGTATTACCGATTAATTAGAAAGTTTTTTTGTTTTTGTTTTTACGAATATAAGATTTTTAGGTGACTATATAATAATACTCTTTCCAGTAACTATTACTAACATTTTTTCCAATTTAATTAGTTTTTGAACAAGGAACAATATTCTAGCATTTACGTACCGACCAAATTAACACCCGGACTGATGACGGACTAGCGCACTTGGTGTTATGATTTTATGTTCTGACTTCGTAATACCCCGATACATTTATGTTTACAACTCTTATATAAATCATTTTTTACGATGTATGATATTAATGTGTTACCGATTAGAAAAATGTTTCTTACGGTGTAAGATTTTTGCGAAACTATAACAATACTCTTTCCATTAACTAGTTTTAACAATTGTATACTTTACCTAATAATTTTTCCAATTTAATTAGTTTTTGAACAATAAGCAATTTAGCATTTACCGTCGAAATTAACACACTGACTGACGACAGACTAGCGCACTCGGTGTATTGATTTTATGTTCCCTCTTCGTAATACCCCGACTGATCTATGTTCAGAAGTACTTTTAATACTTCTTTCTGAACTTCCGTGAAAGAAAATTGTAGCAATGTCTTTAATATACAAGTTGCCATTTTAGAGTTGTATTCTAGGTATTCTAGGTATTTTAGTTGAACTATAGATGATTATATTCTGTCATATAAGTATTCTGTAATTAATGTATCATAAGATATTTCAGAATTGTGATGCATGCATAAGAATTAACTATGTTAGGTATATAACTTCAACATTTGTTAAATAATACAATAAAAATGTCCCACTCAAAGTTTGGAACTCTTCAAAGGTACAAACAAAATTCCCAAAATCATAAAAACTTATAGTTTGAAAATCTGTATTACTCATATATTAGCGGGGAAATATTTAGTATATAATTTCAGTAATGTGTATGACTATATCGCTATATATAACTTATTGTAAAAAAACTGTACTAGTTCATGATTGTAAAAAATACTGTTTTAGTTAAATATCATCTAGAGTAATGTCCGATGGTAGATCGTATCCGAACACCATCGAATAATCATCCATCTCATCTGATGTAAACTTCGGCATCCTCCAACTTCTAGCCATGTCCGACTCGTGGCCATTTATTAATAATTCTAGTACCTGTAATGTTTATTTAACAAAGTGATATGAGATTATTTAAAATGTTGAAAACTCAAGATTTGTTTTCTAAGCGATTAAATGATATACCTGACTAATCGGTGGGCGCAATAATGAAGATTGTCTCACACAATAAGAAGCTGTGAGCAAAACTCTATGCACTTCATCATTATCGTATTTTCCTTCCAGTTTCGGATCGACCAACTCGGTTATTTTCCCAGTTTCCATCAGTGGTTTCGCCTGAAAATAAATATAAGTTGGATGATAAGTGTTCAAACTTTTCTCCAATAATTTAATAATGCTTGCTTGGTTGACCAGGACACTTTCGTACTCGTTTCACTTTATCCCTAGAGAAAAATATATGTATTATGAAGGGATTGCATGTCGATATATATTATGGCTTCGGACCGAAAATTAGATGGTATGGTTGCGTGCGTGTTGTAGCTACTTATGTCACCGGCCAACTTAGTTTTGTTATGCATGTAAGCATCTTTAGACTCGATAATTTTGAGATTACGGAAGATGATAATTTTAGTGTCACTAAAGGTGGTCATGATATTGGGAACAAAAACCTTAAACTAGAGGTAATTAGGCCTTAACCACTTCAACTGATGATTATTATATTTAAATCACATGATTGTGGTTTGTGTCTTAGTGACTTAATCTGCAAAGTCGTTGAAAAGAAATAGGGTGTTAACATTCAAGTACAACTACTAGAGCAAAAGAAGGTAGAAACAAATGATACCCAAAAGAGAAGATTTTGCTTTGATGAATCTACCGGTCTTCTTCCGGTGATGATCTCCAAAAGAAGTACCCCAAACGAAAAAACATCGATTTTTTCATCTACAATTCCATGCGTGAAATATTCAGGTGCTATGTATCCGAAGGTCCCCTCTATTGGTATCACAGCCTGGTGAGTCCATTCATTTGGAAGCCATTTCGCCAGTCCAAAATCCGCAATCTATGTTCGAAAAGAATTTAAGAAAGTTAAAGTCGATGTTTAATTCACCAATGTTTCTTAGAACTATACTAGTATACTCATTACTCACCTGCGGTTCGTAATCAAGACCAAGGAGAATATTTGAAGCTTTAATGTCACGATGTATTATTCGATGTTTACAACACTTGTGAAGATAATGCAATCCCTTTGCAACCCCAACCGCTATATTAAACCTACGCTCCCACTCAAGTACATTTTCTGTTTTTCCTGAAATTAAAAACATAAAACTGTTTTATACTATTCTTAATTAAATTTTGGTTTGATATAGATTATCGAAACAGCATTTTGTTTCATACCATGTAATGCTGAGTCCAAAGTTCCGTTTGGCGAGAAACTGAAGATCAAATGTAATCCATTTTCCACGCAGTAACCAACTAAAACCGCTGTATTAGGATGGTTTACATGACAGATTATGCCTAATTCCAAGAGAAAATCTTTTTCCTTCTTTTGTTCGCTACGGTCCTTGGCTATTCTTTTAACAGCGATTATTCGTCCATCGTCTAGAACTCCTTTGTACACCTCTGAGAACCCTCCTCGGCCCACTAGGTTATCTTCATGCAATAAGTTCCCAAATCAATGGTTTTTACATTTGATTATTATAAAAATAATTACACTAACAAAATGAATTATTATATGCTATCACTTTTCTTACCTTAGTAGTGATTAGTAAAAAGTAGGAGTACATGTTAATCCCAAAAACTGTAGATTTATCGAATATAAGCTTTTAGATTCTCTTATTTTCGATGGGGATATAATGTACTAAATTAGGCCGCGATAAATAACATTAGCTGGCCAATTTTTTGTGCTTATGTGCTTTCTGTACCTGGATGGAGATCATTTGTTGCACGAGCAATCTCTTCGTAGCTAAAGCAACTTAGCAGAGGAGGTTTATTTTTCTCCACAATAGTCTGCATTCTCGTCTTTAAATCAAATGAAGAAGATAGAAAAGAATAAATCCGTTTGAAGGGTGATGGTGGCTTTCGACAATTCGAGCTGTTTTCCGAAATGAGATAAAGTGGTGGAGACTCCAATATGCTTGAACCTTCAAAACTCGAGCCATCTTCTTCTGTACTATTTGTGTCGACTTCGCATATGTCTAACACTCTTTTTGGTGAAGCTTTACTTTTTACTACAGAACTATCATTTT
Source organism: Primula veris (assembly GCA_963682055.1). Lineage (NCBI taxonomy): Eukaryota > Viridiplantae > Streptophyta > Magnoliopsida > Ericales > Primulaceae > Primula > Primula veris. The sequence goes on along the minus strand of OY821750.1, from coordinate 32,533,948 downwards.
TTTCAACTTTTTCTACCCATTTAGAACTCATTACATGCCCTGTAAGGTTTAGGTTATTAATATTATTAATGAATGAGGTTACTAATATTATTAATGAAGGGTCGAAACGAACTTATTACAGCAGAAATCTAAAAGGCAATAAAAAAACTTTCAAGAATTAATACAAGTGCCAAGGAAATAACATGTCATTCTGCACACTTCATATTGTTGTTCCACACTTTTCCACGTTTTGTGGCAACATATGCTGTTATCGCCATTTTTTTTTACGAAACCCTTCTTTTTGAGAGATACACCTCTCATCGGACATGTAACTAGCAATTGTTGAATCGCTAATTTTTTTTTTTGCCGTGAGAAGGCAACGGAGGAGGGCCTTAAAAATCCAATTAGTAGGATTGACAATAATATTCGTTGGGGTGCCAACACACAAATTAACCCGATCGAAACGATTCTACTAAATATTAGGATTCAAAAACACGACCAAGAAGCCAATCAAACCCAAAAAGGTGTAGATGAACTTGCCCGATATAGAATTTATCGCTTATTTTTTGCGAGTTCTTTTATCTTTACCGATAATCAACTTTTGAGGAAAGTAACCGAGATTTAAAAGGTTATTAACTTTTATGGCTTGTTTAGGTTATTAAAAGGTTAGTAACCGGGAAAGTAACCGTGATGTAAAAGGTTATTAACTTTTATGGCTTGTTTAGGTTATTAAAAGGTTAGTAACCGGGATTTAAAAGGTTATTAACCGGGATTTAGGTTATTAAAATTAACTGAAAGGTGAAAAATAAAGTTCTAGATTAACTTTTATGGCTTGTTTGTTGCAACTTTTAACCAAATAGGTTGAATAGTCTTAAACTTTTCAGCCTTGAAATTCATGCTTTAAGCTAATAAACCAAAATCAATATCTGGTTTTTGGCGAAAAAAATCAAATGCCGATGCTAAAAGCTGCAATCAAACAGGACCTTAGAACTATTACCAAAGGAAATCTATATTTAGGATAATAGCTAGTCAAGCAATAAGGCACGTCTTCTTTCTAGTAGAAAGCAATATTTGATACAAAAAAAATTGATCCTCCATATAGGACTAACCTCGATTTTGTTGAGTTATTGAGTCTAGGCTTTTAGAAGTATCTACCGAGTTCCCGACTGAGACTACGGAACAATCTGTAGGGGAATTCTTGACACAATACTTCGTGATATCACGTGAGACCCTACAAAAAGGAAAATAAGTAAAAAAAATCAATATATGAAAGATTTTTGGTGATTTATAATATTGACATTCCTATTACTTATTTTCACCTATTGGATGTGTTTATCGGGCGACCCACAACAAGAAATCGTGACGATGAACTTGTTGCTTCTTCAATCAGGCCTCTTTTAACACTAGAGCTAAGTCCTACTCGAGCTTCCATTTTTACCTGAAACAATTTTTGCTTCACTATATTAGATCTCTTTTTAGCATATCATATACAAACTTATACAACATCAGTATGTTTGCGTAACTAGTTTCCAGTTTTGATGATTAGTGTAATTTCGATGAGGTAAATATTAAGAAGGAAATGTGTGTTTTTCTAGAAAACTATCTTGTTTAGCTGTCTTACGATACCAATAAATAGTACCTTCATAAATTGGCACATGTCAGCAAATTCTCCCATTACAGATATGACAAAGGCTTTTGTTCGGCGAAGGCGAGTTCGGTATAATCCATCAGATTCATGCTTATTCTTCTTTTGACCTACTTTTTCCAGGCATGGTAGGAAAAATGTCAAAACTTAATTGCATGCTTACTATGGGAAAGAAGAAAATTAAATCATTCGACCTGATTTTACATGGAGCAATTGGAATGATGAGATTGACAAATTAATTGTAAAAAAAAAAAACAAAAAAAAAAAACAAAAAAAAAACAAAAAACAAACAAAAAAAAAAAAACTTAGCCTATATCAACTAACCGAGAACATGCAAAGCGACTACCGTGTCGTTAGGACGAGCAAGGTTAGTGATTGTCCATAATAGAAGCTCTTTGCTATCATCTGGATTAAGTGTAATCCCAATAAGAATATTAGCAGGAGATAATGTAAATACCATCCCCTTTTAATATTATTCCTACTCACGAAAAACTATTTTTTGTTCTCTTTTGCCAGTGATTCTTATTTGAAATGGATGCATAAAAAAAAACTGAACACAAGGATATATAAGTTTATGAGTATGCATAAGCATGATTAGGGTATAGTGAGAGTGTGAGGCCACCTAGGCAAACATTCAAATATTCTTGTAACGTAAGCAAAAAAAATGGCTTTTTCTTTGGCTAGAAAAACACTCACTCTTACTAAAGTAGTGTACTTTAGCAATACAATTAATTGCTGTGGTTGGGTGCTTTGAGGTGTAAGCAAAGTGGTGTTTTTTGATTCAAACTTGTCTTGTATTTTAAGCTAAAAGAATAGCCTCATCAATCTTGTTCAAATTTTCTTAAATAAAACAAACTTATGATCCTCATATTTAACATATATTCTTCCATCTTAGTTTTAAAAAAAACGTTCGTGTACCTTTCATCGCAATACTAAAACTTCTCAGGTATAACGAGTTACGGATTTAGTCTCTTTTCTATTTTTTAACATTTAAAAATCCTAAATTACTAAATTTAGAGACAATATCAACATAATGAAAGCTATGCTAAAATGTATCTTTATGAATAACACAATTTGTTTCAGTAATGTCACTCTATTTTTCTTAACAACAATGTCACAAAACATTTATTGCTCCGATTAAAAGTTCAAACATCAGATTGTTCCCCTAATTTTTTCTGTTTTATGACAAGCTAGTTGAGTTTGGTAAGGGTTATGATTTGCCACTCAAAAAAGTCTTTTCATTTATATATTTATCAAATGCTTCCCACCAAAATGTCAAATTACCCAATTATGAGAAAAATGGTTGAGTAGCATATACACCACCACATGAATGATAAATCGACTAACATGACTTTATAAGGTTATTTTATTTTTTTATCGACCGTTCATAACGATTAAAATCTCTCACATTTGTCCACCTATATATCACTACGAGAAAACACATCAATTCAGGCGGTTTCTAGGCGGTAAGAAAACCGCCTTAATTTATTAGCAATAGAGAAAGCAACCGCCTTTTAAAAAGAACAATAGAGGCGAAAAGAGTGTTTAAAATGGACGCAAATTTTGCTCTTTTAGAGTTCAAGGTTAAAGATTTTGTTTAGCCTCTCTTCTTCTCTTATAGTAGTGGATGAGCCTATTCTGATGTAATTCAGTTTGTGCATTATGTATTCGTTTTCTTACCGGACTTTAGCGGGATGGCCAACACGGGGGCCTGACCCATGTTAAAACTACTGCTATTGTTCTATTCTAATAACAATGGTCCTTTATTCAAAAAAAAGAAAAGAAAAAAAGAACAATAGAGGCGGTTCAAATACTGCTGTTAAAGACACTATTACCGCTGTTTATGACAAATTACAACAGTTAAGATTAATTGAATAACTTTTATAAAATAAGTCACTCTTTTATAAAATTAATGGTGAATTATGTATTAAGCAAATTAACATATATTTTGTCGTAAGTGTGGATGTAAAAAAAAAAAAACTTTTCGTAAAGAAAAACTTTACTGTTCCTTAATTATACTTAAGTACTTGTGTTTTTAATTGGAATAGTTGGTTTCATAAGATAAATTATGACTTTAGTTTATCAGTTTAATTTTGTACCTGAGACCTTTATAATGTATATCAATTATGGTCTCTAATTCTCAACAAGATATATATTCCTTTAACGATTCATTTTAATAATGCAGATTTGCATGTAATCCTCTTGTTGTCATAAGAAATGTTGTTTTGATTTTCTGTTCTAAAGGTATATATTATATGAGAATATTCATCAAATTTCTGGTCCTCGTGTTCGATATGCAATACTGCTCTTCACTTTAGTCCCATGGTTATGGCAGGTAAAAAATCAATAATTAATGCTTGAAAATATTTACTTATTGGTAATTCTAGTAATCAAAATGAATAGCATGTTTTATAATTATTTCCTCTAAAATATGTAGGAATCAAAAACATCTCTCGGAAATTACGGTCTTGCACTGATACATGTTGGGATATTCGACTATGTGGCAATTTCAAGTAATTTGTACTCGAGCATCTTGGAAGCTGTTAGAATCGTGCTTCTCTCCTGGTATATAAGCGACATTGTTGACAAATAATTAGCTTTGCTAATTGCTTATATATTTGATGGAAGTGTTTGGTGTCGAGTCTTTGCTAACATTGGGCAGCTTAATACTTTTTGTCGTTGCATGTGCAGTATGTTATACTTCCAGCAAACGTCTTTTTTCGCTTTGCTTTGAATGCTAAAACCAGATTACTGGATTCAAGGTAAACCTTTCGTTAACTATCCACTATCAGTTAGAAAAAATTAGTGTTAAAAACCACTCAATTGTGTAAAGTTACCGAATCACTGTAATATAATCAACCAGGCGGATGCTTTCACGGATTTTTTTTTTATGAAGCAGCTCTTGAACTTGTCTTCTGAAGTCTCTGGTGATGATTTAAGCTTTTTTGGTTTAAATAAGTTTGCTTATGATTTATCCTTTTCTATTTTCAGAATTTGATCATTTTCTAACTGCAAAATGCTATTATAACCTATTTCAATACAATAACTTGCGACGGAAGAAGTAGCTAGATATCTTTGGTTCTCAGCTCACGGCTCAACTAGGTCAACTCTAGTTAACTGGAAACGTAATTGTGCGATAATCATTTCCGCACATCGTGACACTAAAGAGAAATATAAATCCTCACATGATGCGTACCAAAAGTAAATCAATCGAGCCATTTTTTTTGAGACTTTTTTCTAGTACTTAGTCCAAAACTTGAAAGTTAACTTTGGTATTCAACTATTCATTACTTACCGGAAAAAAACTTTGGTACTCATCACAAATTGGACAGATTATAAGTCTATTATATTTTACACTCTTGGTTACAAAAAGAGATCTATCAAAGCATTAATTGTTCCTAATATTTCCTTGTTAACACTAACCAGCATGCTTGAAACTAGTGAGTATCACTAACTCATTATAGTAGAATAAACCCAACTGAAAACTATTTGGAAAATGCAAAGCAAATCATGACGAGCTCCGACACTTTTATCTTCCATTACTTGGAAAATAATTAGTGGAAAAAGAAAATTAGTCATCAATCAACATCCATGTATCTTGAATTAGTAGCAGACGAAAAGGGACTCCAGCACGACATATTGAGATAAAATTGATCTTCTACCATGTATCTTGAATTCTTATAATCGGTTTTCGATTTTCAGCACCCTCATAGTTACCAAAAACACAATTCTAGTTCCGCAACTGATCACCCGCAGGTAGCATTTTTCTTGTTACCATATTGCTTATAAGGATCATGCATTTTTTGCACTGCACTCATTGGACCAAACACCCCAAAAGCACTAGCACTTTCATCATAATTGGGATTAATACTATTCTTATTAGCTTGATCACCACCAGCTTGTTCCAAAGCCTTCAACTCCTTATACTTGATACTCTTAATTCCCAATTGCACCACTTTCCCTTTAGGTTCATGATCTTTCAATAACCCAACCACTTGTTTCATCGTAGGCCTCTCAGCAGGCTCATTTTGCACGCATAATGCAGCAATGTTAAGCGCTTGTTTCAACTGATTCTCGTCGAAATTGCCTCTTAACTTGGGGTCAACTAGTTCCTTAAGTTTTGATTTCAAAATTAGAGGCTCGGCCCACTCGGTTATCGTCTTTTTCACACCCCCAGGGAGCTTCTCGATGGGCTTTCGCCCAGTGAGGATCTCTAAAAGCAATATACCAAAACTGTAAACATCGCAACTTTCGGAGACTTTTCCCCACATGGCGTACTCTGGAGCCAAATAGCCTAATGTGCCTTTAACGCGGGTGGTCATGTGGCTAACACCATCTGGAATAAGCATAGCGAACCCGAAATCCGCTACTAAGGGTTCGAAATTCGAGTCTAGTAGTACATTGCTTGCTTTAATATCTCTATGAATGATGTGAGGTGTGGCTTCATGGTGCAGGTACCTAAAAAAACATTGTAGAATATAGTTGTAAATTTTCTTTGTTAAATTAAATTTCTAAGCACCTTAATCAGATTGATCCTAATAATAATAAATTAATAATGGTAAAACCATAATAAAAATAGGGGTGAGGGGACTTACATAAGGCCTTCAGCTGATCCAAGAGCAATCTTCATTCTCCTCTTCCAATCAAGTTGAACTTCATTAGCAAATTGGCCATGGAGATGAGATAGCAAGCTCAGATTAGGCATGTAATCATATACAATCATCCGTTGATCTACGCTTGCACAATAACCCCTTAGTCCTAACAAGTTCTTGTGAGCCACCCTACCGAGAACTTCTACCTCTACAGCAAACTCCATCTCCGCTTTTGAGTTCATCGATTTCAAGCTCTTCACCGCTATCTACAAGAACACGATAAAATGTATTTGTTTTGTAAGATATTACCATTGTAAGCGCAAACGTGTTGCATCAATTTTATTCATTAGGACTTACACTACAACAAAACGTGACGCTCTGTTGCTATTATGAAGTTATAGTCGTTGTCGCCAAATTTTCAACATAAGATTAAAAACAATTAACAATTTAAATGGTTTATGGGCCATCCAATTTTGTCATTCCATTCTGAAAGGAAAATACTATTTTTTTAATTTTATTTTTTCAAAAGTAAGTAATTGTTACATTGTTAAGTGAATATAGTTCTTATTAAATGGTTTATGTGCCATCAAATTTTGTCATTTGTTTATGTCTTAAGTTAGTTATAACTAACTTAAAATTTAAAAAAATTCCTCCTAATAGCTATATATTGTGATGTGAAAGTTCTAAGAATCAAACCAACTTCCGAAAAGAAATGCTTATTATTTATTTTTCAGACAAAAAATGCTTATTGTTTTAAGACTTAAATGAAATGAATTACCTGCAGACCATCTGTGGTTTTGCCCCAATATACACTTCCAAATCCTCCTTCGCCGAGTTTGTTTTCTTCACTGAAGCCATTTGTAGCGGTATGCAACTCCTTGTACGTAAATATTCTCCATAGACCGTTACCTCCATCACCAGCCTTCGACCTATATATAGGTCACGGTAAATTTGATTGTAACCAGGCAATAACTGAATAACATTTGAGCTAACTTATCCGATTTATTTCACCATTATTTCCTCAAGAAATACCAGCATCCAGTATGGTCTAATTAACATGCATTTACTTAATTATAATTATAATTGTTTGATATAATTTGATCCAAGATGTGTCCGTTTATATATAATAACAAGCACCTATATAATATGGTGGTGTCTTTATACAGTCCGCATAATCTGAATACATTCTGAGACTCGTAGTTCTGAAGTACGAGACTTGACTTTTTTTTAAAAACGGTTGACTTTTCTAAATCAATCTCGTACTTGAGAAGTACGAGTCGTAGTTCTGAAATCAACCTCGTATTTCAGAACTACGACTCGTACTTCTGGTACGAGTCTCAGACTGGATTTAGATTATCATGATTGTATAAAGACGCTACCATATAATATCCAAGCTGCTGCATATTTGCTGAAATGAAAGCTTGGAATATTTACAATCAACGTTGTTTCTTTAAGAAGACATGCACCCTAAGAAAATAGTTTAGAATCATTAATTATGGACTTATTTTGGTGCAATAAAGAAAGTTCTTGCAATAATAGCGCGATTGTGACAGACATTTAAAGAAAAATACTATATAATTGCATGCAAAAAAAATTCTAATGATGGACGGTCAAATCTGTTAAAAATATGTCGCTACATGACAATATATGTCAGTAAATGTAAAATCCATCGTCATGCCATCCCCGATTAGGGCGTTGGAAAGCAAAATCTGCCACTAATTCCGTCTGCGAATTAAACTTTTTTTGTACTATGTACTTAACCGAAGAAAAAAAAGGATCTATTTCACTTACGCTTCATCTTGAACTTTCTCTGGACTGCAACAACTCAAGTTAGATCCCATAGATTCTAGCTAATATTTTAGCAATTCCGCAAAGTTTACGTTCGACTTGTACATACATTTGGGGTTATAACCTATCATCGGCCGTCCTTTGCCGGCCTAATAATCGTAAAATATTATAGCCGAAAAGGAATGTTTCTTTTTTAGACGTTTAGTAATTAACCTTTTATATGAAGATAACATTTTTTTTTATTAAAAATAATACTCCTATCTAACAACCAAATGGCAACTCCAATTCAATTTATTTATTTTTTCTATGTTAAATGGATTTCCAATTAAATAAGATTTTTATTTTTTATTTTATCTTGATGTGTGTACTTGTTTTGCGGTATAATCCGTCACAAGAGCAACACTAATTATAATATTGTATGATTGTGACAAATTATACCAATGATTAGTTCTGGTCTCCTGGATTAGGTAAACTTGACAAATTATTAAAACAAAGGGATTAATAATAATAATTAGGTGACAATTCTAAAGAATCTTGATCTCTTATGCATGGACTAATCGATGATTCGGCTTCTCTTCGATGATCTTGGCCAATGGATTCACTCGGAAAGATAGCCCGACGAGTTTTGGATTGAGAGATTCCCTAAGAAAATGTAATTTAATGAAAAAAATATAATTTTACACCATAACACCTTCAGTACTACTCTTAAGTAATCCCATTATTGTGTTTAGATAGGTCGTGTCTTGATTAACCCCTTATAAATAACCTTAATTATCATCATATATATATAAACTCAAATAGCGCTTAAAACCTGATGAAGTTTCGTTTACTCGATGAAAAATTTGGTATACTAAATCAATAATTACAAGTAATTATTTATGTAACAAATTAAACATATTAGTTATTTACTATACACCAAAACTATTAAAAAATACCCAAATCCAGCACACAAAAATAACAGCAATACCAAAAGATTATCTGTTCGACACTTCTGTTGAACAAGAATTTGTGCCATGGCAATGACGTTAATTACTAAATCAATCTTATATTTGTTTTTTGTTTTCTAAGGAGTGTTTGGCAATCTTTCAGAAGTGCTTCCTGATGTTAAAAGTACTTATGCAGAAGTTTTCTGCGTTTGGTGAAAAACGTTTGCCCGATTTATCCAGAAGTATAAGTGTTTCAAAATTCAATTTTCAAAATTTATGATATGATACTTCTCAGGAATCACTTCCGGAGAAGTGAAAATAAAATAATGTCAAATCAAATTTCTTGTTTAAAAAACACATCCTTTGTTTAAAAAAAAAATATCGTTATAAAAATTTATTAATGGTTTTTTAAAAATGCCGAGTTATCAGATTTTTTGTTCTTCTGCTACATAAATTACTTACGAAACTTATTTATTTAAAAAAAAATTATATATTCAAAACCAACCGTTTTCACAAAAAAGGTTTTTCTAAATATTAATTTTAATTTTTAGAAAAGAGGTTTTTTTTAAGAAAAAAATGAATTTTGTTTGGAAAAAATAAATAGTTTTTTCAAATAAATTTTCTCTTCATTTTATAAAAACTCTTTTCATAAATTAAATTTTTTCGAATACGTCATTTTCAAAATTATGCTATTTTTCAAAAGGATGTTGATGTTGTAAAAAAAACGTATTATTAGTTCAGATTTTCGAAAAGAATTTTTTTTTATTTAATCGATTAAACTAGTTAAACCACTAATTAGTTAGTCCCAATCCGACATTGTATTGTTTCATTTTGTTTTATTATAAGATATTCCGTGTTATGTTATTAACAATAGACATTTTTTTAAAGTTTTTAATAAGTTACTTTTGATTTCTATACCAAACACTACAAAAAAACGTATGAAAAGTAAAAGTACATTTTCATTAAAAATATTTTTTTTTATCAAGTGAATTTTACAGGATCACTTCTACAAAATGCACTTTTCCGGAAGGATTTTATTTCCAAACATCCCCTAAATTCAGTAGTGTTAACTGTATTACTATTTGATTTTCTGAGAACATTAACGTACGATTTCTATGTGCATTTTTTTTCCACCAAAAACACTATAATGGAGGGGTTAGGCAGACCCGGACCTACATATAAACATATAATATCAATCCGTATATAAGAGACAGACATAAACGAAGCCTCCTAAAAAAATAACTTAATACATGATATCTAGAAAAACAAAATGAACGCAACTGTGACAAAGAATAAGTGGACACATGGAAATAAAAAATCAATGTCATCGTCTGATCTGAGCCATCTGTCTCGAATCCAGTGTAAGTATCTCATTGATCCTCTGCGGAAGAGTACTAATATCATGAAAGACATGATCAGTCTCATGCGAAAACGTCCAGTTTGGTATGAAATCTGCCGCCTGATTCGTCTATCTAAAGACGTGTCGAACCAAGACCGCATGCGTGCACAACTGACGTATACTAGCTAGAGTGTAATTGTGCTTCCATGCTCCTAAAGCCGTTGAAGTCACCCAAAATACCACTGTCGCAAAATCGGACTCAACCTCTAAGCTATCGAAACTCATCTCAGACGCCATCTCCAAACCAATCAATATAGGTTGTAGCTCAGCGAAACCCAAGTACGTTTCTACGTGCATGGTTCACTTATTTCTATAAAGAAAATTCGATCACGTACTAGTTTTTTACTTGTAACGATCCTTAATGCAGACTATATTGAATAGTAGAAAGTTTTGATAATTCAATATAAAAGTTGAAGTTGAAGTTTATGATAAAAAAAAATCAATTGAGTAGAATATTTGTGTAAATAGCAACTAGCTAAAATCATATACATGTTCCAATTGTGCATTAGTTTTTGGGAAATTTAGTTGGTTGCAATAGTTAGCCGCAAAGGCGGATCTAGTCTAAATCCGCCTTTGGTTAGCGGAAGTTTTCCTTTGAATTGTAAGTACGGCGTTTAATTACACTTTTCGATAGTTAGTTGTTTTGTTGACGCAATCAAAGTTCAAAGAGTGTGGATTTACATGAAATTTACAAATCGAATTTTTAGCCAACCGTGGCAAAGTATTAACTGCATGCGAATTAGCGACCAAAATTCATCAACATGATCAAACACTTGATAAGTTTACTTTAGCTAGCTATATATACATTTGAACTGGATTGTTAAATATAAAAAATTCCACCTAAATCAAAAAGACATAATCAAAAGAAAAAGTTAAGCAACACAATAGACATTCATCTCTGAAATTCATATACAACAATAATCCGTTCCCAATTAATTGCCCTCTATGAATCTACGTGCAATTTTCACCGGCTAACTTGTATCAAAATTGTCGGAATGAAAATTTTCAAAAATTAATCATATAGTTCAAACATTAAATTATATGATTTAGTTTTGAAAATTTTTATTTCGACAATTTTGATACATGTTATAAGCCAGTCAAAATTGCACGTAATTTCGTAAAGATTAATTAATTGGGAACGGATGAAGTATATAATATCTGAAACTGAGAAGCAAATTAACTGGGAAAGTTACTGTTTAATAAACTTAAAGCTTCGCAATGTCTTAACCTAGCTATCTATAAGAAAGATTATGGCTTCCCAATACTAAAAAAATTAGTTACAATGAAAATAAAAACAATTACGGGACGCGATTCAACTTCTCACATGTTTCCGTTATACTCGTTATCATCTCATCGCAAATCCCATTGTTAGAACTGCTTACAAAAGATGGGTGTGCTAAGAACGTCGGAAACGCTTGCCCCGCCATTATCACAAGAATATTATTTTCGTGATATGGCGTATCTTTTTTCTTTTGTTTCTCATTGGTTATATCCGTAGCTCCAAGCTCCAAATCTACACTTTGAGAGTTTGTATTTTCGCCATTATTATTTCCATCGATATATCCCGAGAGTTTCCAATATGAACAAGCAAGGATTAGAAGTGCAAATGCAATTAGTCCAAGCATCGCCGCTAGGCCGCCGAATAGGTAAGGCACCGGGGAGTGCCACGTGGAATGAGGCGTTGATGGCGATACAACTGGCGAGTGAGCGTTACTATCCATTAGATCGATATATGTATGTATTGTTACTTTGGTAGCTAGTTTGAGACTTTGAGTGTGAAGAAACGATGAGAAACTTGGGTTTTATTTATAGGCAAATAGAATTAAAGAATCTCGGTAACAAAAAGTTAGCATAGAACTTTAATTAGCATAAAAAAGGGTAACAAAGTTAATTTGATAACTATTGTCTTGTGACATTCTACGTTTTCCATCTGCTTATATAATGAAGAATTATATCAAACAATGTATTTCGGTACAAATTGATTATGTTTTTGAAATTATGAGAAACTTTATTGACATTATCAACCTTTATTTTTCATTAGCTCCAATACATAATAATTTTATTACATTAATATACAAAAACATAATATCCAATTATAATTTCTTAGTTAATTTCAATATGTAACCAAATAGATATTTAAAACTGTGTACATATAAACTTGGAAAGTATATTAATGACAGAATAAATCTACAATAACACTTAATATTTGGAACAAATTGCTTAATGGATTAGTCTAAAATTGTACTATCGTACGTATTAAATTAGTTAAAACTATCAAAAGCATTTCCATCTTAATTGTACTAGGTACCGGTACACAATTTGCGCACAACTCGCACACTCCATGTGAGTAATTTCGGAGTAAGAAATCTGTATTTTCTAACCAAAATGATTAGTACTATACATGTATTTTCTAACAAAATTATATAATTTAATCACATGGAGTGTACGAGTTGTGTGCATAGCATTAGTAAAAGGGCAACTTATAAGCTTTTTAATCGAAACAATTTGGCCTAATTGCGTTTCGCTTAGCAGATACTATTTTTTGCTTATTTTACAGTATATACTTTTATGAAGTGGAGTATCATATACTTGCTTTTCAATGATCTCGGCTCTATCATCCTTCACACTTAAGTTACTAATTAATATATGATTAAGTTATGGATATAAGAGAATTTTTATTATTATATTGCACTCGAGATGATATTTTAATCATCTACACGGTCCGCATATTACACTCGAGATAAAGGATAAGGTCGATGCAACACTCGATTGGATATAGCTATTAGTAGAATATTTAGTGGTAATTTTACTAATGTATCTACTTTATTAAAGGTTTATATATTAGTAATTTAAGCAAAAGAAAGCACCTTAGTTATTCTTTTTGGATATATTGTCCTGCTTGATCAGAATTAAGTGAGATAAATAGATAATGTTGGAATCTAGTGGCACAAATGCGCAAAATTATAAGACAACAAGATCATAAAAGTGACTAATATATATAAGACAACAAGATCATAAAAGTGGCACAAATGCGCAAAATTATAGATAATGTTGGAATCTAGGGCCGTAAATGACGCAAAACAAATCAATGTTGATGAATTAAAACTCTTGTTTATATTCAGTTTATGTTTATTTAAATACGAACGAACATTTGACGAACATGAACCGAACATTTGACAAACATGAACCGAACATTTGACGAGCCGAACACGAGTTGTTCGTGAACAACTAATTTCTTCCAAAATATTCAATAATTAAAAAAAAAAAAACTTTCTTTTTAAAATATATTTTAATTTTATCATATATTACTATATTGTTAATTATGATAAACTAGTTAACATATAACTTTAAGTTTATATATTGTATAAATTCTTTTTTACATACGTATGATTACTTTAACGAGTTGAACACTCACCGAAAAAGCTGAGAAAAAAGGATGAAGCTAAGAGCAGAACCAAGTAAAAATAAAAAATATATATCATAATGATAAACCTGATCATCTGGAATATAAGAGGGATTGCAAAAGCTGTGGTAGTAAATAGAATTAAAAAGCTTAAAATGATGAACAAGTTGGTATTTCTAGCATGTCTGGAGCCTATGGTAGAAATGAGTAAAGCTGAAAATTATAGAATTAAACTAGGGTTTGATAAAGTTATTTGCCAAAAGGAAAATAAAATCTGGTGTTTTTATAGTGACAGTATGGAAGTAGAAGCTACAAGTGAGATGAACCAGAGCATATCCTTAAAAATAGAGAGTAATTATTTGGACAAAATAATTAATGTTACTTTAGTATATGCTAAATGTACCAGAAGGGAAAGAATGGAACTATGGAACTATTTGGACAGTATTAATACAGTAGAACATTGGCTAATTGGGGGAGATTTCAATACTGTTACAAGAAATGAAGACAAAATTGGAGGTCTACCTATCAACATAAATGAAGCTAATGATTGTGTCGATTGTATGAGCAATATTGGAGTAAAAGAAATGCCTTTCATAGGGACAAGATTTACCTGGTGGAATAGTAGATATGGAGATGGAACTATATGGGAAAGAATTGATAAAGTTTACTTGAATGATCAATGCCAAAATATGTTAAAAAAAATCAGTCTTGAACATATTAATAAAGTAGGTTCTGATCACTCCCCTCTCTTTCTGTCAGCAGCTACAGAATTAGATTATCAGCCAAGAAGATTTGTTTTCTAAAATTTCTAGGTTAAACATGTCAATTATAAAGAAATAATTGGGCAAAACTGGAGGAATTATGAAAAAGGAAATGCTATGTATGCTTTTGCAGAAAATCTCAAAAGGGTTAGAAAAGGGTTAAAAGAATGGCATAAAAAGGAATTTGGAAACATTTTTCATAATACAAAGGATGCTGAAGATGATACTTTAAAAGCTGAAAAAGAATTTGAGGAAGACCCATGTGATAATAATAGAATAAAAATGAACAAGGCAAAAGTCGAGCTTAAAGTTCACTTAAAAAGAGAGGAGGTGTGACGACCAGATTTCCAGGAAGGAAATTCTGTGGTGCGGTATTGTGCGTCAGTCCCACATCGCCCAGATATGAGAGTACTCGTGTGGTATATGAGCTTAAAGATCCATTTCCTATCAACAAGGCCTTTTAAAGCCGTGCGGCACAACAGCGAGGACGGAACTCCACAGTTAAGCGTGCTTAGCTTGGAGTAGTACCAGGATGGGTGACCCCCCTGGGAAGTTGTGCCAAAGCGGACAATATTGTTGATACGGGCGTGACGGTTCGGTCCGTAGGGTCGGGTCGTTACAGGAGGACTACTGGAGACAAAAAGCGAATTTAAAGTGGATAAAAGAAGGAGATGCTAACACTAAATTTTTTTCATGCCACTGTAAAGGCTAGACGAAACAAGACACAAATTCATGGCATAGAGGATAATGATGGGAATAAGGTTACCTCCAAAGATGATATAAGCAAGGCTGCTGTTGATTTCTACATGGAATTACTAGCACCTGCAAAAAAAGATATGGGACAAAATGGTTTATTAAATCATATTCATGGAATAATCAGCAAAGAAGAGCAGGATGAAATGGACAAGTTTCCTGAATTAGAAGAGATAAAAGAAGCAGTTTGGGGTCTAGACAGCAACAGCTCAACAGGTATTGATGGTTTCACATGTTTTTTTAAGTCTAGTTGGGATATCATAAGTGAGGACATCAAAAAAGCAGTACACCAATTTTATGCTGGAGCTATTATTCCTAAAGCTATAACTTCTACCATCATAGTTATGTTACCAAAAAAGAAGACCATTAACAGCTTTACAGACTTTAGACCTATTAGTCTAAGCACTTTTTGTAATAAAATCATATCCAAGATCATTTCTAATAGAATGTCCACAGTACTCACTAAGTTGGTAGCCCTAAATCAAATTGGTTTTGTAAAAGGTAGAGACGTCATTGAAAATATTCTCCTTACTCAAGAATTAACCACAGATTTGCACAAGAAAAATGAAGGGGGAAATATTATTATGAAGCTTGATATGAAAAAATCCTATGACAGAGTAGACTGGTTTTTTCTTATAAGAACCTTGAGAAAGATGGGGTTTTCAGAACTTATGATAGACAGAATTTGGAGGCTAATTTCCAATAATTATTTTTCAGTCTTGGTTAATGGCACTCAACATGGTTTTTTCAAATCCACAAGAGGCTTGAAACAAGGGGACCCTATTTCCTCTACTCTTTTTATCCTGTGTTCAGAGGTTCTTTCTAGAAAACTCAATATCTTGATGCTAGAAAAGAAAACTAGGCCTTATAAAACTCCTATTTCTTGTGAACCTGTTACTCATCTTGCTTTTGCAGATGACATAGTTATCTTTTCTTCTGCTGATAAAAGGACTATTAAAAATATTCAAAAAGCCATTAAAGAATATGAAAAAATCTCTGGCCAAGAAGTGAATTTAGAAAAAAGTAACATGTACTGTTCCAAACTTATCAATTCCCAGAGAAAAAATAAAATTGCTCATATTATGAATATGCAGTTTAAAAAAAAACCCTTCTCTTATTTGGGTTGTCCCATCTTCAATGGGCATAAAAGAGCCAATATGTTTCAGGATAACATCAACAAAATTAGTCAAAAGTTATCAGGATGGAAGGCAAAATATCTATCTATGGGGGCTAAGTTGGTTTTAATCAACTCAGTGCTACAATCAATGCCTATTTATACTCTTGCAGCAATACAACCTCCAAAAAAAATCATTAAGAAAATTGATCAAATTTGTGCAAACTTCTTTTGGGGAGACAGGGAAGGAAAAAACAAATATCATTGGAAGAGTTGGGAAAAAATCTGTAGACCAAAGGAAGAGGGAGGCTTGGGTATAAAAAACATGCAAAGCATAACAGATGCCTTTAGTGTCAAGTTGTGGTGGAAATTTAGAAAAAATAACTCTATTTGGACACAACACATGAAAGGAAAATATTGTAGAAAAAATCATCTAGTTCAAGCTAAGTTAATGAAAGGATCTACAGTTTGGAGAAGAATGACTAAATTAGCAGAAACAGCTGAAAGAAACATGAAATGGATCATTGGTAAGGGAGATGTGGACTTCAACATGGACAACTGGAATGACAATGGACCCATTAATGATGAATGTGTTCCTAGAAATGTCAAGATACATCAATACCTAAATGAGGAAGGTAAATGGAAAATGGAAGAAATTCTTTTAGAAGTTAGGAATAAAATTGGAAAAGAACCAAAAATCTCAATAAATGAGAAAGATGTGCTTATTTGGAAAGAAAATGTGTATGGCAATTTCACCCTAAATTCAGCATATAACACTCTAAGGAGTAAAGGCAACATCAATTGGTATAATAAAAGTATGTGAGAGAAGGACATACCTTTGAAGATCTCAGTAGGAGTCTGGAGGATACTCAATAATGCAATACCAATAGACACTGAAATCCAGAAATACCAAGTACAGTAAGCCTCCCAGTGTGAATGCTGCAGAAAAACAGTAGAAAATTTAGAACATTTGTTCAGCACTGGACAAATAGCTAGAAGTGTGTGGGAGCATTTTCAAAGGCACATGGGAATTAAAGAAACAAATACTACAATAAGTGGGAGACTTATTGAATGGGAAAAGGCTAAAGGAAGGGCTATTATTACTAAAAGCAGCAAGATTATTCCTAACCTAATTTTGTGGAATATATGGAAGAGCAGATGCAAAAGCAGAATGGAAAATATTACAATGAAGAAGGAAAATATAATAAAGGAGGTAATTGATTGCTATAATATGATCATCAAAAGGGACAACAAATATGCAAAAGATATCAATTTCCAAAATATTCATAGTGTGTCAATTCAAGGCAAATTTAAAACTCCTAAAACTGTCAAGTGGGAAAAACCACACAGTCCAAGCATCAAAATTAATGTGGATGGAAGTATGTGTAATTCTACAAAGAAAGCTGGTATTGGGGGGTAATTAGAGACCATGAGGGGGATTTAATACAAGCTTTTGCAAAGAAGGTAGAAGCTAATACACCTATTATGGTAGAAGCCAAACCTATACACGCAGGTATTAAAATAGGTCTGCTACTCAATAAAAATATAATTGTAGAGATTGATTCCCAAATCATGGCTAACATTTGTAACAACAAGGGGGAAATTCCATGGAATATCATATTGAAGGCTATTAAAATTAAGAAATTAATAAGTGAAGAGAATGGAAAAGTGAAGATAAAACATATCTTAAGAGAGACTAACGGTATAGCGGATATGCTAGCCAAACAGGCACGTGAGCTAGCAAATCCTATCATCTCTGCTGATTTGAAGGTTTTTTCTACGAGGATGAGAGGGATGTTGGCGTTAGAAAAAGCTGGTATGATCAATTTTTGTATAGATATGGAAGAAGGGAGAGAAAATCGTCTGGTGCAGGCGATGATATAGGAAGAGAGAGAAGGTTACAGTGAAATGAAAGGTTTTTTCAGCAAAGTGGTAGACCAAGATGAAAAGTCTAAAGTTTTGTTCAATTTAGTCCTTCAAGTTTATTTCATTATGTTAGGAGGGGTGGTTTCCGAAAATGTAACAGTTTTGCCTCTAACATGTAATTTTGTTTTTGTAAGAACATATTATCAATAAAAGCTAAAATGTGGTTATACCACAATTAATTAAAAAAAAAACGATAAAATCGGTGACTGTATTTATAGTATGATGATAAAATTACCATAATAAGTTCGAAATAATACAAACATATCATTTATATTATTATAACATAAATAAGTTTATTAATCGTGTAGTGATATTAGTTTTTGTTATATCATTAATAGATTTAGTTTTTTATTTTATCAAACTTTATATATAGTTACACGAACACGAGTTTAGACGAACCGAACAAAGACATGTTCATGTTCAGTTCACTTAATAGACGAACACTATATCCATGTTCATTATCGTGTTCATTTATAAATGAATAAAAATGAATTAAACATCACCCGAGCCGAACACGAACGATTACACAATCAATTCATCTCATTTACAGCCTAGTCTTTTGTATGCTTTATAATACCAAAATTTTCTGGTTTGTTTTTCGTAGTTGTAATATCAAAAGCCAGAAAAAGTATTCATATCAAGACAGTCATAGGGTACATAAAGTCGACATTTCTGGTTTGCTTAAGGACCGTATTTCATTTGCATATCGAAATCGGGGAATGGAGTTGCAAAAGTTCACAATGAACTTTACCGACTAAAGTTTCGATTTATATCGTTGTATTTGCATCCAACGGCTGTAATGATTACGTGTAAAAAAAAAAAAGGAAAAAAAATCCAACAAATCTTTGACCGTTGAATGCAAATCTAACGGACCACAATGCAACTTCCGCTAAAATTCATTGTGAACTTTGGCAACTCCATTTGCACAAAAGTGCCAAATTGTTGTCCAAACTCGGTTTGCTTCAAGGAAAGATCGAGAGCTTTGTTCTTACGTGTTCTGATTCATCCGAGGTTTGTTCCGTAATAGGCTAATAGCAATAGTCGGTACTATTTGCATTGAAAGATTTCAAGTTTAATCCGTCTCTCATAACCAATGAAAGGACATAATTAACAAAAAGCAAAGCAAATCCTAAATAATCAAAAGAAAAGAGAATCTAAGATTTGTTTTCCAGAAAGACTAAAAATAGAAAATTGGAGCTAGTTAGCTACTTTCAATAATTAAAGTCAGTGTGCGTATTAATTATGTAGAAAAGTTGGTTATTTTGTTTTAACTGTTACATAAAATAACCCAAATCTATATACATACAGTAGAAAGTTATGAATACTAATTTCTCGCGTTAACTCAGCTTAGCTTGGAGAAACCGGAAACCGGCTAGGCAGCTTAGACGACAAATTAGGCGCTAGGCTGACCCTTCCCGCCTAACGCCTTTTGAAACCTTGCTTACATATTTGGTCCTACATGATTCTATTACCAATTTAGACATTCTTTTTAATAATGGTAATTTAATATTTTAAATCTTTTTTTACATATTTTGAATCTTCTTTTTTGCTTGAGCTCAAACCTGTTCAGTTTCAAAAATTATTTTGACCAAATCGATAATTCTCAATTAGTTGTTCGGCTCGTTTTTCCTCAAAAACCGAACAGAACAGAACGGAACTACACACAGTCGAACACCCCCAACCGTCGGTCAAAGGAGAATGGAAAAAAAAAAATACGAGGTTATGTACATAAAAACTTCATGCATATTTTGTAAATTTATGAAGTAACTTCATTAAATTCATGTACCTTTCGTAATGTTAATGATGTTTATTGATAATTCTTTCAAAAAAATATTATTTCCCTCGTATAATTTATTTTTTTGGCTTGTTCAATTAATTGCTAGAATGGTGGTATTATAAAAATAGAGGTTTAAATAGTATTTTTAAGAAATAAAACCTAAAAGTACTCGTATTTATGCCAAGCAATATTAGTTCTTTATAAGTAAACTAATACACTTGTCACTAAACAACATTGACATAATTAAGTAAACAACTACACTTGTCACGAAATAAAATTGTTAAAAGTATACATTTCCATCGAATAAGTATACTTTTCTACTTATAAGATGCTACCAAACGAAGATCGTAAACTAGCCAACAAAGTATCATCAAAGAGAGAGATTCAAGACATGTATATATGTCGTAGTAGTGAAAAGAGGAGCCTTCAAGTAACAGCAATCATGGCGAAGTACCAACAGCTTATTTCTACTTTCCCCTGACAAAGCAAAAATAGATTTTATCAAGTGTTTTTCGCGGTTGTGTGCTATAGCTTTTAAGCGAATAAGCTGGCTTATATGATTCCATGAAAAATACAGGTTCCTCCGGCTTAGAACTTTAAAAAAATTCAGGCCAAATTCAAAAGTGAAAAACAATCTTTTTGGCTGATAACCCAATATTGCAGCTTATGGGTAAATTTTGCTCTTAGTGCTAGTAACTGTTAAGTAAAAAAAACATGCTTGTTTAAGTCGAGAAAAAATTTGGGTTCCATCTCAAGTTATCTAACTTTACAGTCCAAACTCTAGCGCACCAACTAAATATTGTCGCTTATGTACAAGATAACAATAGAATAAGCTTTAAAGTAAAAGAAAATGGAACCAAACAAAGAGAAAGGTAATGTAATTTAGATAACCAGTGTTCCTAGTATTGGGAAATGTGAGCTTTGATTTCACTTACGTATTCATCATCAGAGTAATGTTATCTCCTTTGAGCAAAATCCTCCCTGGTAAAAATAAAATAAAAAATAGTCAAGTTCACCGGTTAAACCAACACAAAGTAAAACTAGAAAGCAACGAAACTGAAAAGAGAAAACTCACCAAGTGTTTTTCTGGTTTTCTTCTTAACATTGACTTCTTCAGCTTCTTCCAAAACCAAATTCATGTATTCATCGAAGCCCTGCAAAGACAAATGAGACCAGTATTGATGAGTGATAGTACAGAATTTGTGTAGCGAAAGGATAGGAGAATCAAATACAGCATAGAACTTATAGCCAGGGAATTACAAGATTACGAGTTTTTATGTTCGGTACAAGATAAATTATAGAAATAGCATAACACAAACACTTACGAGTAGGAAAATACGTTACTATGTAGTTCAATGTTCTTGTGCTGTAAGTCTCAGTTCTAAGCCATACATCATTTTGCTTATAAGTTCAGTTTTTTTACTTTTTGGCTAACACTGTATGGTTGAACAGCTTCAACGTTGAGCTATATTGTTTCCTGTCAAAAGGCTAATTTTTTTAAAATTGGACGAACCTAAGCTTTATTCAGCCTATAATAACTACCTTATTTGCAAACAAGTGCCTAACAAGCCTGAATTGAAGTAAATGGATAATTTTTCCAATACAGTTTACTTGGGTTGCCAGTACCAGTTCATGTGAATTGCTTCACCTTATTTTACAGAATAACAAAGTGCAAATGGCTTAACACACAATCTCCCAAAATATTCCAGTTATCAATTTTATCTAAACTAAGCTTAGTTGTTGGCAGCAGAAGTACACCAGAGAATAATACTGTAAACACCAAAGTCACAAATGTCAGATAACTCAGAAGTGGTAACCTTAACAAAATAACACTGCCTCGTAGCATCATATAAATTATAGACTAATACTTACAGAATCGAGATATTGATTATAGAACATATAATGTCAAAAATAGCTAGATATAACAGCCAAGACAGAGTTTCAAAACATTACTATGATTTTTAACTACTACTTCCAAAGGAAAGAGAAAGTAACAACTGAAAGTAGGAAACAAAATTCCTACAGGATTGATGTCAATGCATTCTATGTTAGGTCCTGAAATATCTTAAATATGATATAGGACTACTTTTATAGATGGGCATCGAGGATCAGCTGTAAATTTAGAAATTTTTAAGAAAAACTGAATTATTAAATTTCGTAATATTTTCTCTTTCACTGTTTCTCCACTTCACCCAACTAAGTCTTTGGCAAAAACTAGATATTTCAAGTTATCTTGCAGGAAACTTAAGCATAGCCACCTTAATCACGCTTCTACAACTTTGCTTCTTACGTAGATCTGTAATGTCTTAAGCTTAATCCAACAAAAGAATATGAACTCAACCACAACTGCCAATTTATAGTTTTCGGAAAATTGTTTTCAATGTCACACAAACCAATCCAGCTGACTAGATCACAGGTTGCACGGCAAGACCTATCACAAACTCACAATGGTTTCATAACATTTTGAACACATGAATCTAAAATAAATGCACAATACAACTATAGCCACTTTTTAATTTGGTTGAAAACAGTATATGCTTCAAAGCCGGAAATACCATGGTGCAGTCTCAGTTCCAATTACATACGTATCCAGAATTATTACTCATAATTAGAATTCTTTTCCACCTATCGGATCGTATTCCAAAACATCTTTCCTATTGTTTCCCAGAGCTTATTTAACTATATCTGTGCTGTGCAGATAACCCATTTCAGTTCATATATCACAAGCAATGTTGCAACAGCACAAATATATACACAGCTAGAACCCACTGAATAGGGGTTCCACCAGTATCACGCTAACCCAGGTAAGAATCAAAATTCTCCACTTTAAACTGTCCAAAAATCTTGTAATGGCCATCATCCAAAACATTCAGTAACATGGTATGATTTCAAATTGATAAACATATCTATCTGGAGCTGTTTAATTTCATCAAATTATCTCAAGGATCGTTTCTTATCAGGTCATAATATAAAACACGGATCAACTGATTTCCCCGACTACGCTTAAATACATATGCAATAAAGAAAATCGAAGTATACTAGTATAGTGTTGCTATTCACTTCGACATCACAAAAAACTCATAACAATGTACTAAAGTAGTAGACTTTAGAGTCAGGAATCTAGTGAGCTTACGATGATACGGCCTTCGATCCTCAAGTCCTTCTGCTCGAACAGCCAAATCTGGATTCTTGCTTTCTGAGAAAGAAATTCGAAAACTAAAAGGTTTAAGTGTCTTTTCTTTCTGGGTAATATGAAATCCAAAAAATACAGTACACAAATATACGTTAAAGAAACTTTAGGTATAGAAAAGAAAACCTATAGAATAATCACGTGCCAACTACAATAAGATAAATCTCAAGTGGAACTTGAGCAAGTTTTGGTCATTTTATAGGCACTAAGTGCTTTAACAAAAATTACTGATTTTATACTTTTAATAGCCCGCAATAAAAAAAAAAACAAAAAACTACGTGAATTTCAGCACCTTTCATATAAGGATCCGAGATCAACCTGTGGCAGCACCCACATAATAAGAAACCCCCCAAACTTTAACCATGTCTTTTAGCAAAAAGAGTCACTAATTAAACTGCGGATCCTGGTTCTGCCACTGATTGTCAACTAATATTTCAAAAAAGGTAGTCTTGACTAGTGTAATTCATAAATGTAAATTTAATGAGGGATAATTCAGTATTATTCTGAATTTAACACTAAAAATTACATAAATTTTATTTCACAAAGATCTTTATGAATATATGGGCTATTAGGTGTGACCAACTAGTCACTGAGTTACTCGCCTAAAACCATAACTATTGAATTAAGTAATAAAGTAACAAGGCAGATCCTAGTATGACCCAAAACAGTCCATTTTCTTAGGTGCCAGAAATTAACCAAAAAATAATATATATTTTTTAGGTTTTTAGAAATTTTTTGGTTTGATGCGGTAAATATATCTCAAATATGTTGAATTTTAATAATATTATGCTTCAAGACAATATTTAGCTATACGATGATCGGAATTGCATTTTTGTATTTTTTTTCTCCGCAAATATAGCTAATTTGATTTTTTACATAAAAGGTAAATAGGACCCATTTTTCTATTTTTGAGCTACGGGTGTGAAATTGTTAGGTCCCTAAATAAACATATAATTAAATAAAAAAAATAATCAATTCTTAACAAATACATAAATAGAAATAAGAAAAAGAGAGCTTACACTTTGTAGAAACCTGAAGATCAAATTCTGCATTAATAAAAAAGAAAAAAAAAACAAGTCAGAATATTAAAAGAAATGATTTTTTTTAATAAAAAATTAATAAAAAAAGGCAATTGTAGAGAAAGAGAGAGTTACTATGGGTTGGGTCATAATACGCTGGACTTTCGTGCTCGCCATAGCTATATATATATATATAGATATATAGATATATAGAGAGAGAAAAACCCTAATTTGTAAGAGTGAAGAGAGAGAGAGAGAGGGGGGAAAAAAAGACTTTGAAGACTTTTTTATGTAATTATAGTTTCGAGTAACTTCGGTTCGGTTTTTAACAAAAATCGAAATTCATCGTATTTTTTCGTTTCGATTTTTTTCGGTTTCGGTCTCTTTATTATTTAGACCGAACCGGACCACTTATTTTCGGTCTTTTTCGGGTTTTTTCGCTTTCGGTCTATTTCGGTTCGGTTTTATTGAAAACCGAAACCGACCCGAATTTTTTTCGATTTTTCGGTTCGGTTATCGGTCCGGTTCGGTTTTCCGGTTTTTTGTCTAGCCCTACCGACAACCTTTGCAACTAGTTTTATGATGTTTTTGACCCTTATAGTTTTGATTATTTACATTTTTTATCTTCTTTTTCTATTTCGATCTAACATTTATTGGGTTTAGGAGCTAAGTAACTAACACATCTAATTAGGGCGGCTATAAATGAAATGAGACGAGCCGAGCTTAGTTGTGCTCAATCTCGGTTCGTTTACTAAATGAGCTCTAAAATATTGTTCAAACTCGGCTCGTTTACATACGAGTTGTTCACGAGCCAGTCAATAAGTATTTTCTTAACACATTTTATGACAAATTTAATATCGTTTTGCTTAAAAATATTTTTTACTTAGCTAAAATAAATGTTAAGATAAACAATAATAAATTTAACTATTATGATTTTAGTTTTAAATAATAAGTTTATTACATAAATTGAAAATTATTTATCAACCATCAACGTTATATTAGATAAAATTTACATATATAAGCAGAAATATATATGAAAAATGATTAACCAAGCCGAACATGTTCACGAGCCTTATTATTATGTTCAAGCTCGGCTCATTAGTAAATGAACGAGCACGGACCGAGTCTTTCACGAGCCGAACACAAACATATTCATGAACGGCTCGGTTCATTAACAGTCCCCTACACGTAATATCACACTATTTTTTTTTTCTTGAAGTACATACGCTATGGGTACACCATTTTCTAGCAGTGTTGACTGTTTTCAACTTTGACCACTTGAATACGGCGCACGGGTATAAGAATGATACGTCTTCAATACTTTTTCGGTACAACTGCAAAAAGTTACTTCTTGTTTGGGAATTAGGCCGATTTATAAAGGGGGTGCAAGTTAGTTTTTGGATTTTATGGCAAGTTTATGTATTATAAGTTGTCTTTTACTATGATTATAAGTTATTGTCAATTGGTGGTGTCAGATTGTTTAGATTAGATTAACCCAATGGCCAATTTTTGAAAAGGCATAACTTCATGTTTGTGTATGTTGATCGTTTAGGACGAAAATGGTCATTCTTTATTGACTTGTATATTCTTTCCGTCCCTAAATAATTAACCACCGTTCAAATTGACCATAAACGTGTGCATGTAAAATGGTGTTTGGAGAGAAAAAAAGAACGAGAAAGGAGTGCTTGAGCAATTTAACACCAGAAAAGGAAAAAATTTGACTAATGAAATTCAGTCCATAATACACTCATCATGGGTGAACGCGACTACATTGCATCATTACGACACATTACAATACTAAATCGAGGAATTGTGAACACCGAGATATTAAACTGTAGTTGTAAGGTGCTAAAAAGAAATTATTAGTTGATCGAAAACTTTCAGACTATAATAAAACGCCGACACAAATTATTTCAAGTAACAGTAATAAAAAAAATTCTAAACAAATTGGTTTGTCAACTGTGCATGAATAACAGAATTCATCTGTAAGCTGTTGGTTGAAGTTCTCTACAGTACAAGAGAATTAATATATGTATAATATATTGATACTTAGGCAAAGCAACAATACATCAACACTGGATTGAATAGAAAAATCAAGTCACAAGAATTCACAGTGTCGAGTACAGTAACAACACCGAGACAACATCTTGATTAAAACCTGGAGACGACAATGAAACTATTTTACAGTCGCAACTCCCCCATGCTTGTATACAAAATAATCTTCAAGACACTAAGGTCTTGATGAGAGTTCATATATAAAAGGGGTATGATATTATTATCATTCCCCATTGACCATAACAGATTGAAACGGCACTCTCTTAATTTCCAAAAAAGTGGAGAAATCGTTGTCCATGGGCTGTTTCCAGGGCTCACCGTCCATCTGGAGATACCCTTCTTTCCATTCTCCACCCCTAAACTCAAATCGTATTACCGCAGCCTACAAACACAGATTAACAAATCATTCGTTATTTAAATAGCCGCTAGTATTGATAAATACAAATGCAAGTTAAACAATGATGGGCGGCTCGTTTGTAACTTATAAGCTACTAAGCCAATCTAATTGAAGGTGTG
The DNA here is from genome assembly GCA_963682055.1 of Primula veris. Taxonomy (NCBI): domain Eukaryota; kingdom Viridiplantae; phylum Streptophyta; class Magnoliopsida; order Ericales; family Primulaceae; genus Primula; species Primula veris. Next base: position 32,507,105 of record OY821750.1, on the reverse strand, counting down.
ATGGTTACAGAACTTATATGCCAGTTTTTAACAATTGAGTGAAGTAAACAAAGAAAAGGATGCATGGGTCAAGTTATTAACAAATGAGAATGCATGTAAACATGTGCAAATTCTAGAAGTTTGAGGGCCAATTTGTAATTACCAGAATTAACTTTATAAGTATCATTGTATCAACATAGTGAGCTCTTAAGGGGGGAGAAAAAAAAAATGAATCTGAATTTCTAGCTTTAATTTCATATTTGTTTTTCCTTTCAATTTTACTTTTATATTCCGATTTTTTCCATCTTTGTATCTCTCCCAAAAAATAGTCTGAGTTTGCTGTTCATTTGGGCTGTGTCATATTTCTGTTTGTTTGTATCTAAGCTCTATTAGATTCATTACATTAATATCTACCGAGGCTGAGAAAATAACTGAGTTTATCCAGCTTTTTCAGGTAAATAAAGACAAAAAAATTTAGTTTTTTAAGATATAATCAACCAAATACAATCGAGCTTCTAAGCTTAAAACTTCAACCAAGTTCACAATGGTTGGTTAGCTAAAAAAGTATTTAAACTTGTAGTTAAGCTGCACGAACCCAGCATTTTCTCATCCTCGAAAAAGCAGCTTATCCGTTTCTCAGTCCAACAAGCACTAAGTTCAAAAGTTCAAGATATCTAGGTCTTTTAAGCTTTTAGGAGGAAAGAAAATCTCTAAATGGAGTACCTGCGCAATGTGTTTGGCTGAAATTAATTCCGTCATAACAAAGGAAGCATGCCAACCATGTTTTAGGCCAAAAATTTCTAAAAGGCCATCGTCAACATGCGCCTCCACAAATCCCCTCTGCGAATAAAAGTACAAGTTTAAAAAACACAGTTTTGTAATATACGATTATCAACATAGCGTCTTCCTTGTAGTACTATCAATGTAGCTAAAAACAATAACTAAAAATATATGGAGGTTAGCATACGGCCTCTTCAGCTCAATTTTTTTCATGTCAAGAATCTTAAAAACAGAAAAACAGAAAACCATTTAAATCTCTCTACGTAGTCTCCATACCTATTCCTAATATAGTATTTTAAATCAAGTTTGGACCGTTTGGTAAATGAATAGATTAAAAGAAGTGAAATGTACCTTTTCTAAATAATCTGGCTTCAAATTTCCCCAAGGATTCCTTCCACTTGCATAGTTATTTAGATTCAAAGCAACTATTGACCGGACACTGAAAAATAGAAACTGGACTATGATTTTAACGGATAAAACTCATAATATACTGGGGGGAAAAAGTCAAAGAGAGTTTGGTAAAAGATATTCAACCTTGCAGGAATAGTAACTTGTTCCCACTCTGAACAATTGGCCTTCTTTACAAACAACCGCACAACATTCTTAAGTCCCCTGTAGACAACAAGGTCAGTTGGAATATATAAACTAGAATAGATAGACTAACTAAGATGTTGGACAGGGAATCTAGTTATAAATAAATTCTGACCTTAAACTTGGGTCACTCATGCATGGAGTGAAAAACCAACCTTGTTTGCAACTATATCCAGAGTATATCAACTGTCAAAAAAAAAACAGCTTATAGATTCTGCACATATATCCTATACACCATTCTATCAAAAGTATATTAACTACTGTTAGCAGTAAGAAAACCAGACCTTATTTGAGATAGGCCCTTGTGCAAGATAAGGTTTTTCATTGCGCAAATGGTGAAACCCATATGCTACTTGTGCATCCATTCCTGCATTTATATTCATTCAAGCGCAAGAGATGAGAAAAACATGAAGGTAATTAAGATAAAGACCAAAAGCATATAACTTTCTCAGGTGGGGATCTAATTACCTATGCTGAAATAATTATAAAACACTCCTTCATAGCAAGGAACTTTCTCAGGCGATTCCCGCCCTTCTACTTCAGTGTCCTGCATGGTCCTCTCAAAATTTAAAGCATAATAAAGAAAACAGTAAAACATTATTGGAAGTGCAAGTACACGAAATATGAATAAGAAGACAACTTTGATCAATCAAAATCTCAAATTGGTTCTCTCGTAGAGGGGGTTATTATGGAATAATAATACTATAGTTTTTTTCAATTTAGTATCCCAGTGTACCATTTTTTTCTTTACCAATTTAGTACAAATCAGTCAATTATATGGATGGAAATTCTCCATAGACTACAATAAACCCCTTGTAGAGAGGCCTGTAAGCTCTTCCAATTAAATGTTTTACCGCAGCAGATGCGTTCCTCAAGCACGATAGAAGTCTAAACTATAATTCAGAGAATCTAAAACGACGTCTTTTAACAAAATATAAGTTGAGAGAAAAATAATGTTCCTTTAGTATGAAGAGGTGATAAACAATGAAACATACCCACATAAAGAAAATTGGGAAAATATCGACTACAACCCAATCGAACTCAAGCGGATAGAATAAAGCTGGTGGATCATTCAGCAAATATAAAAATGACATTCATCAGACAACAAAAACGGACAACTGCTATATTAAATGTACCTGCTCAATGGAGACATTTTCTACTGCTTTAAGACAATGGGGAGGATCAACAATTTCTCCTAATGGCATTTTTATCGAAATATTCCAGCTACAAAAAATGAAAAGAAATTTCATTAAACACGATTATAGAAATTGGTAGGGATGAGGGCCAAGGCTAAAGAAGTACAAGAATTATTTTCTTGGTGCATACAGCTTAGTGCTTATATATGTATGATAAAATCCTACTTAATATTCTGGTTCCTTGCAATGAGAATCAACCACACCAAACAGCCTTACGAGACTCGAAAGGTATAACAGGCTACTAATGCAGCCTAATGACAAATTGTGCTTGTTTAACGTCACAAAAAGTAGAAATTTAAACACAAATAACAAAAGCTGAATGGAAAATCATTCTCTTTGGTCCTTAAACAACCACTAACCAAAAGATATTGACTCAATGATCAACGCAAAATAAGAAAAGGAGATAATAAAAAATGAACATTAGAAACTAATGAATTAAGAATGTGTACCTATCCAGGCGAGAAATAGGAGCACAACGAGCCTTCTCAAGTGTTCTTTTCATTGCATTTTTCCAGTTATAAGGAAATGACCCGCCCTGCAATATATGATGGAATGAACCATCAACAAAGCATAAATAACAATGTCAAGATGAAAGAAGGCATCAGAACTAAAAATGAAAAATAAGAGCCATACCCAACCAAAACTTCTGGACAAGTCATTTCCTGTACCAAGTGGAATAATAGCTGTCGGGGGAACTGGTTCACGCCCTTGTTTCTGAAGCTCCCCAAGGCAACCTAGGACCCAACCCACTGTCCCATCACCTCCGGCCACCTGTCACACAAACCAAATAATTATGACTTCCAAGACAACCACCAAGGCACCGTTTTTCTCAAGCTTTAAAGGTTGGTTAGTTTATTCTCTATTATGTCACAAAACTAATATTATTTGGATGAGCAGCTTGCTACCGAACCTTTCTTCCATATTCAGGCTGAAAAGCCAGTATAAGATTTAAGGCGGATAAACTTTTCCTAAAAAATCAGCCTTTTTGCATTATGTTGCAAAAGAACAAGCGCTAGTTATTTTAGTTCACAAATTGTTAAAAAGAACAAAGATACTAAGAAATATGAGAAGAAAAGAGCACAGAATATAAGCTGTGTTATGTGAACATACCACGATCCTCAAATTTTTCCGAGACTCTTTGGCACATAAGTCGCCAAGCTCGGCCAACTTCTCAAGACATCCCAGTCCATATAGGACAAACTCATGAGGCTTCACATTTTGAAGTTCAAAAACCTAATATTCAAAAGAAAAAACCGTGTTACTTACAAGAAAACATGATATAAATGCAACACAAATGCCTCTTGTGGTCCACATTTCAAATTCAGTAATGTTCATTTACACACGATACCTCCACCTAAATCTTAAGCTGAAGGCTAAAGACCCAAGCTTGATGTGCATATGAAATGGACAAATTTGTAGATTAGATATGAATGAGAAAGCTTGCTATCATCTTGTCCTCAAAAGAATTCCATAAAAACACATGGTGTTTTCAGTTATTTCCCATAAGCATCATAAGAAGAGCTCTACGCTCTCAGTAGATATCTTATACGAAATGAAGCGGGAGTTCGAGAAAGCTACAACAAAAATGACCACAATGATGATAACTCATCTAGAATAGCAGTACCACTACTTATGGCATATTATCACCTTTGTAGTTCCGTTCTTAACTATGTTTCTTTCAGATTCTTATAAATTACTGAATTTGTAGTAGCAACTACCAATGAAGTATTACGAAACCCTACACTTCTAAATTAGACACAAAACACACAAGAATGAATTTTTATTCAGCAACTAAATCAGCAGCTAAGTTTTCAATTTTCCAAAGCAACTTATTAAAATTTTAATTACTGGACTTCAAAGACACACACGTACATACATAAAAACATA